>OX377202.1:67133886-67480915 GCA_947396885.1 Heligmosomoides polygyrus polygyrus | reverse complement strand
AGTTTTCAACTCCGGCGCTCCATCGGGATCGCTCGAAAACATCTCCAACGCACCCTACAGTCGTACCATGAGGATCTTCAAAGCGACATCACCAAACTCCTCCCAACAGCAACGAACGAGAGCCTCATCGAGCACACGGAACTGCAAGCCGCTCACCACGAAGCGATCGCCGCGAAACTCACAACGCTCGACAACCTCAACAAAAAATGAATCGCCCTGATGACAGAGGACCAAAATGAGGTAACAATATTCCACAAATATATATCCAGATATGGCGACTACCGCGACGAGATCCAGCAAGCAATCGACGCACTACAACGTCGCGATGAATACGCTCTCACCCTCACCGACGAACACGAGAAAAGAGGTATTCCTCACCACTCGATCACTACTTCATCATCTCATCACTCATCGAAAGACGAAACAATCGACCGCACCGAACCTCGTCCCCCCAACCACATCGACACCGTTCTACACCATGAACACCAGCCACTATCGGTCATAACATTCCTCGCGGAGCCTCGACACCCGACCACGCACGACGGCTCCACCTTCAACTATTTTATTGCTGACACGCCTTGAACTTCCTTCATTCACGGAAAACCTTCTCGAATTCCCAGAACTTTGGGCCAAGTAGCACTCTTTAATCCATTGCAAGACCACCATCTCCGATGCGACGATGTTTTCACTACTCAAAAGTTGCTTAAAAGGAAGAGCATTCCATGCCATTGATTTCCTTCCAATCACCAACGAGAACTACGCGACAGCCATCGACATCCTATGCACCACATACGACAGCCCGTCTACCTTACGGCACCTCGTCTACACCTAACTTCTCAATCTACCGCAATGCGACTCCGAATGCAAATAACTACAAGAGTTGTAACTCGACTCGTTCGCCAGTACACCGCGATAACGCCCGATTCACCCGAATTCGTTCGTTGTGGTTTCACAGAGAAGAAATATCTAGGATCATCGCGGAATGGCCAAACAGTTACTCAGCGTCGCCGGATCATATACCACTTACTTTTATCAAAAACGTAGTTGACTACATAGGATTTCCTTTGGAATATATCTTCAATGGGAGCTACATGAGAGCAGAAGTCCCTAAGAGATGGAAACACGCTTTTGTCACCCCGATTCCTAAGAAACCTCCTCTTAGCAATCCAACAAACTACAGACCAGTTAGCATAACGTCCGTATTCGCGAGAGCATTTGAAAAAATCGTCGGCAGACATATTCTAAAACATCTGGAAGAGAAGAAGGTTATCTCCTGTAATCAGTTTGGATTCCTAAAAGGAAGATCTATCGAGACCGCCACTCTCACAGCACTGAATGATTGGACAAAAGCTGTAGAGGAAAAGAAGCGTACAGATGTTATATATTTCGATTTTTCTAAGGCCTTTGATAGAGTTCCATTGATGAAACTTCTGCAAAAACTGAAAATGGTGGGCGTTCATCACATGATAGTAGACTGGATACGAGATTTTCTCTCAGGAAGGACATACCAAGTCAAAGTAGAGGGACAGTTTTCCAGTGTCTTCGAAACGTTCAGCGGTGTACCGCAAGGAGGGGTACTTTCTCCTTTGCTGTTTCTGATGTACACCTACGAACTGCCGCAATCAGTTTCAAGGTTCGGAGTCGTTTGCAAGATGTACGCCGACGACATTAAGATTTACAAGACCATTGAGAAGACAGAAGATACCGTTTCTATTCAAGCGGCGGTGAACTATATAGATTCCTGGGCTGAAAGATGGGAACTACCTTTGGCAGCAGAAAAATCGCATTATCTCATGATTGGACAGAGTCGCGCCGGTGGCAACCCTTCATATAAACTGAGAGGTGTCACATTGCAGTCAGTAAATGAAGTTCGTGACCTAGGTTTCCTGATATCTAGGGATTTGACGTTTGACCTGCACTACAAATCATTGGTTAAAAAGGCTAACTATCGCATCTACAACCTTTTTAAGGCCTTGAGAAGCCGAGATTCTCATATTCTTCTTCGAGCATATAAGACATATGTAAGGCCCATCGTAGAATGCGGAACTACCATTTTCAACCCTACAAAGAAAAAAGACATCAGACTTCTGGAGAGCGTTCAAAACAGCTTTACTCGTAAGCTTATGATGAGATGCTACGGCATCAGTTACTACCAGATACCAAATAGTGCTGAGAGAGCGAAAATGTTGTCTTTACCAAGTCTTCACAGTAGAAGGAAAATATTCGATCTTCTTATGTTTTTCAAAATATTTACAGGAAAGGTTTCTATTAACCCACTCTGCTTTTTCGGTTCATCTTTGACAAGAAATAAAAGGGGCAAACTCAGACTCTATGTTGCGGTTGTAAAATCGCGAGCCAGAACAACTTTCTTCACCTACAGGAGTATAATGGAGTTCAACCTTGTTTTGAATGCAAATCAAGATGCCTTGGGGTCTATCTCTGCGTGGTTTCAAGAATCTACTGTTGCGTTTGCAATGAACCTCACCGGATCTTTGTTGTATTTTTTATTGTACTTTATTGTCACTCCTTGGATGTTGTTTTTAACAATCTACTTCTACGTGTGGCTACGGCCCATGTCTTGAATAAATAAATAAAATAAATAAAATAAATAAATAAATTCAGCTTCGGCGCTTTACTCTACAATATACATCCACGATACGTCAAAGCCAGACTATACGACATCAAGGGTGGACAAAAAACCTAACACCCTCCAAACTAATGTCGTTACCCACCGACATCGAACGAAAGGAGTCAACCTTACGTCAGATCGACGTCTCCTCTACATCCCATCATCAATCCTACCATATCTCCACCAGACCAAGCCGACCACCACAACGCTCAACGACTCGTACCACTTCACGACGCGACCTACACCGAACCCCTCCATCGCATCAATTTTCGACACCATGCCCTTTCTGCAATCGGACCTCACATGTCGCCATCCACTGCCGCACCATTTCATCACCAGAAGAACGACAAAACTTCGCGAAAAGTGGCAACATGTGTCTCAAATGTTTAAGGCAAGGACATCGCACCATCTTCTGCAATCGACCACCGTGCCACCGATGTCATTATCATCATCACCCTGCCTTGTGCTTCAGACAAACCGACCAAGAACAATCGACAGCGCATCCAGCAAGAAGATCGTCATCCCACCTCTCTCGCCAACTTCGTTCTCCTCATCGAGCGACAAGCAACACTCATCGCGCCAGAACACACCTACAACGAACTACACTCGCAACAACCACTCCACCGAACGTTCACAACATTCGGCCCTCCCCATTCGTCAAGTTAACTTCTCCAACGACGTCGACGCACCTAACAACAACCTAGAGACGCTCGCAACAACACATCCGGAGGACTCCTCATTGTCCTACAGCGCCACTCTCCATCATGACCTAGTCGAGAGCACCACTCCATCTCGCCTAAACTCTGTTCTCCTCATGTGCGCAACTGTCCAGCTCATGAATCCCGACGACAACTCTAAGAAGATCTCCACCATCGCGTTCATCGACAGCGGCTCAACCCACACATATATCACAACAGAAGTCGCGGAACAATTGGAACTCCACTACACAACATCGAAACCCATTACACTCCATACCTTCGGTTCTTCATCTCCACCGACACTTCAATCACGTCTTCACACACTCCAGCTACAACTCGAAGACCGGACAACCTATACAATTTCCGCTCAGTTCTTGCCCAACCTCAATCAAGCACTAACGATACCGGCTTCTCCTCTGGACCACATACTGCTCGACACGTACAACACCGAAATCCCCACCATCACATCTAAGCTAGGCATACTGATAGGAATGGATCATTTTTGGAATCTTGTTCTCTCGCCGTCCTTCTACTCCACCACACTACCGAATTGATATCACCTGTTGAACACCCGCCTCTGAAAAGTAGTATCGGGCAAGAAGATTGAATAGGAAAGATTAGATAGAAATAAAATAAATAAGAAATATAGGCAAGATTCAATACACGCTTAATCAACTCCGCAGTCCAGGACGACGAAACCCATCCACTCAATAAAACTCACCTCGACGAAATGATTGAACGCTTTTGAAAATGCGAATCTGTCGGCACTGACGATGAAGCAACGCGCTCCGACGACACCACCTGTCTCAACTTCTTTAACAACACCACTCGTTATGATTCGGTTGAGAAACGATACTACGCGAGACTACCGTTTAAGGTCGCCCGCACGTCCGTGCCAACCAACTTCGACATAGCCTTGCAGGTCTACACTCCAACTTCAAGAACTTGGCAAAACGACCTACATAACTGGACAAGTACAATGACATCATCCAAGATCAACTTCAATGAGGCATCATCGGCGAAACACCGAATACTCTCACTCCGCACACAGGTACCTTTCTATCTCATCATGCCGTAATCAATGAGTCCAAGAAGCAAACCAAAATCCGTCTAGTCTATAATGGCAGCGCACGAGTCCACGATGCTCCAAGTTTGAAAGACTGTCTTTACAGAGGTCCTGTTCTATTACCAGATCTCAGCAGCACTCTCTCATTCGTTTCGCCACCATTCTCCTTATCGAGAAAGCTTATTTAATGGTAGGACTGGAAACATGCGACCGCCACTTTACCAAATTTCTCTGGCTCCTCAACCACCACAAACCTCTAACAAGCATCAATGTCGTCGCGTACTGCTTCCAACGCGTCCCCTTCGGCTTAATATGCAGCTCCTTTCTACTCTCGGCAACAATTCATCTACATCCCTCAAGAGCAGCAACGTCTCTCAGCAATGAAATCCTCGAGTCTTGTTACGTAGACAACATCTTCCATTCCGCGTCATCTAAGTCTGAAGCCATCCAGAAATATCAGGACACGAAATCATTATTCCTTCTCGCCGGAGTGAACGCGCGAGAATGGACGTCATCCGACGCCGAAGTCAACAACGACATCCATGCTCTAGAAAAGGCCCCTGTCGATCGAGTCACGAAACTCCTAGGCCTCGCATGGAACGTAAACGCCGACACGGTCTCCATTCGTCTTCCCTCCTTACCATCACCATTAGGCTATCCAACAAAGCGTACTGTTCTCAAGATCGTCGCTTCAATCTACGATCCACTCGGGCTTGTCACTCCAATAACTATCGTAGCCAAGATGTTCCTACAAAGTTTATGGAGAGCACCACTACAATGGGATGAACTTTTACTCGACGATCGATTGACAGCGTGGAAAGGAATCGTAAGTACATGGACTCAACCCTCCATTGCGCACCCGCGATTTATACTTCCTCCAAACGCCCACCTCGCTCCTTCAACTTCACGTCTTTACAGACGCCTCAAAATCAGCATATTGCGCAGTCGCAAATCTTCACACCCAATCCGGACAAAACACCATGGTCAAGCTACTGATGGAACGAAGCCGACTCCAACCGCTTCACAACACCGTTACTATACCTCGCCTGGAATCGGTGCCATTGCCCTTGGAAGAAAACTCATGCAACACCTCATTTGAGAACTTAGAATCACCATCACTCAACAATACCTATGGTCGGATTAAAAAGCAGCCCTTCAATGGACGAAATCAACTGGCATCCTTCCCGTGTTCATCCAAAACCACGTAAAAATCATAAAAAAGAACGCTCCGGACGCCGTCCTCCGCTATGTTCCCACGAACTGCAATCCAGCTGACATCGGTAGCAGAAGATCAACAATTGCGCAACTACTTGAGAACACGCTGTGGTGGAACGGACCCTCTTTCCTACGAGATCCTGAAGAGGTGTGGCCAGAGGACAGCAGCGAACATTTCACCAGTGAGATCGAATCACCTGCCGTCGCCAGTACCACTCCACCCGAAGACGAGGTACCCATCTTCGACGACTTGATGTCATTCCGCTCATGGAATTCGCTATTGCGCGTGACAATACTCGTCGTTACCTTCTTCACCATGTTACGATCACGTATATCTACGAAACACGGATCAATGACCCCCAAGATCAACCTCAACCACGCCGCGACAATCACTCTGTTTCGACAGGCACAGTCATATCCCCATATCATCTGAACAGAAACGGAACCTACGCGCATACTTTGACAACGAGACTCGCCTATGGAGATCACGCGGGAGGACGTCAAACTCCTTACTCTCCTTCGACGCCAACAATCCTATCATCCTACCACGACGAACAAGGATTAACGAGCTATACATTCTTCACCACCATGTCAAGCATCACCACACCGGCACCTCCCAAACCCTCACCTTCCTAAGACAACTGGTCTGGATACCACAAGGACGCGCCGAAGTACAACGAGTACTTAAGAAGTACTGCTTCTACTGCAAAAGGGAAGAAGCAAATCCCTTCCAGCTACCACCATTTCCGGACCATCCCATAGAACGACTCCGATGACCGCTCTATCCCTTCCTCCATAGTGCAATAGACTACCTAGGTTCATTCACCCTTCGAACCCAACACGACACCACCAAGAGTTGGATTGCCTTGTTCACATGCCTCGACACCCGAGCTATACATATGGATATCGCCCACTCTCTCAGCGCTTCCTGCTTCCTTCACATTCTCCGCCGATTTATCGTCATCAACGGTACTCCCAAGTAAATACTCTCAGACAATGCTCCCGCATTCGTCACAGTCTCTGAAATCCTTCCAACATCAACAAACATTCAACATCAGGAGATCAACGACTATTGCTCCACCCACGACATTCATTTCAAATTTATTGCCGCGCTGGCACCATGGCAAGGAGGCGTCTACGAAAGAATGATCGGCATTTTAACGAACTCCTTCAAGGCAGCGATCAAAAACCACATAATACGACGAGTTCATCACTCTCATGAAAGAATGCGAAACCATTGTCAACAGCCGGCCAATCACTTATGTCTACAGTGATATCGAATCTGGTTATCCGCTTCGACCAATTGACTTCCTACGTCCTCACTCCCTCATCGGCTCTCCACGTCTCACTGCAGAAGACGACAGAGATGACGAGTGGCGTCCTGCGGACACACAACGAGAACTCTTGCTGAGACAATGGACAACTACGCTCACATTACTGAACAACTTTTGGGAACGATGGAAAGAAGAATACCGGTCCAACCTTTGCGAAAGTTTTCAACACGAACACCGCCAACCATTCCACACCTCCTCTCAACTACCGCTCGACAACCAAATCGTACTTATTCACGACGACGCCACACGACCACGAGCACAATGGAAACTCGGACGTATCGTTACCCACTTCGACCATTCGGCAACAATCTAGCTTCCCAGTGGGAAGACGATTAGCCGACCACTTAACCTACTCTATCCCTTGGAAATTCCCTCCCCAGCACAGGATAACCCATCCTCGCCTCACATCTACCGAACAAGGAGGCCTAACACCACAGAAGATGTGCGCCCACGTTCAACAACAAAAACGAGAATTCACCCGATGGTATTCTTATGCTTATCTCGGCTACCCTCTAACTCGATCCTCACGACCATTCTACTACTCTGCTCGGTGACCACAATGAACACACATCACTACAACATTCCTGATACGAAATGCAAACACGAACTCAGCTCCCGACGCCTTATTCACGCCGACAACTGCGTCTCCAGTGGAGTCGCCATCGCCACGACAAGGACATTCTGCTGGTTCTCACTCTCTTGTCCTCTTGGTCATATCAGGATACCCAAGCCATTCAAAGTGAACACGAGATACTGCGAGGCCGAGTGCAAGTGTCCCTATTGGACGAACACCTGCGGCCATTATAACGGCATGCTCACGACAACCTCCACCAGCTGACATATCCCTCTTTCCATCTCCACCTTTCTTCCGCCGCAAGTTTGCTCCATCACACCGTCCACGTTTTGTTCATCTGAACCGCGGATGCGAGCATTTTATCGGATCCAATTATACGATAGTACGCTTATGATCGTTCCCGAACTCCACGTTTAATCTGCCGACATCGTCTCTCACGACGACTTTTACTGCGTCGATATTAACGGAAACATCACCACATCACCTTCGGATCGCTCGTCAATAACCGGAACCACAGCATTCTGTCAACACCACACCTGTTCACCAACCAAGACAGACAACTTATTTTGTGCCTATCCAACTCCGGTTACGACATACCAGCATGGCAACGTCTCCATAGTGATCAAAGCATGGGGGACTACTGTCCGAACATACTACCCGAACATGATGTCGCCATCTCACGCGACCGATAGCTAGTCTATACCAAGATGACCCGTCGGCGGAATCCTCATCGAAACAACGGATACCTTCGATATAGTGGAAGCCTGTAGCTCCTTTATATGCACCTACATTTCCGACTACGCCTCCAATTGGAAAATTCTACTTCCCACGTCTATCATCATGGTCCAGTACGCCGTGAAATTGAGCGCTTAGAAAAACTGGAAACAAATCCTCGCCACGACACAAACTTGCGAAGGACGACCAATCTGCGAGCTCATCTAGTGTCTCCTCTATTGGAAGCATATCTTCAATCCTCAACGCTGGAAGACAACCGAAATCATCCTCACTACCACAATATGTCTTCTATCACTCATCACCTGTCGTCTCATCTACCCATTGTTCACCTGCACCTGGTGGCTACTAAAGAAACTAGTACGAACATCGAAGAAGATAATCAGCACGGTCACTCCTTGGCTCCACCATCGCGAGAAATACGTCCTCCCTCACTTTCCAACAGATCACCGACCGACCACTCGACGAACACTCAATCACACATCCACAATTACGACCGCCATTTGTCTCCTCAGCTGCAACTCGTCGTCAGTATCACCGGTATAACTCAGTATTGCACAATCAACTCCACGAGCGAACACTGCGTCTTTGAACAGGTCGCCATAGTCCAACTACAGCCACTAGGACAAGACGTCTGTTTCCTACTCCGCAACAGCAAAAATGAACCTGCAGGAGTCATCACTCCACGAGTCAACGACATCGTCTACACATGCCAACAACGGACCGAGTACTACACTAGAGATCATAAATTCTCCACCGAATCTCATCATCAATGCTGGAATTCCTTGAGTTCCAAAGGCGAAACATGCAAGGTGTTACAGCTTCAACCAATATAAAGAAGTTCAGTCATCAGGCAAAGAACAATCCCGGCCACACCTTCTCCTCTCCATCGTGTAAATGTCTGTGGTGGAACTTATGCTTCTGGTGCAAAGAAACGTGCCTTTTCTACAAAGTATCATAGTTGTGTTCTCCCAAAAATTTCGAATAACCGAATATATTCGAATAGCGACGATTTTCGAGCATTCGAATTCGAATACATTCGAAAATTTCGTTTTTTCGAGCATTCGAATTCGAAAAATCGCCATTTTTTCGAGCATTCGAATTCGAATGTTCGAATAATCATTCGGGCCCAACTAGGGTTTTGGGAGAGAAGATCATTTCATCAAAGCAAATACGGGGTGTACACTGTTTGAAAGGTGATAACGTTGCTCAAGGTAAGGGTACTGAAGAAGTTAAGGGCTCGTATAAAAGCTTAATAAAATAAAAATTTTCTGACATACAAGCGGTGTAGACTGCGCAATGCACTGATCTGAATTCTCGTCATTTTACGTTCGATTGATTGTGTTTCACTTGTTTACCTGTTTTAATTTCTCCTTAACGAAACCGTGTCATTTGATTTGAGCTTCTTTCAATGTTTAAAACTTTAAAACACACTTAGGCTTGCGGAAAATGCAGGGTATCCTAAAAATGCAAGTATTAATTGAAAGGTTTTAACATTGCTTCTAGTGAAGCTTTTGGAGGTGTTGGAGACTAAAGCACAGGGTAAGTTCCACACTCTGCCAGAAACTTGCATTTCAGACTTGATTGACTGTGTATGGGTCACACGAGTGGGGTGTGTTTTGGAATAGTCGCTAAATCGCCTCTGCACTCCGACGATGTTTTCGATTTTCCAGAAGCACTTCAGGATAAACTTTTTCTCCTCGAAAGAAACCCTAGGGCCGGCATGACTTGTTATGCGCTCAGACATGTAGAAAGCGTTATTAGAGCAATAGCGAGAACGGAAAATTGTGAAATCAATAAAACAGCTTCGAATGTTTCACTAGCAGAAATGTTAGAACTTTAAAATATAATATTAGGTTGTTCGGAAAGTTTTCAGCGTTATGTTATATTATTTTTCAATCATCTATTGTTAAGTAAGAATTTAACTTGCATTGCGCATTAATGCTACTTTCTGCACAGAATTTTTCTATCTCATTTATGTTTCAACGTTGTTTTATACTTCTGTTCTTGAAGTGCTTATTGAAGTATGTCGAAGGAGCAAATCCGAACGATATTTTATTTCTATTTCAAATTGAGACAACCCGTAGCAGAGACAGCTCGACAATTCAATCGAGAGTGGGGGCCTAATAGTGTTGGAGAAAGCACTGCGTACCAGTGGTTCAGTAAACTTCGGATCGGAGGTTTCAGCTTCGTATATGATCCCAGTAGCGGTAGACCTTTAGCAATCCTGGAGGACGAGTTGAAGGAATTGTTGGAAGCTGAACCATCCCAAACAGTTTGCGGGATCGCAGAAGGGCTAAGCGTCAGTGAAACTGCTGTTGCGGGTGCATTGAAACGCCTCGGAAGGTGAAAAAGCTCGAAAAGTGGGTGCCCCAAGTGTTGAGTGATCGGCAACAATTGTAACGTTTCGAGATTTGTTCTTCTCTACATTTACACAACAAAACCAATCCGTTTTTGGATTGAGTCATCACTTGTGATGAAAAATGGATCCTGTGTGATAACAGGAAACGTTTCGGACAGGACGACGACGATCCCCCTACGCATTTTCCAAAGGCGAACCTCCTCACGAAAGGTAATGGTCATTGTGTGGTGGGTTGCAGCTGGAATGATCCATTACAATTTTTTGGCCCCAGGCCAGACGATCACAGCAGAGTCCTACTATGAGGAATTCGACGAAATGCACCGAAAATTGTGTCAACTTCAGCCAGCGTTGGTCGACAGAATAGGCCCGATTGTTTTGCATGATAACGCCCGCCCACATGTTTCACAGATCCCTATTCGGAAATTGAACGAGTCAAAGGTTGAAGTTATGCCACACCCGCAATACTCTCAGGATCTCTCACCAACCGACTACCACCTGTTCAAACACTTTCAGAACTTTCTCGCTGGTAAAATCTTCACCAATCAGGACCAAGCCTAGCCAGCTTTCGTGGATTTTGTCGGATCTTGATCACCTCATTTTTTTGCTGATGGAATAGGTCGACAGGTCCCGTTGGCAATGGTGTGCTGATTCGAACGGTGCTTAATTCGACAAAATCCGATAAGATTTGAGAAAGTCATGGTACTTCAAAGTGAAACACTCAACACGCTGAGAACTAACAGTTCCATTTTTCGCAAGCCGTAGTGTGTTTTTGAATTTTAAACTTTAAAGAAGCACAAATTAATCAACACGGCCCCTTTAAGGAGAAATTACAATTATTTAAGTAAAACACAACCAGTCAAGTGTAAAATGGAAGACGAGTGCTCTGTATATTGACGACAAGTGGCCTACCCCATCTGTACGTGGGCTTCGCACTTGCTTGCCTAGCTTGATGTCCGTCGCTAATATATGTATAAGATAAACATTCAAACACTGGGATAAATTAATCGCTAATATATGGGTAAGATCACCAACACTAATTCTATCGTGCAATCCATGAAGTTGTTTTTGGTTTGGGTTCGTTCGAACCCGTTGTAAAGATTGCAAATTTCAAAGTTTGTGCAAATAGACTTCTCAATGCGATCGTCACATCATCAGATCTTTTCCATAAATGGCAGCTTCCTCACCTCCCCTCCTCTTGCTTTCCTCTCATTTATACTGTAAATTAACAGTCCGGTGAGCAATCTTATACGAAACATTGAGAGAATAACACATCTCGCCCTTCGCCACCCCTCTAACCCTTATTTAAAATTAACGGCCGTTAAGACCTGTCATAACCATTACCGCTTATAATCCCAGATGGGTTTTATCAGGTTGGTTTCCACATACTGAGCGATAAAAGAAAACTTACCGCAGCGTATTCTAAGCTTCTTTTGGAAGCGGATCTGTCTTCGAAATGAAAAAGGTGTCAAAAGCACAACTCCATTTCAGTTTTCAACTTCAACTCCTCTTTCGGAAGTGATAATGCATCAAAACCAACCAAGGGATGAAGGGTCTCAGGAGTAGGTCTGAGCGGGGGAAATGGATAGTACTGCGAGAATCTCCACCCTTCATTTAGTAGAAAAACATGTTTCCTTTTTGCTGAGTCCTTGAACCAAAAGAGCTACGGATCCTCGAACGCACCGTCAGCGCGTGCCCACGTGCATACGTGCGCGCGTCGACGTATGGGAAGTGGCGAAAGGCGGTGCGGCGAGCGAATCGGTGGCTCAGCAGGGTGTGACGCTGTCTCACAGGTGCTAGGCCAGATGATCGATTTCCGTGCTATGCACAATTTTTGCAGTTTTTCATGTCTGCTGCCTCCTTTAACAATTTGCTTCCTACACATCTTCTACACATTTATTTCACCCTAAATTGTCAAAAGGGTCAGATTCAACACCCCAGATAAGCCCTATAGACAAAGTTTGGACGAAAACGGTGCCATGACCTTATCATTAGTCACCCATGCCTACTGTAACTTCCCGTACTCCAGCGTAATACCAAAAACGATTCGTGGTCAGCACCCAAATAACCTCCCTGGGAGAAGTTTGGGCGAAATCGGTGGTTATGACTTGACAGTCCAAGTCACCCGTACCTGCTGTGAGGTCACTCTTTAACATTCGCTGAAAAACACACTACCTTGCATAATACAAAAAGTGAGAGATGTGAGTGAAGCAGAGCTCAAAATGTAATCTTGTTTGACAACTTATAATGAGATAAATGTGTAGGAAGCAAATAGGTAAAGGAGGCAGCGGTCATGAAAAAATGCAAAATTAGTGCGCAGCACCGGAGTCGAGCATCTGGAGTAGCACCCGTGAAGCAGCGTGGCACTCTGCTGAGCCACCGACTTGCTCACCGTACAGCCTTCCGCCACTTCCCATACGTCAGCGCGCACACGTATGCACGTGGGTTCTCACTTACGATACGATAGTGTACCCCACCTTCGAGGACCCGTAGCTCTTCTGGCTCAGGAACTAAACGAAATATGCTTTTCTACTGCGTGAAGGGTGAAAACTCCTACAGTACTATCCATTTTCCCCGTTCAGACCTACGCCTGAGATCCTTCCTTGGTAAGTAAAAATTCATCAAAACCGGTCAAAGTCGACTCTTCGAAGCTTCTTTTGGGAGCGGATCCAAACGATCCCGCTTCTGTACATAGGCGAATCGGCGTCGGGCTCTGGTGTCCTGGTTACGGGATGCCTTTGTCGCAGAATGTCCCTATTTGAATTCGTAAAGCATGATGACTCGATAGTCGCGTCGGTTCATGATTTTACGGGGCTATGGAGAAAGTGGGCTAGAAAAATTAGAGCCAAATCTACATATATTTTTTTTGAAAGAGCAGGAAAAAACCTACCAAAAGGTATATGTGACTTTCCCTGAGATGGGATGCTTTGGGGTAAAAAAACTTATTTACCTATACATACCTCGAAACGGAAATTAATTTTGCGACAGCCTAACATTGTTCTCCCTCGCCAAAAAAAAGCAGCTTTATAAAATTTCAACCAATTTGTCAACGTGTTGACTAGTGAAATGAAATTTCAAAATGTTATGCTAAATTTCCTTGAACAAAATTTATTTCTTTATTTATATAAGGCATGCATTCTACACCCAATACTACATTATACAATGCATACATATATCAGGGACGAAATAAAATTTAGAAAAACGCCAACAAGATCAAGGCGAATCGAAGGTGACATTTCTCCTGATGAACGTTTTAAATGCACCTTTCGACAAACTAAGAAGGTTGTCTTGGCTAGTAACGAACTATTCTAACTAGTCACCAATTATTCTTTTATTTAATCATTATTCTAACCCTTTTGGAAAGTCTCTAGTTTAATGCGAAAAAATCTCGTTTTGAAACAGTTCAAGTCAGTTTTTTTAAGCCTCAGGTGGCTGGTATCGAGGTTGCAAGCTGTCACAACGATGTTTTGTTGCGATCAAAACTTCTAGCGCCAGGCGGGACTCGAACCCGCACCTCCCTCTGACCGGGCGGGAATGCTCTACGCCATTACACCACCGGCGCCGTTTGATCGAACGCAACATCCACACCTCGTGGGACCGATCAGCACCCACCCATATCCGGGATGAGCCGGCCGCTGATATCAGCATGGGACCAGTTAAGCTGATGGTCTTGATAGAAACAGTTCAAATCAGTTTCTTTAAGCCTCAGGTGGCTGGTATCGAGGTTGCAAGCTGTCACAACGATGTTTTGTTGCGATCAAAACTTCTAGCGCCAGGCGGGACTCGAACCCGCACCTCCCTCTGACCGGGCGGGAATGCTCTACGCCATTACACCACCGGCGCCGTTTGATCGAAAGCAACATCCACACCTCGTGGGACCGATCAGCACCCACCCATATCCGGGATGAGCCGGCCGCTGATATCAGCATGGGACCAGTTAAGCTGATGGTCTTGATAGAAACAGTTCAAATCAGTTTCTTTAAGCCTCAGGTGGCTGGTATCGAGGTTGCAAGCTGTCACAACGATGTTTTGTTGCGATCAAAACTTCTAGCGCCAGGCGGGACTCGAACCCGCACCTCCCTCTGACCGGGCGGGAATGCTCTACGCCATTACACCACCGGCGCCGTTTGATCGAACGCAACATCCACACCTCGTGGGACCGATCAGCACCCACCCGTATCCGGGATGAGCCGGCCGCTGATATCAGCATGGGACCAGTTAAGCTGATGGTCTTGATAGAAACAGTTCAAATCAGTTTCTTTAAGCCTCAGGTGGCTGGTATCGAGGTTGCAAGCTGTCACAACGATGTTTTGTTGCGATCAAAACTTCTAGCGCCAGGCGGGACTCGAACCCGCACCTCCCTCTGACCGGGCGGGAATGCTCTACGCCATTACACCACCGGCGCCGTTTGATCGAACGCAACATCCACACCTCGTGGGACCGATCAGCACCCACCCGTATCCGGGATGAGCCGGCCGCTGATATCAGCATGGGACCAGTTAAGCTGATGGTCTTGATAGAAACAGTTCAAATCAGTTTCTTTAAGCCTCAGGTGGCTGGTATCGAGGTTGCAAGCTGTCACAACGATGTTTTGTTGCGATCAAAACTTCTAGCGCCAGGCGGGACTCGAACCCGTACCTCCCTCTGACCGGGCGGGAATGCTCTACGCCATTACACCACCGGCGCCGTTTGATCGAACGCAATATCCACACCTCGTGGCACCGATCAGCACCCACCCGTATCCGGGATGAGCCGGCCGCTGATATCAGCATGGGACCAGTTAAGCTGATGGTCTTGATAGAAACAGTTCAAATCAGTTTCTTTAAGCCTCAGGTGGCTGGTATCGAGGTTGCAAGCTGTCACAACGATGTTTTGTTGCGATCAAAACTTCTAGCGCCAGGCGGGACTCGAACCCGCACCTCCCTCTGACCGGGCGGGAATGCTCTACGCCTGGTACCATGCTGATATCAGCGGCCGGCTCATCCCGGATACGGGTGGGTGCTGATCGGTCTCACGAGGTGTGGATGTTGCGTTCGATCAAACGGCGCCGGTGGTGTAATGGCGTAGAGCATTCCCGCCCGGTCAGAGGGAGGTGCGGGTTCGAGTCCCGCCTGGCGCTAGAAGTTTTGATCGCAACAAAACATCGTTGTGACAGCTTGCAATCTCGTTTTGATTTGGAAGATGTTCCGTTGATTCCAATAGAGTTACACTTGTTGAGAAGTGTGTCCAATTAGTCGTGAAATATGTCCATTTTGATTTGACAAGTGTCCAGTTTACCATTGGTTTCCACATTCTGAGCGATAAAAGAAAATCGCCCGCATCGATGAAAGAAAACCACCCCTGGAGATGTGCCGCCGATGTTGATAACGTGCCTGCGGAATCAGAAGACTTTTGGGCAGGTTGCGGGGCACAGTGGCGTTGATTCATGCGAGGGAGGTCTCTTGCGTTGCGAGATTTTTGCATTTCAACGGAGTGCTTGAGATCTGAGGTGTTTGACGTCTACATTATTCGTGGCGTTTTCTGTGCATTTTCCAGCTGTATGCGTTTCCGCGCTCGAGAGCGCAGAACCCAGCTGCGGACTCCCCTGGGTGACGAAAGCAGTTCCCACACGAGCAGCTTGGATGGCACACACCCTGGAGTCCCTTCCTTAGCCTGGTTCTGCGCTCGAAGAATATACGGCCCCTGAGTTCCCGATGAGGGCGCGCACTTTTTTGACTGGAACGTAAATTATTTGCTTCTGGGATGCTTGAAGCAGGAAAGATAGATTATTTTGTTAGATCGCAGATTTCGTAGCAATCGAACGTTCGAATTCGAATGTTTCGAGCATTCGAATTTGAACATTCGAACACGAGTATTTCGAGCATTCGAATTTGAATACATTCGAAAATCGCATTTTTTCGAACATTCGAATTCGAATACATTCGAAAATCGCGTTTTTCGAGCATTCGAATTTGAATACATTCGAAAATCGCGTTTTTCGAGCATGCGAATTCGAATACATTTGAAAATCGCGTTTTTTCGAAGGTTCGAATACGAATATTCGAATTCGAATAGAATTATTGGCATTCGAATGCTCGAATAATCATTCGGGCGCAACTATACAAAGTATACGCCGTTCCGAGACGATTTACTGCGTCGATAACGGTTTCGGGCACAATCACCTTAGAAACTTCGACAAAACGACAACAACAAGCCTTCGTCATATCCAGCCCGTCCATATAATTGCAACTTCATCGAGCTGACCTTGACGGCAACGACAGTTCCCAACCTCCCCATCCTCGCAAGCTATTTCCTCACCGACGGAATAACCATCTCAAAGGTCGACTCATCACCAGCCGAAATGCTTCTACCTAATTCAGTAGGACAACTACAATGGGCCTCGAAAGAATCGGCATTTGGTTTCTCCACGTGTCGCTTCTCACCCACGACATGCCACTGCACTCCACTCGTCTATGAAGCCTCATGTTATTGCCCCGAAGGAAGCGTAGCGAAATATTTGAACAACCCCCATCACAAATTACCACTAAATGGAAAGGATGTCGTCATACTACAATGCGAAAACGTCATCCAAGCTAAAACAACCACAGGAGCTAGCACCTCGATACAAATCTCAATGCACGGACTATCGCTCTTCACAAAACGCGTGAACAACAAATGTCAGGTCAAAACGGGCCCTCTTACGGGATGTTATTCATGCTTCCAGTGAGCTCACGTTCAGATGTCGTGCACCTCATCACTATCCGAAGAAACGGCAGAAATCCATTACGTCGACCAAGCGCAACTCGTCAAATGCGCTCCTCAAGGGATAATCTCGGATATTGTCCTGCACTTCACCACCCCTTCCATCAATATGAACTGCCCCGTGCATTGCCCAGCCGGCCAAACTACAATCGCCCTTTAAGAAAACTTAGTCTACGTCAATGAGCCAATCTTCCAAGAGGCATCCCTGCAATATCTCGACGTCCACCACTCCACGTCCTCCGGCTTCTCCATCCACGACATACCTAGCGTTATTTCTAACTGGTTCATGTCACTTATCGATGTATTCAAGTTTTGGAAATCCATTTTTATTGTGCTATTTGTACTGCTCAGGGGCGTGTGTAGCGCAGTCGGAGGAGGCGCGACTGTCGCGTGCACCCGATACCAGGTTCCTGGTTCGGATTTCCCGCCCAGGCCAACCAAGCCTTCCATCCCTCCGGGGTCGGTGAATTGGTGCCAGACTTGTCTGGGAAGGATAGAGCGCTGACTTGTTCATCGGCTGGCCACCGCAAGTCATTGTATGGCCAAATACGCATTCATGTCGCCTCCACGACATCCCGTAGAAGTAGAATGCGCTGGCGCATCCCAGAAGGGATTGAGTAACGCCGTCCTTTATCCTTTTATTTGTACTGCTCATCACTCTTTGGATATTTCGAGTCTTACGTCGACGTTCTATTCACGCTGTATCACCTGTATCACCTGTCGTCCCGTTGATCATCGACTTGCTCGAGCGGGCGCCAGCAGCGTCTCCATTCGTCCCTGTCGCGTGCCAGAGTGGTCCAATGGATCCTCCTCGCTCGAGGGACACGAAGAGCGTCATATCGGTCGTTCAGGGCTTTCACGAAGAAGTCCGACCAACGCGTTGGTGGGCGTCCTGGTGTTCTTTTGACATCCCGCGGAATCCAATCTGTGACGGCTCTCGTCCAGCGGGTGTCTGCGAATCGCATTACGTGGCCGGCCCACCTAATTTTCGACGACTTGGCCCATGCGACAGCGTCTCTGATCTTCGAACGTCGGCGAAGCTCGGAACTCCGGAGGCCTTCTCTCACTTGCGTGAGTCGTGTCACTCCGAGCATCGTCCTCTCGATTCCACGCTGCGCGACGCTGATCGCGTGTTCATCCTGCTTTCGTATAGCCCAGGTCTCTGAGGCGTATGTTAGGGCAGGAAGAACAGTGGAGTCGAATAGGTGGGCACGGAGTCGGACGTTCTTCGTTTTCTTCACGACTTCTTCGACGCTCTTGAAAGCTCCCCAAGCCGCTCGTTTCCTTCTGCTCAGCTCTGGTGCTAGGTCGTTGGTCATGTTGACTTCGCGACCCAGATACACATAGCTGGAGCATTCGGAGATGTTCGTTCCGTTGAGCGAGAATGGGGCATCAGAAACCCATCCGTTCTTCATGAACATCGTCTTCGTAAGATTCAGCTGCAGTCCAACGCTTCCACATACACGATCGAAGTCGGCCAGCATTCGTTCCGCCTGACTGATGCTCGGGGTTATGAGCACGATGTCGTCAGCGAAGCGAAGATGGTGCAGTTGCCGGCCGTCGACCTTCACTCCCATGTCTTCCCATTCTAGTTCGCGCATGACGTTTTCGAGGGTGGCGCTGAAGAGCTTCGGGGATATGGTATCCCCTTGTCGAACCCCTCTCTTCACGTCAATGACGACGTCGTTGTAGAATGGTGAGATCTTGGTCGTGAATCCACTGTACAACTCTCGAAGAACTCTGATGTACTGAGTAGGAACGCCCTGGGTGAGCAGGGCTTCCATGACCGCTTCAGTCTCGACGGAGTCGAATGCCTTCTTCAGGTCAATGAACGTAAGGCACAGCGGCAGCTTGTACTCTCGCGACACTTCGATGAGCTTCGTAATGGTGTGTATGTGGTCGATCGTGCTGAATCCTCTCCGAAATCCTGCTTGTTCGCATGGCTGTCCTTCGTCCAGCGTTCTACTAATCCTATTCAGGATGACTCGAGTGAACAGCTTGTAGACTACGGACAACAGGCAGATCGGGCGATAGTTGCCAATGTCGTGCACGTCTCCCTTCTTGTACAGCAAAACGGTCTTGCTGGTCTTCCACTGAGATGGAACCTTGCATTCGGACAGGTAGCGTGTGAAGAGCCGCGCCAGGGTGTTGATGAGCGCTGGCGGGAGGTTCTTCAGGTGTTCAGCTCTGATCCTGTCAGAACCGGGTGCTGTACGTTTCTTCACCGACGAGATGGCGTGTCGGATCTCGGAAGGGAGAACAGAGGGAACGACGTATCCATCCTGCGGAAGATGGCATGGGGGCAGGTGGACGTGGCTATCGAAGAGATCGGAGTAGAAGTCGTGGATGACTTTCTCCATGGTCCATCTGGAAGAGGTGATGGTTCCGTCAGGACGTCGGAGAGCGGTCATCTTGGTCTTGAAGTTGGCGAAGTTCCGGCGGGCATTGCGAATGCTCAGCCCTGCCTCTGCTGCTTCAGCCAACACTTCCGCCCTTCTCTCCTTGAGATCTTCCTTTATCGCCGCTCTGCATAGCTTTGCAAGCTCGGACGTCAGTTGGTAGTTGCCTGACGCTCGTGCTGCTCCACGCTGGCGTATCAGCTCGAGAGTTTCCGGAGACAGGCGTCTCTTGGTGGTCTTCAAGCTCTCGGCTCCCTTAGCACTATCGTGGAGATGGTGCACGAAGCGATCGTATTCCTCGTCGACGTTGTCCATGACGGCATCTTCCCAAAGGCCGACAAGAGAGGTGTAAAGGTCCCAGTTGATGGTCGTTCTGGGATTCCTCTTCTTGAACTTCGCGGCCTTCTCTCCTTGACGCGAAAAGCGGAACCTCGCGCGAAGGAGGCGGTGGTCCGATCCCGTGTAGAACTTGGGGACAACGGAGACATCGGTCAGGCAATACTTGCGATTGAAGATGATGTGGTCGATCTCGTTGTGGAACTGGCTACCGGGGGATTCCCAGGTCCATCGTAGGGAGGGAGGCTTCTGGAACTGCGAGTTTCCATGGATGGTCTTGGTCGACATGATAAACTCAGACAGCCTTTCACCTTGCTCGTTCCACTCCAAACCGTGGGTTCCGATGTGAAGTTCTTCCGGCGACCTTCGTGGCCCGATCTTGGCGTTGAAGTCGCCGACGATCACCTTGTAGAAGGTGTGATCTTCCTTATAGAACTTCTCCAGCTCCACGTAGAAGGCCTCGACGTCTTCGTCGTCGTAGTCGGATGTTGGGGCATACGCGACGAACACAGTCAAGGCTGGCACGGAGCCACATCGCTTCAGTCGCAGACGTCCGATTCGGCTAGTCAGAGACTCGTACGAATCGATGTTCATGGCCAAGTGCGTGTTGACGAGGACACCAACGCCGCCTACTCCCCTGCTGTCGCATGTTCCGAGGAACAGTTCTTCTCCGGAGTCGTAGGCGGCGTGTAGGGGGTGGTGTCTTCTCGTCTCGGTCAGTCCGATGACGTCGTACTTGATCTTCCTGGCTTGCATCATCAGGTCCTCGACGGATGCTTCGGACGCAAGCGTGCGGGCGTTGTAAGTACAGATCGTCATCCTAGTCCTTCTCAGTTTGCGCAGCCTGGTTAGGCCCTGAGATTTTAGCAGCCTCTCCGTACTCGTCCTTCCCATCGCTGCAGAAATGGGGGCTCTTTCGGGGTCAGGGGAATGAGGCCCTTTAGTGCTGCTGTGTTTGACTGGAATACAACACGGGTAGCTAGTCAGGCTCTGTCGTGCGGGCGGGGTACTCCGGGCAGCCAGCCAGACTGCCCGAAGGGACGGGGCGAGACTTAAGGCGGCCTCGAATCGCCTTACATGTACTCCCAGTCTACCGAGTGCAAGCTTTTGGCCGAGCCGACACAGTCACAATCCGCACAGTCACGGACACATCCACGCACACTGTGCACGAACATGCCGCTCCCACGCACAAGGAACGCATCGACCCGACACAGCAGGAGCAAGGAGTCCATCCCCTGCATCCCACCTGCGTCTCTGGGCAGTTCACGGTCGCATTTGGTTCGCGTTTAATTCCCCTATCCACCACCCGGGGACGCGCCACGTGGCCCTGCGACAAGCGGCCCGAGATCCCTCTTAACAAGAGAGCCCGAAGGCTCTCTATCGAGGGAGATCCGTGGCTATTCACGCTACTCTTATCAAAAAAAAAATCAAGATAACCCTTTTCAGGTCGGGAGTGTAATGACTCATTATTCTTGCTAAAATTCAATAACAAACGCTCACATAATTTCACATGAATCATATGCCTAAATTGGCTTGAATATTAGAAATATGCTTTGCTTCGCCTTCGCATAAAAGCCTAGCATGTCCAATCTTCATCGCTCTTTTGCCACGAATAAAGCTTCAACACATCGACGCTCTTCACAACACCATGAGTCAAAATCTTGAACATCATAGTGAGATCTGCTGTCCTGGTCCTGCTATTAGTGGGAAGTTTAAGAATTTTCGCCCTTTCTTATCCATTAGGCAGCTGCTTATAATCTAGTCCAAAACACCTTATAAATAACTTTCGCGTAAAGCTATTTTGAAAGCTTCCTAAGAGTTGAATGTCTCGTTTTCTGCAGGTGTTCCAGACAGTTTTTCCAATCTCCATTACAGGTCGAAAATAAGTCACATAGGCTCGTAAACAGACTCCAGGGTCTTTTGTTTTCAGAACCAGGTCTCATAGGGTCGGAAACAGACTCCAGGGTCTTTTATGTTCAGAACCATGAACAGAACTATGATGTAGATGCAACTGTTTGCTTTCTTCGTGAGCTTTGGTGGTAGCTGCTGAAAGGTCCACGTGATCCGAAATCGCAGGTCTCGAAATTCCTGTGTAGGTGTAAGACTTGTGGAATGCAGCCTGTATGCAAATGACGGCCCCTTATTTTTCAAGCCGTATAGTTTGTTTTCTCTGTTGACCACTCCACTGCTTATGGTTAGACCATTGAGCCATGTAGTCAATTGCCGTTTGTACATCCCTGTTTTCTTGGGTCTGTCTAATACATTTATAGATCTTGATGTCGTCCGCATACATCTTGCGAACTACATCAGAGCGGGAAGTGGCATCTGGCTCATACGTGCAGATCACAAATAGCAGGTGAGATAATACTCCGCCTTGAGGTACACGACTGCATGCACAAAAAGCAGATGAAAACTTATCTTCAACCCGAACTCGATATGTTTGCCCTAAAAGAAAATCCACGCTCCATTTTATAATCAAAGCATGAATTCCTGCAACTTTCATTTTTAGAAGCAGAATTAATACAGAAACTTTGTCATGTGACTTAGTAAAATTAAAATATTCCACATCTGTATGATATTTGCCTTCAACAGCCCCTGGCCAGTCATTTATCGCAGGGCAAACAGCAGTCTCAGCAGATCTCCCTTTTAAGGAACCGATTTGTATGTCAGAGACTACACCGTTTCCAAAAGATGTTGCATGATATGGTTCTTTATAATCTTCTCAAAAGCAAACAATGAGGTAGTACCTATAGGTGTGTATTGGCTTGTCCGGGAAATTCTCAGCGTTTTGAGTGCATCACTTTGTCCTACCATAACTTTCTCAAATCTTATCTGTGGCCCCTTCCGGATGCTGTGTGTCGGTTTTACCTTTTATTTGGTCCAAAGGAAAGAGTGTCCAATACTCCGCAGCTTAGAATCCGACTCGATGGCTGCTGAGCGGCTGTGACACGGGCAGCTAGGCTGCTCAAGGTGGCCGGCTGCTGGAGCCGGGGCCACGGCTGGAGACTGGGGCAGGAAGCGGAGGAATGGAGACGGACGACTGAAGACGACGACTAAACTGGTGTGTGGTAAGGCCACCTTTTATAGACGCTTTCCCGCGCCTTTTATCGGCATATTGGTGACCACCCACAGTGACCACTGGTTGACCATCAACACGATAGCGAACGGTATTGAGTTACCCGATGAGTCACGGGTTTTGTTATAAGTTTTATAACAATGTAAACATCATGATATCAACAGTGTTACAGTACAACAACAAACAACAGTTTAATGTCGTCTACACGCTCCTCCTCGGGCAGCCAGGCTCCTGACGGCTATTTCCATTTGGATTGCTGCCTCTTCTGCTTCATGAGGTGGGCGCGGGCATGGCGTTGGCGTTCATTTTTGGCGTCAAGTAGGTACGAGAGGTTGGGCTTCGCAATTTTGCTTGGCTTTTTCGAAGGTAATACACTCTGCTTTTTCGGATCGCTTTGTCCTCGGTGGCCTCCGCGGCCTTTTTTGTTGCGGAAATATATTGGCAGTGTTAAGGTGCCCATTGCTAATTTCCGTACTTGGTTTGAAAACACTGCTAATTGCCAGGGATGATATTTTGCATCGCCACGGGGCGGACTAGTCCCAAGACATGTTGCTGGGTGTCCAAGTGGAACGGTGTCGTTTATCGTTCCATACCAGTCGGCCAATCTGGCCTTGAATCCTCTGGCTGGTCCCGTGAGAATCCTGACTACGCTGAGATGCGCAGACTCTCTTGCCATGAATTCCTCCTGTTTTCTTCGACCGCCCAGAAGGCATTCAATACGATGGAAGAAACATTTGCAAGTTCAATTTTATTGTTCACTGGGTTTGATCGGGCTAGGTCTGAGCGAAGAGTTGGCAGAACAGCTTGGGCTTTCGTGTGGAAGATGCCACAATCGCAGATGAAGTGAATCTACTTGGAGCAATCCGACCTCGATCCTGAAACGCTTTGCTTTTTTATAGGCTCTAGTTGACTTTTAGGTCCGCCTCTTTTTCAGCTATGCTTAGCTGTTCGCATTGGCTCATTGTCCACACCTACGGGCAGCCTTCTTAAGAAATCGAATTTGACCTTCAGCGGCTCGGCATTGCCGGCCACAGCTGTCACTACTGCACTATTTTCAGTGAGAATAGTCTAGATTTATTACATGCCAGAGCATGTTAACAAAGCATCACAACCGTATGCAAATGTAGAAACTCAACTTAGTCTCGTTCGTCTCGTCTCGTCTTAATGCTTCTGTGCCACGCAGGTTTGTTATAGTGGAACAACTGTATTCGGCCTGACGTTTCGACAACTTGTGGTTTTCAAAGGCCTGAAAGAAGTTCGAAACCTAAGACCAAACACTCATTCCGGCAAAAACGTCCTTCTCCAGCTCTGTCAGTTTCAATATTTCCCTCGAGTATCAAGCGGAATTCCACTGAAGCAGACCGAACTCACCGTTGTTCCACAAGTGCTGAGGGATTGCTCAGCTATGCGGTCACCATTGAGCAACTGAGACCTACCAACTGCGGATCCATACTGATGTTAAGTACATACTTTACTGTACTCAACGTTAGGCCTATGGTACACTCCCGTCCGCTGCAGCGACGCAGGAGTGCACAGCGACGCGACGGCTCGCGATGCGCGTCGCGAGCCGTCGCCATCGCTGAGGCTGACATAGTTCACGCAATTCTGCAGACGGAGACTTTTGCAGAATTCTAGCGAATGAGCTGATCCAGTGCAGTGACAAATTCGTGCTTTATCCATCACACCCACCGTGGGTCCTGCCGTGAATTCGCTCAAGAGCCCGGTCAAACTAACTGAGAGCATCGTGCTGCAGGAATGTTCAGACAAATGCAACGGGGGAGCGTGAGATATAGGAAAAGGAATCAAATGCTTTAATCGCCGTCGGACCCCAAACTACGAGTCTTCCCTTTCTCAAAACGAATTTAGATAGATTTTTCATGTAACAAAGAAGTTCTCGAAACTACAACTGGGAGAGTTATGAGCATACGACGGATTACGACGGACTAATCCGTCACAACTCTTCTTTGACCGTACGACGAGAGCGCTATTGTACGAAAGCATTGCCTAGCTTCTCTGCTATCTTAACAATCTTCTAGATCCAGACACGTGCCGGGAGATCGAAAATAGATGCAATTGCCTCATTCCTTGGAAACTCAACAACGTGCAGATAAAACTACACATCCAGTGGTATAAAGATTATAAACAGAGACTCCGTCTTCCCACGGTCTGTACGTTCTAACCGTGAACTGCGTTGCTCCGGCACAGAAATGTAGATGTCAGTGCCGACGAGGAAGCTCAGAGGCGAAAAAAAATGCGAGGATCGGCACAAAAGTGAAAAAACGGCCTAGAATAAAACCTCCTCAAAAAACTAGCTGCTTAAGCCGTCGAAAAAAAACACCAAAATGAGTCTAGCCACGACGATAACCCTACGAGGAGAACAACAGAGACATCACATGACCACCCAACATCACCAAACGTGTGCTGAAATTGCTATGGTATGGTCGCGAAACAAGGAAGTGTCGAAATAAGTTAGCAGAAGTGCATAGAATAGGGCACGACAAGCGTTCCCCCTCCGCGCCCATTGCACTGCACTGCGACGGGCGACGGGCTGCGACGGCCGTCGCACGGGAGTATGTTTCACTCCTGCGACGCGGAGGTATAACACCCCTCTGCGACGCATCGCGGGAGCGATGGCGCGTCAACTGACAATCGCGCCCCACTGCGCCGTCCGCCACTGCAGCGAAGGCGCGCCGTTGACAGTTGCCTCGCGCCCATCGCTGGAGCGACGCGGGAGTATACCATAGGCCTTACTAAAGTGCACTGCGAAGGAGGAGTCATATAGACAGCTTTTGCAATATCAGGTCTGGAGAAGAATTGAGAGCGGATCGAGGTAGATCTGTGATACACTTCGAGCAAATGCGTAATCCACTTACTGTAGAAAGTTCGATGCTCTTAGGAGTGAAAACAGGGGAACCTTTTCTGATAGTAGGCCTTTCACCGGAGTTCCACAGTTATGTGTGAGCCGAGTGCATCAGCAGACGATAACCATTGCCGCAGTGGATCAGGCAAGAGTTGCCGTTATTGGCAATGAACTCATTTCCCCGAAAGCGTTGGATTTTTTGGATTTAGGGCCACCATTTTCACTATCGCAGCACGTGAATGCATCGGCGTATCGAAAAGTAGTGGGCGGGTTACATAGGCTGAGAGGTCAGCCTTGAGCGAAGGCAAGAAGCAACCCTGATTCTCGTACAAACGAAGAACCTCTACGAATGATGCTCTCACCTATTCCGTTTCCTTGCGCGTTTTACAAGGAGCGCGACCCTGTTCCTGAAGTTGATGTCAAATTCAGAATTCTAACATCGGAGGTGCTTCGCGTTTTTCCTAGGCACAGAGGTGACCAAACAACGAATTTGACAAGAGAGCAGTGGGAAGGCTTCAGATATATGCGCGACCTAATAGCTCGTAACAACAAAATAAGACTCTCTATTAGTGACAAACGTGGTGAGTTCGTTGTTTGTGTGGGACTCCTGGATAGGCAGATATCTGAACACCACCTCGCTGACCAAACGGTATGCCGAGTCATCAGAGAGACATTTTCGTTCGCAATTTCACAGGTTAAACTCTGTTGGGAGTCTGTGGGTGAGTTGGCTGGTCTAGATAAGCGACTTATCAAGAGACTGAAACTGGACACGCCCACCTGCCCGGTATTCTATCACCTGTTCAAAACGCATAAAAACGCCAGCACTCAAAGAGCTCTTGTCTGAAGAAGACAAGAGCCCTTTAGTGCAGGCGCATACAAAAGCCGACCCATAATAAGCTGCGTAGATGGACCGACTGACCAAATCTCCTGGTTCCTCAACAAAACTCCGGCCAATTTTTCAGCTTCATACCTTCACATTTGGTAAACACGGAACAATTTCTGGACCGCTTGCGATCTAGTACGCTTCAGAAAAATTGTGTGATTGAATCATTTGACGTGACTGCGTTATATACCAACGTAGATAATGACGCTGCTTTGCTACACTACTAAATGCATTTCATGCGCCGGCTTGCTCAGGAAAGGAAGGCTTCGAGCGAGGCAGAATGGAAAACGAAAAGAAGACATTGCCCGATTTTGGTTAAGAGACCTAAGAAATGGCTGTCCTACAACGCTAGGGCATTTGACTTTCAACTCTCCACATTGAGCTGGATTGCAAGATATATTCATCAACCATTTGTCCCTTCTATAAAATCAGAAATAGGACATCTATGTGGATTATGGAGTGTAGGTGAAACTAGTCCATCTTTTCGTCAAGGATGGAGATCCCGGTATGTTTCTATGGATGAACGTGTAAGCGCACGAGCACAGGTTTATTAGAGGGGGCTTTTGACAGGGCCAAGGATCAATGGGATTCAACGAATCAAAGGCGCTTCCCTACAAAGGATGAACCTCAAATGACATACGATTTTCAACCAACTTTCGCCGATAGGTTACATGAAACTTGAAGAGCGGGGATGGTGTAGCTTCGTAAATCACTACTTTAATAACTACGGAACACGAACGACCAGCTTTTCTTTTTGTGTGTGTGTGTGTGGGGGGGGGGGGGGGGGGGGGAGGGACTCAGTCCTAACAATTTGCTTCATTAAATGTTCCCTTTCGCACACCACCATTTGTAAATCTTTTGCTATTCGTTTTCTGTCTGCTCCTACATCGAAGGTCTTGCACACAGCAGATGACGAGACGCCCATTTAACCGAATTGAATAAGAACGCTGAATGTAAAGCGTTAGGAGTTGATCAGCTTTATAAAGATGTATCCCAGAATTGATAAGCGACTTCATTGCCATATCAGCGTTTAGAGGCTAGGGATGTAGGCCTTACGATTAGTTTGCCCCATTGTTAAGTCCCTCTTAGTTTGTGGACAATTCAGACCTTCGTTGGGGCCCACCTTCAACAATTGCTCAAGAATTCCACCAATAAAAACGATTAGAAATTCTTATGTCCGTGTGTAGACCCACCATTGCCCTAAGTGAATTCTTTTCCCTTTACGGTTAAGGGCCCCGCACACTTCGGCGGCGTGCCGCTGCCCTATCCTTAACCATAGGGCAGGGACGCAGAGCCCGCCACCAGCGGCGAGCAGGGATGGGCGGAATTTATATTTTCTGTTTTCTGATCTTCTTGCTATTTTGGACAATTTTTTCTGTTTTCTGTTTTCCGAGAAAATGACCGAAAATTGGCAGGAAACCGAAAATAGAGCTGCGATCAAAATTATGTCATTGAAATTTAATAAAAACAATTCAAGAAATATCATAGAATCATGAGTTTCACTCCAAAACAGTGTTTTAGAGTATTTTAAATGACAAGCATGTGGCGTTTCTGGATGCGCTCATGTAGAAATTGTGCCGTATATTCATGAACTAGCTTTGTTTGCTTGATTGATTGTGTAAGTGCTGCTGACAAGGAGTTCCTTCATGGACATTCCTCGACTTTCGCAATTTGGCTCCGTATTCTTTTCGATATTAACAATAGTTCGGACCATCTACAATTACTTAAAATTTGATGTTAAAGCTATAAAACTAGCATTCTGAGGACCATTTAACTATGTATTAACAAATCACTTGTCCTAGTGTTACTGGGGATAGGACTATTCTCCACCTCCAGTTTAAAAATTGAAAATTGTTGGCCGATCATCCCCAATGATCGCTTCTTGCAGAGCCTTTGGTGAAGCTCCTTTTCTAACCCTCAGCATTGATCAGCTTCTAGTTATCAAAAATTAGAGATATAAAAGTTTTAATTAGCTTTGATTTATAAAAGTTTTGTTTAGCTTTGATTTTGCTGATGTAGTGATACAGTAGTGATACAAGAAATTTTTCATGAATCACCTGTAACATCTGTCGTCCCATTGTTCATCGATTTGTTCAAGCGGACACCATCAGCGTCTCCATACGTCCGTGTCGCCTGCCAGAGTGCTCCAATGGACCTTTTTCGCTCGAGGGACACGAAGAGCGTCACATCGTTCGTTCAGGGCTTTCATGATGAAGTCCGACCAAGGCGTTTGTGGACGTCCTGGTGCAGAATCCAGTCGGTAACGGCTCTCGTCCAGCGGGTGTCTGCGAAGCGCATTACGTGGCCGGCCCACCTATTTTTCGACGACATGTCCCATGCGACAGCGTCTCTGATCTTCGGACGTCGACGAAGCTCGGACCTTTGGGGGCCTTTCTCTAGCTTGCCTGAATCTTATCACTCCAAGCATCGTTCTCTCCGTTCCACGCTGCGCGACGCTGATCGCGTGTTCGTCCTGCTTTCTTATTGCCCAGGTCTCTGAGGCGTATGTTAGGGCAGGAAGAACGGTAGAGTCGAATACGTGGGCACGGAGTCGGACGTTCCTCGTCTGAGATCTTGGTCGTGAATCGTACGCGTACTCGAAGTACTCTAATGTACTGAGTAGGAACGCCTTCAGTGCGCAGAGCTTCGATGACCGCTTTAGTTTCGACGGAGTCGAATGCCTCCTTCAGGTCGATGAACATAAGTCACAGCAGCAGCTTGTACTCTCGCGATACTTCGACGAGCCTCGTAATGGTGTGTACGCGGTCGATCATGCTGAATCCTCTCCGAAGTCCTGCTCGTTCGCATGTCTGTCTTTCGTCCAGCGTTCTGCTAATCCTCGCCATCAGGATCACTCGAGTGAACATTTTGCAGACTACGGACAGCAGGCAGAGCAGGCGATAGTTGCCAATGTTGTGCTCGTTTCCCTTCTTGTACAGCAAGAGGCCATACTGCTCTACCACTGTGATGTAATATGATATATGTATGAGGAGAAATAATAATAATATGATAGGCACCGTATATGCTTGACCCTATTCTATGTATAATTTCTTTTCAAGGAAACATTTTCACCCAAAAACTCTGTGTTGACAGCCCATTCAGTTCCAATTTCGTATTATTCTATGAAATATCAAGTATGTACACAACATCTTTAATCGTGTAAGAAGTAACTAGGTGCTCTAAAGGGCATTGGTGAGTTGGCCTGAAAATTTTCAGCTACGCGGAAACTTGTCCACCTACAAGGAAAGGTACTCTCGAAGAACGAGACGAACTAGGAATATAGATTCTAGCGCAGCCAGTAACACTCAGCGAATCTCTGAACAGCTCTAGGAGTAATGTCGCGTACTTCAGATGTCGAGATTCCTATGATTCATCAGTCAAGGTTTATAATTACTGATTGCATTGAATCTGGAGTGTACTAGAAATTTTTATAAACGCTTGAAATTTAAAACGCTGGTCTACAACTACATTTCTAGTCATACAAAAGCATTTGCTACTGGAAAAAAAGCTTTGGGTAGCTCAAAATTTTCTGTTTTCTGACGAAAGCGATTTTCTGTTTTTTGGGAAAATTTTCAAAATTTCCGCCCATCCCTGGCGGCGAGCCCAGCGGAGCCGGGAGAGTCTGTCTGCGCTCTGTCCTTTCGCGTCCGCGCAGACTATGAGTCATGCCGTTCAGCGGCAGCCGCCGGCGTCGTCGGCTGCCGCTGAACGGCATGACTCATCGTTTTCGCCGTCCACCGCTCGCCGCAGAAGTGTGCGGCGGCCTTTAGGCTTCAAGCCAGTTGCCACATTAGTTGCAAGAAATGTCTGTTCAGCGACGGAGAGACAACGTCTATGGTGAGACGTTGGTTGCGGAGGCATCGGGCGAGAGAGCATGTTCCCACAGGAGACTGTCACTCCACGCGAAATGGCGGCCAGCCGGAGCAGGGACGAACGGGGGCGAGTTGCCCGTCAACCAACCCCGAGACGACCCGGTTGCCGGAGAACTGGTCCATGGGCAAGGTGCCAACGCGGCGCGCGGGTTTTCTGCAACCATGTCTCGCACCCTCTCGCGCCTCACATGCATCCCGCTCGTGTCTTTATCGTCTGCGGCCTCTCACACTCAACATGCACCTCGACTTCTGGCTAACCGACAGGCCTCTCACTCATGAGCGCATTGCCTACAACTCTCCCACTGAGGCCACGTGCGTGCTAGTTGGGTGCGAGACTACCAGTCGTAGAGATGGTTCAGAGGCGGAATGAGCACATTCAAATAGCGGCAACAGCCGAGAGACGAGGGCGACCAATACTAGATCCTATAAGTAGTGGACCGATTGATCGAATCGGCGTAAACACCTGTGATAAGCATTGAGGACATTGATGTAGCTGCAGATCTTCAGAGCCCCATTACACCTCTGTCGAGGCTACAGTGAGAGTAATTGAATGGAAGTTAGTGCATAGCATTAGCATGGTCTCACTGCGCTCTCAAGGGAAGTATGACAGGCACTTCAGACCTTGCAGTTACACGCTGCAAAACGGCCAAGCAGGGTGAAATTGCTAATCCACGCAGCGTTTTGGAATCACCGCTGCTATCTCACCACATCCCTACGAGACGAATGCTGTGTGTGAGGTCAGTCAAGTCCAGCTGATTGCTAAATCATAGCGCCACCATCTTATAGTAATAGGATTAGGCATAAAACTTCGTCAAGGTGAAGTTGCACCACAGCACATAAGTACTGATGAGCAACAACGACAAGTGGAAGTGCTCACCGAGCTCTGGAGGTTCCACCAATTTCTGAGGACCGCAGGGCGGCCGCCTACTACAGGAGAATGCAAGGACCACCTCGATGTACTTGCCGCTAGACTAGCACATTGGTGATATTTATTTTGTTTTTATTTTCCTGCTCATGGTATTATTGGTAGTACCACTGTGACGTAGAAGATAAACTTTACGTGATAAGCAGGTCACTGCATACTTGCAATTAGGAAAAACCAAGTGCATACCGCCGTTGTCCGCTTGGCATAGTGCCGAGGCGGCGCGCGGTTTTTCGTCGTGTCGTCTCGTGCACTCCACGCCTCCCTGTTCGCCACACCCCGGAGTCCCTTCCCTAGCCCAATCTGGAGAGTCACTCTGCTCGTCTGACTCTCGCCGCTCGCGCGTGAAGGAACTTTTCGGGGACCAGTTCACATGTAATCGCATACCGCACGCAAGCCTCGGCCTAAGCGCTCGTCGGCTGTCTCGCTCCAAGGCCAATGGGCGGGAGCCAACGATTTCCAAATGCCATTCTGGGCGGAACAGTGTTCTTCACACCGCCCATACGAAGGGGCGGGGCAAGGGGCGCGCCCACCGCTTATTGAGGACCAGTTGTCCGAGTGCACACGAACTAGGGCTGAGGCGGGATTACCGGCGCTGATGGCGGATGCTAGATTATCACATCTGTATTTGCCATAGAAGATGGTATTGAGTGGAAAGTTATCGAGTGGTATATTAGGGGTAACGGTAGGATCCTAAGCTGACGGAGCGTGCTACTACCAAATAATAGCTTCTGAGCGCATTATAGTCAGGATTCCGAAGAGTAAACCAACCCTCTACCAGTCCTTTGATCTGACGCAGTGTTCTGGAGGACTATTTGGTCGGTTTCCTGCGACTCGATATTTAGTCTGCTTCGACTGAGAGTTTTCCGAACAAGACCCACCCCCACGAGACCGAGACGGAAACTTAAGCGATACCTTAACCGACTCCTGAAGAGTAAACGAACACTCCATCAGTCCTTTGGTCTGACGCAGTGTTCTGGAGGACTATTTGGTCGGTTTCCTGCGACTCGATATTTAGTTTGCTTCGACTGAGAATTTTCCGAACAAGACCCACCCCCACGACACCGAGACGGAAACTTAAGCGATACCTTAACCGACTCCTGAAGAGTAAATGAACACTCCATCAGTATAAAAGCGCCTTAAACAAATTACACGCTTGCTACAAATTCAGGGCGAGCTGTATTGTTATGGCCACCTCGTTCGCCAGCTGTGGTAGGTGAGACAGAGAAGAAGAGCTCACGTGGTCCCGCAACGACTGCCGAAGTACTGTGGAAAAACTCGTCCAATTCTTGGCAGGCAACTCGTCGCTACCTTTGGCTATTTAGTCGCCAGTAAATAGCCAAGGGTAGCGACGAGTTGCCTGCCAAGAATTGGACGAGTTTTTCCACAGTACTTTGGCAATCGTTTCGGGACTACAGGAAATGTGAACACACATAAGCCCTCTCCTTTACTTCTGGAACACATGAGATTGAAGGGAGAACCAAGAAGGGAGAACCACTGAAAGAGGACCAGTAAAGGCGAGACCACTAATCGTAAGGAGGGCCTGTAAAGGGACCGGTATTTTCTATCAATATCGTCCAACGTCCCCCGTCGAAACTGAAGCGGTCATCGACGCCCTGCTCACTCAGGGCGTTCCTACTCAGTACACCAGAGTCCTTCGAGAGCTGTACAGTGGATTCACGACCAAGATCTCTCCATTCTACAACGACGTCGTCATCGACGTAAAGAGAGGGGTTCAGCAGGGGGATACCATATCCCCGAAGCTCTTCAGCGCCATCCTCGAAAACGTCATGCGCGAACTAGAATAGGAGGACATGGGAGTGAAGATCGACTGCCGGCAACTGCACCATCTTCGCTTCGCTGACGACATCGTGCTCATAACACCGAGCATCAGCCAGGCGGAGCGAATGCTGGCCGACTTCGATCGTGTATGTGGGAACGTTGGACTGCAGCTGAATCTTACGAAGACGATGTTCATGAGGAACGGACAAGTTTCTGATGCCCCATTCTCGCTCAACGGAACGAACATCTCCGAATGCTCCAGCTATGTGTATCTGGGTCGCGAAGTCAACATGGCCAACGACCTAGCACCAGAGCTGAGCAGGAGGAAACGAGCGGCTTGGGGAGCTTTCAAGAGCGTCGAAGAAGTCGCGAAGAAGACGAAGAACGTCCGACTCCGTGCACACCTATTTGACTCCACTGTTCTTCCTGCTCTAACATACGCCTCAGAGACCTGGGCTATACGAAAGCAGGATGAACACGCGATCAGCGTCGCGCAGCGTGGAATCGAGAGGACGATGCTCGGAGTGACACGACTCACGCAAGTGAGAGAAGGCCTCCGGAGTTCCGAGCTTCGCCGACGTTCGAAGATCAGAGACGCTGTCGCGTAGGCCAAGTTGTCGAAAATTAGGTGGGCCGGCCATGTAATGCGTTTCGCAGACACCCGCTGCACGAGAGCCGTCGCCGACTGGATTCCGCGGGATGTCAAGAGAACACCAGGACGCCCACCAACGCGTTGGTCGGACTTCTTCCTGAAAGCCCTGAACGACCGCTATGACGCTCTTCGTGTCCCTCGAGCGAGGAGGATCCATTGGAGCACTCTGGCACGCGACAGCGACGAATGGAGACGCTGCTGGCGCCCGCTCGAGCAAGTCGATGATCAACGGGACGACAGGTGATACAGGTGATCGTCCAACGTGAGTCGGACGTCGAGGCACGTGTGCCGGGATGCAGAAGACGTGTCACTGAAGTCGTGCCACGTGTGTCGGGGTGCAGAAGACCTGTCATAGACGTTGTGGCAACGTCGTGAAACGTGCGTCGGGACTCCACAAATGTGTCACAGACGTTATGAAACATGTGTTCGGATTTAGAAGACGGAACACAGACGTCGGATAACGTGCGTTCAGATCCAGATGACGTGCCACAGATCAGACTTTGCACAGCATGCGTTGGATTTTCAAAAGGCCTTTTAGCTTCTTGCAACGAGCGTGCGCGTGCTTGACTCTCACTTCGTTTCTCTGCCGGTACATCGGTGAAATGGTATTGGGGGGGGGGGGGGGATGGGAGAGTGGAAGGTAGAATGACTACAGAATCGGAGGAGTATTACAGTTGTCCCACAGCAAAAGATGTCGACCGGTCGACCAATACCGATTGATTTTATTTGTGTTTCTGTAAATTAAGCAGCTCGGATAGAGACTCTCACAATCTGCTCCTCGTCACGTAAAGAATGGATACGTCGGAGAATAAATCGCTACATATGATAGAGAGCGGATAAGTCGTTTTGCAGCCGCTAGGTCGCTGAATTGTTAGAGGAAGTCGTTTACTCTTTAACATCGTCGAATTATCATTTAACTTCACCATAGGCTCTGTCGCGTCCTATGGGGCGGGAAGTGTTGTTCGGAAAACAATTTCTGTTGAAGCAGCCGAACCGTTTACTTTTGAAAATGATTGCTAATATATTTTGGCTTCATCGCAGGCCCTGTCGCAGTTCTGGGTGGGGATCTTTGTCCGAAAGACTTTCTGTTGAAGCAGACAAAAGGTCAAGTCGCAGGGTATCGACCAACTAGCCCCCCACATTACTACCTAAAACCAAGGATTGGTAGAGGGAGTCGCTTACTCTTTAAAAGGTCTGTTAAGGTATCGCTTAACTTCATCACATGTCATATAGCGGATAAACCAACGCAATCCGAAGTCTACTCCACTGTTAAATGCCTGGCAAACGGATTATTTTATCTATTTGTTGTGAGCTGAGGCGCGTTGTTCGAAATTCCCTTTTCTGTTGAAGGAAACGAAAGGTCGAGTCTCGCAGGATACCGAAGGAGTCAGCGCACAAAATTGAGCGCATATTACCCCATCCCTGATTAATTGTGCTCTACTTAAACAAGTTATTTGGACTTCTTCCAACCGTGGGCCTCTTCGAAGATCAGTACTTTGATTCCTAGCATTTGGCGCCTCTTACGTCTGCCAAGAGGCGCCTACAGCATCTCTTGAGGGCAGCCAATGGTAGGTGCGAAGGACCGTAAAAGGTGCGAGGAGCGGCACAGGTCACGACACAGGTCTGATGATCGCACAGGACCAGCGAGCAATTACTCCAATCCAGGGACCAATGTCTAAATGAGGGATCAATATGGCACTGTGAGCAACTCTAGAGTGGAGGGGAGGGGCACCCTGCCAAATGATCAGAACGCCAAGAGTCAAAAAACTTCTAAAATAAGAACGTTAAGCACGTTCACACCTAAATTAGAAATGCAGAGGAATATAGTTCGCTGCTTTCAGGGTAGGGCTGAGAGTTTAGTAAGACATCCAGTATGGAGCTCCTCTCTAGGTTTGAACATGGCACTGCTGCTTTAAAAAATATCACAGCTCAAATTAAAAGGTGAAACTAGAATAAATGGGTACCAAGGTAGTGGATCTCTTCATAAGACAAATACTTCTGCATCGTTTTGCTTATCAAAAAAGATCTGTGCAGTCAAATATGCACAGAATCCTCAGTGAAATAGCAAACGAATGCAGTGGATATGGAGAAGCGATTATGAAAGCGTTCACAACCAGGACATGTTACTTTTAGAAAGCGTTTTCTAACTTACCGTTTTTCATACGCTCACAATGGCGTTGCATTAGTAGTCGAATTAATATAACAGCAGGATAGTAGTCGTAGTAGTAGCTGCAGAGCTCATTAATCTTGCGGCAGCATTAGTTGCAGGGAGAAGAGAAATGTTCCACTTTGCGACGTCTAATTAATACAGGCAGTATGCGCCGTCAACTGATCCAAATGGGCGGGCAAAAGAGGGCCGAGGCGGGGACTCTGCGGGCGGAGACCTCTCCGGTGTGAAAACCGGGCTCCCCCCGCCATTCTGCTCCATTGCTTCCGTTTCTTCTCTCGTTTTCTCGCCGTAAACCTTTGTTGACGTTTCACGATAGTCTGCAATTCCAAGCCAGTTGTTGTTTCCGCGTATTCGTTTTTCAGCGGGCAGTTTTAGCAAGCTATCTGTGAAAGCGCCTACGTGGTGGGGATATCTTGTCCACTTTTCGTGCTTACAGGCGTTTTAAGCTGAAGGTGAAAGCAGCGGCAAAGGAGTGTCTCCAGCCTGGAAGAATCCAAGAATAAGGCTCAAGAAGCATCTGAAGAGAGGGAACAGGTAGCGCGACTTACGTGTTCTGTTTGTTACTCATGTTCCTTACCCTTATATGATGTGGAAAGCATGAGCGACTTCATATTACACATGTAGACGCTATCAGTAGTGTGCAATTATGGGTTTATCCAAAGGCACTCCGACGTTTCTGCAAGGATTGCATTTGCGTACATTCAAGTTTGGATGGGGGTCACCCTCTACTGAGTGTTGTCTTCCATATGCGACCTGGAATAACCTGTTGCATTTGTAGCATTTGTTCTCCCAATCACTTATGCTCTGGTGGAACAGTTAGTTCTGCAGGGAAAGAAAGTGAAAAAGTCAGTCCCAAAAGTGCACTCCCGCCTCCTTATCCAGTATTGATCCTACTTTTTTCGTTCGGATTTTCCAGTCCTTCCTTGCTTCCTGGATCCAGCGATTGGGCTCATTGATGAGTATTCCTGCCCAAACGACTGATATGGACATCCTCTGCTGGCGGTAGATTCACTAGTGAACTAATGAAGTTTTACTGGGTTATGCTGCAGGAAGGGTAATCATTCGTAAAAGACGCAGGCTAACTTCAACTGATTGCAGTTCTTGCCTAATTCGATGGACGAAGATTCTCGAATGTTACTCTTCACCACTCCAACAAACCTTCATTGGTTTTAATTGTAAAAGGGATGTAGCCTCAGGCATGAAGTGTTCGTTTACAGGTTTCCAAACGGTACTGCTGGTAAGTGGCGGCTTTTATCACATAGGCGCTGCGACACATCTAATGCTGTGCCTTGCACTTCCCGGTTCGGTGAGTGATATCGTAGGGTACGTATTGCTCTTTCACCTGCAAGAAAAGTGTAGCTCTCAAAAATTTACTCGAGAGAGAACCAACACTGGGCTCTTCGGGGGTTTTGGCGAGTTTTGAGATTGACCTTCCGGTCTCCGGGCATCTCGCCCCCGCGACTGCAGTCTCGGCGCAAGAGCCCTGTTTTGTTTCGCGTCTGGTGACTCGCCACACTCCGGAGTCCCTTCCCTAGCCCAATCTGCTCTCCTCCGCAACAGCGGAGGAGAGCACAGGAAACTTTTCAGACGGACTTTTCCGTCTGGAATCTAACCTACCATGTTCAGAACCGCGCTCGCGGGGGAGAGTAGCATCGCAACCGACCTACTGCTGAATTAGAGAGCACGCCATGTGTAGTCGGATGTAGAGAACGCTGGATCAACCCTTTCATGGTAGCAAACTTATTCGTCAGCGACCCACTTTCTTAACTCATTCATTTTCATTGTCATCCACTTAGGAAGCTGATGACATCCGTATGCTGCGACTTGTTCGCGCAGAACTAACCTTCAGCAGCTTCTCTCGAAAACACTATAGTAGTTGTTGCTCTCATTGTATTCTCAAAATCGGCTTAAGGGTATGGACGTGGATGAGAACTTGTAAGTTGATCTCAATCCTGGGTGACGGTCTATCAATCCAGTGATAGCCGCTCAGGATAAACGTCAAGAGAACAACCAGAGGCCAGATTTGTCAACGATACCAACGGTATCATCGCGCTGCGGATTCACCATACCGGCCTACGTAGTAAGTGATACAGAGAGACAGATAAGATAACCGATATACGGTTACCAGCCGGTAAGCGGTTGACTGACCAATCTGGCTCCAGCTGATATCCGCCGATGCCTTCAACTAATGCTTCGACGTTGGTTACGGACAAACTCAGTTATACAGTTGTAAATATCTCAGGACAGCTTTAGCTTTCAAGACTGCCCTAATTGTTGCCGTGTTTTCTTCGCTCGAAAGGGTTGCTCACTCCATGGCGATCCAAAGCCTAAAAACTATCTTAAAAACCTCTTCCTTATGGTTGGTCAGGATACATCTGCGATTGTTTTTTTTTCAGCTCCCGATCTCTCATTGGTCCCTTCGATGCCACCGGTCAAGAAACAGGGTGTGATGTTTTCAATGTAGATGGCTTGCCCAAGGATCATTCCTCTAGAAGCAATCCCTTCAAGGTGCAGTGATTTTAGCTATCTCAGAAGTGGGCGTGTTCCTATCAGAGAGGCTTGCTCCAGCGCTTTCTACCTCATTCTCACGCTTTTTGTCGTTTGTTGAAAGCACACAGGTGTTGGAATGGTTGCTTTATCCGCCCTTCTGTGTTATGTTCTCAAAGCTGGATTGCAAGGTGGTGATACTTCAGAGATCGTCTCCGGTGAAGAAGCGAAGAAAAGAAGTGCACAAGGAAAAGATATGTTGTGACGTATCCATCACATGGGACGACTCAAATGCTAACGATCCGTTCTCCAACGAAAGGTAACACCATACTTCGTTTATGGATCTTCCCCTATCGTCCATGTTTACAGCTTGATTCAACGAGGTAGTGCCCTAAACCGCTCTCTTTCACGGTCATTTGCCGCTAGTTCCGTAGGTTTTCTGTATGTTCGTGCTACACATATGGCTGAGTGCAACTTTTGATTTCCTCAGGACCATTCCCTCAAAGAATCCTTCGCCACTGACTTCTCTGACATATTTTGCGGTGAGCCTTCTGCATCCACTGTCGAGACTGATACCTGCTCCTCTGATGTGCTTCCAACCGATCTAAGACTTGGGACAAAACTGAAGATTGTCGCAAGGAGGCCGTTCCCATGGATGCGAGACGCAACGGCTTCTGGTGCGTAGGCTCAGTGAACAAATTTGAGAGCTGGCTTTTTGCTACATCAATCTAACATCATCTCATTCTTCTGTTGGAATTTCGAGTTTTCAATTCATATTGAACACATGTTTAGGAGTAGTCCCAGTTCGCATCACTGGCCAACAAAGACATGAGGGACTGCGGAACTTTCTGCAGCTTGTTGCGAGAGATGTAAGTGCTCTACGAACCAGTCCTCCATATTGGTTGTAGGCGCAGGGCTGCTAATGAGATCTTCCCGATGTTCCGTATAGCGATATAATTTCTGGGAAGAAATCGTGGTAAACAAGGAAACCAGAGGCCAGAAATTTAGCTAATTAGGTTGGGCCTAATATAAAGCGGTTGCAGGTCATTGAGAGAAGAATGATTATCCCTGCGCCGTTTTGTTTTAGCTGTTCTTGCAGTTCTATATTGCGACAAATTAACAGCCGGACAAGACGACTTCTATCCTAGAGAATCTGTTTCAATTTCCGGATTATTCAGTTGGCGGTCAAGTTTCGAGCAAGTTTGATTAATTTCGAGATGACAATTATATGATAAAAAAAGAATATTTTCTTACACTAAAAGCCAACTAGGGATACGGGACGGCGTTACTCAGTCCCGTTTGATATGTACCTGGTACTCTACTTCTAGGGGATGTCGAGCAGGCGATTTGAATGCGTGTTTGCCCATACAATGACTTGCGGTAGCCAGCCGATGAACAAGCTAGCGGACGGAAAGCTTGGGCCTCAGCCCAAAAATCTGAACCAGTGGTATCGGGTGCATGCGACAGCGGGCATCTCCTTCGGCTACGCTATACACTGAAACAGTCAACTGCCGCATCTATAACCTCTTTAGGGCTTTGAAATTGAATCACTCTCATCTCTACTTACGTGGTTTCATCATGGCGCTTTAGAATCCTTGCAAACAGCTACCTATTGACCTAACAAACTGAACAAACTTGCTTGATGGGTGCTGAAATGATAGATGAGCAGAAAGTTGAAACTCGGAGTCTTAGTTGTTGAGTCGCGGATTAGGTCTAACTTCATAACCTGTCGAACTCACAAAGAATTCAGCCCGCTGCTGGGCAAGTATGAAGATCTAAGGAGCCACTTTTTTCGGATCTCTAGACGATTTATTAAATGTTGAATATTAAAAAATTTTTTTGTGATGTGTAGTTTACTCTGGCTTACATTTTCATGGGGTTACATTGCCGTTGTTGTGCTGTTTCCTTTAATGGTTTTCTAAACTCTAAACAATTGTCTATGCCTTTAATTAAATAAAAAATTATAGACGTTGTGGATTATCTAGAGTTCACGAACCATAAGGACAAATGTTTAAATAATCGAAGAGAGGCCACTAGTTAAAAGTTCCGACTCCACCGACAAGACTTCGGTCGAAAAAATTTTTTCGCTGAAACTTTACCTAGGGGGGTTATTGGGGTGCTGATCACGAATCTGACATCCGTTTTTGAAATTACGGCCGATTACGGTAGGTAAAGGTAACTAAGGCTGCCGAGGTCATAATCATCAATTTCGCCCAAACTTCGCCTAGGTAGGGGGTTATTTGGGGTGCTGATAACGAATTTGACGTCCGTTTTTCATTTTACGCCGGAGTTTGGGCGAAAGCGAAATCGGTGACCCAGCCTGGGCCACCCATGTTAACGGCATGGGTGGTCTCCGACCGAATCGTGAAAAACGTATATCAGATTCGTGATCAGCACCCCAAATAACCCCCTAGACGAAGTTTCAGCGAAAAAAATTTTTCGACCGAAGTCTTGTCGGCGGAGTCGGAACTTTTAACTAGTGCCGAAGAGTGCTGTTCGATAAGTACTACAGACATGTAAAGGAGCCAGCCACTAACTATCGTACGTGTGATAACTGATTCTGTGCATTTAATATTGCCACTTTCTACAGTTAGTCTTGCAGTTCAACTCATCGTCCGTTGCTAGCATTCCACCTGACGTGTCTCCCATGGCTTTGCTGGAATCCGCGTGCTTGTACTGGCAGTTCCCTTCTCTTCCATGGCTCTCCGTCTACCCGCGAATTGATGCGTTGGTTAATGCTGCAACAAGCGCGAGCCAATCCGTGCCGACCCTTCCTAAACCGTGTCTGGAAGCGCTCGACATTCAGTGGTGCGTCTTTGCAGTGTCTTCACTCCATGCAGCGATGTTTCGCAGCGTCTGCAGGTTTGATCAGCTTGTTTCCTTACAGGACTGAATGCTTCGATCAGCTTTTTCTGTCATGGAAGAAAGGCGATCGGAGGAGCTTCTACATGTCCTGCTCATCGTTTACTGTGCTTTTCACCAAAGCCAGCTTGGACGACGCCGTAGGTGAGGTCAATCCACTGCTTGAAACTCGTTACCGGTCCAATTTATCAGTTCTTCAGAATTTTTCATTTTCCTTCCCATTAGCCAGAGCGGTTGTTTATAGGTGCGTCTAATTATAAGGCCTCACCAGGATACTATCTCAACGGTAGGTCGGAACGGCTCAAGTGTTGTATATAGGCAGAACCGCTTCTCCCTTGGAAGTAACAAGCAGCAGTTATCTCGACCCCAATACAACTCTGCGGAGAATTAGGGGCGAGGAAGTCGCGTGTTGGCGCCATGTTGATTCACGTGCTCCGCATCTGACGGACGCGCGCGGGGTGAGGGCTCCTATCGCGGCTCAGCACAGTGCACAGGTGGCGTAGTTGGGAGCAGGGGTGTGCGTAAATGAAATTTGAAATTTCGTAAATCGTAATACACATGCGTAATTACTTTGGTTATTTAGGAGAGACCCTGATGACACCGCTATATTGTGTGAGACAATACGACGCCTTGGCAATTCGCGGGGGGACTTAAGTTTTATGATGTCGAAGTCTCGAACTATGTAAACTAGTCGGCCTTCTCTGGCATTTAATTTTCCTGCTTCTTTCCGTAGCGCTCTGTCTAGCTCTAATTTGGTTAATTTCCCACGATTGATTGGTCTCAAATCACCTGTACAAGAAAAGTTTATGGATCACCTCGCGAATTTCAGCAATTCTGTAATGAGTATGCTCTCTCTCAACTGGTTAATGATCCTACTTTAGGATGCAACATATTAGACATAGTTCTAACTAATCAAAGCGATATCGTTCACGAAGTGAAAACCATTGCTCCTTTCTCCACCTCTGATCACAACGTGGTTTCTTTTAAAATCAATTTAGACGGCTTCAAGAAAAGCTCGAGTCGCGCTTACTACGATTTCATTAGTGGGGACTATACTGCCATTTGTGAAAATCTTTTACAAACCAACTGGCGCAACCTTATTTTCCAATGTGAATCAGCAGATCAGTGTTACGCTATCTACTTGCAACACTGTCATAGTCTTATTAGAGAATACATCCCATTGAAACATACCAACGATGATGAATCTCGCTATCCAATAAGGATAAGAAATCTTGCCCTTAAAGTAAAGAAATTGTACAAGGCTCGACTAACTATTGGTATCCAGAAGTACAATCGTTTCTCAAGAAAACTCAAAAGAGAGCTGGCCCGCCTCAGCTTACGAAGAGAGGAAAGGATAGCTGATTCAAGGAATTCAAAAGCTTTTTATAACTTCGTTAACAGTAGGCTCAAGTCAAAAAACAACATCCTTTCCATATTCAAAGAGAACGGTGAACTTTGTAAATCCGATCTTGAAAAGGCAAACATGTTTGCTTCATACTACAAATCAGTTTACAAAAAACATCCGGATGTAGGCTACCATTGCCCAAAATTTACCTCTTCAAAATTAGATTTTCTTGATATTAACAGTGACCTAGTTTACAGAACATTAACTAGCTTGCCTACTCGAAACTCCACCTCACCTGATGATATTCCATATATTTTTCTTAAAAAAGCCGCTATGGGATTAACTCCAGTACTGACGCTTCTATTCAATTGGTTTCTACTTCATGGTGAGGTTCCTTCATTATGGAGAAAGAGTTTCGTTAAACCAGTATTTAAAAAGGGAGACAAAACTGACTTCAAAAACTACAGGCCCATTTGTCTTACCTCTTCAACTAGTAAAGTTCTCGAAAGAATTGCACGCGAACAGATCTATAATTATATGAAAACAAATAATCTTATCACAAACTTTCAGCATGGTTTTCTTCAAAAGAGATCAACTGTTACAGCGCTCATTTCAACTATTCCTGCTTGGCAAAGGATAATGGATGCTAGAGGCTACATCACTGCATGTTATATTGATTACGCAAAAGCCTTTGACTCTATCAACCTGTGCCTTCTGCTTTCAAAACTACAGGCCTACGGCATTGAAGGGTGCCTTCTAAAGTTTTTGCAATCTTTTCTTACCGGGAGAACTCAAACGGTTATGGTAAACGATGCTGTTTCGAATAACTACGAAACTTTGAGCGGGGTTCCTCAAGGAACATGCTTGGGACCTTTAATGTTTCTGCTCTACATCAATGATTTGCCTAATTGCCTTCCTCTCGGAGTATCGTGTTCCATATATGCTGACGATTCCAAAATCTATTCCATTAATAATCCAAATGCACTTCAGCAAGGTTTAGATGCTTTACATGCTTGGTCAACGAAGTGGATGCTTGACATCTCACACGAAAAAACTTTAGTTATGTGTATCGGGAGCTCTCACCCAAGAGATCTTTCGTTTTTCTTAGGAAATGAAACTTTGAGGAACACAAAATTTGTTAGAGACCTGGGCATCAAATACTCCGATTCGCTGTGTTTCGAAGACTATATTGATGAAACAATAACAACGGCATACAGAAGATCCAACTTCATTTTGCGAGCATTTCAAACTCACAGTATGTCTACCCTATTCAAACTTTTTTCCACGTATGTAAGGCCGCTTTTGGAATACTGTACACCACTGTGGTCACCTGTTAAGATCGTCCACAAAGAAAAAATCGAAAAAGTGCAGAAAAGATTCACGAACGCAATTTTCTCAAGAAACGGTTTGTATCATGTAAGCTATAAAGAAAGACTTGCAACGCTTGGTGAAAACTCACTTAAGCTACGAAGAATTTTGTATGATCAAAATCTCGTATTCAAGATTTTCTCTGGCTGTTTAGATATTGATAAAAGGGAAATATTTAATTTCTTAGATTTTACTGATAGAACTAGAGGTCATCCGTTTCGCATATTCATAGGTCGAGTTCGCTCCCAACAGTTCTTTGGATCTTTTCTAGTACGAGCTGTAAGAACATGGAATAGCTTGCCTAACGCAATAGTTTCTTCGTCAACTTCAATCACAAACTTGAAGCACATCTCAAACAAAGCGGATTTTTCTGATGTTTCTTTTCCCTAAATCTCAGATAGCAAAACAGTCTCTATATCTTGAGATAGACCGGTAGAATGAAGATTTCCTTTAAAAATAACTTTTTACTTACATGAGACTGCGCTTAACTTTTTTTGATAAACTATTGTGCACGTTTCGGCTATTGGATATCAATACTTGTAAAAATAGTTGCCTCTACCAAATTCAATAAGACACTCAAAAAAACTCAATATTTTGATAGAGTACAAGTACCTTTTTCAGTGAGTGAACAGCTTGAATAAAAGCACTTTTCGCGTCTCGATTCAATTCATCGAAGAAACCATTTTTCGCAGATCTCCAAAAAGCAACCTTCCTTGCAATTTTTTAGTGCTCAACTGTTTTCACATCACTTTCGAAACAATAATTTTCCTCCACTTTTGCTGGTCTTTTAAGAGCCAATTTTTGCTGTGTTCTTTTGTGATAAACGGATTTTGTAATACTTTTGGCTCAATAAATATTGTATTGTATTGTATTGTAATTACGAAAAAACCGTCGTAAATCGTAAATCGTAAACCGTAAATCGTAAGAGTCACCTGAACTGTAGTGCAGTACAACTAAATTTCCAGAGGTTTTTTCTGCTAATTTTAATCAGATGTTATTCAATATTTATTTTGACTGTGGTGTTACTTTCAACTTCATCTGAGCAGTTTTCTTACCGAACTATAATAATCCGCTTACCGATGACTCATAAATTAGTCATAAAATTGGAGGAAAAAATGAGGAAAAGCGGGGGAGGGGGAGTTTCGGGCCGCGGAAATAGCGAGAAATATACAGACGACTTCTACATGTCAATGACACTTCAGCCTGGAAGTAGTCGAGGTCATTGAACACGAATCTGAAGTTCGTTTTTAAAGTGTCGATCACCATCAATCGATATTGATCAAATTGTCGATCAGTACCAGTAATGGGAAACGAGGTCCAGTCAGGTTGTGCCAGTAGTGCTGGACCAGTTCAAGTAAGGGGGGGGGGAGGGGTGAGTTGTTTCGTCGTGCGATCAAAATATATGAGATCTATCGAAAATGTCGATTTTAGCCTGAGGTTGACCGTTTGAGGACGAGAATTGAAGGCGTCTCCGTCATGCCAATCGGCGCGCGAAGGCACGCCGATTGGCATGACGGAGCACCTGTTTTCTATTGTATTGCACTTACTTCTCCTCTTGAACCTGTCCGGTTCCAAACGGGAGCCCTTACAATGTCAGTGAAATGGGAAAGTTAGATAAGCGAAGAGAAAAGTCGGATTCGAGAAGCATGTGCACAGAACGATATTGTCTAAAGGCCCTCCCAGACTTCTGCGGCGTTGCCGCTGCCCTATCCTTCATCATAGGGCAGGGACGCAGAGCTCGCCGCCAGCGGCGTCCCTGCCCTATCCTTAACCACAGCGGCGAGCGGCGTTGCCGCAGAAGTCTGTGGGGGCCTTAACACTGTAATACATTAGATCATTAGAAATCAACCCTAAAGGGACGTGGGAATGAGCTACATATAAGAGGGGACCATTAGAGTGGGCACATCTTTATAGCCCCCTCCACCTAAATTTGGTTGCTAGTTGGTTGTTGATCAAAGATCACACTGACGAAAATTTACGATTTACGACCCAAAATGTCGTAAATCGTAAATCGTAAAAAATTTGCCAGAAATCGCCGTAAATCATAAAATCGTAAATCGTAATTACGCACACCCCTGGTTGGGAGGCGCCCGGAGTGATCCACCTAGGGGTGTTATACTGTGTTATAGAGCATGTTTACATATAACATATGCTTCAAGCTACAGATCAGCTTAAATGTTTACTTCTAAAGAACCGAGGCAGTTCTCCATAACCAAAACAACACATGTTGACCGCTATAGTTTACCCACCTTGGATACGATGAGCTGATACATAAGGAGATACGTTAACTGGGAACAGCCAAAATTGTACGGCGTCGTCAAATTCAGTCAGTCATGCTTATTTGTATTTTGTGTGAAGCTGTAGTTATGTGACGTTAGATATTTTGTAATTGATTTACTTTTTACTTCGCAGGTGGGCGCTGTGGTGAAGTGCCTCGGTTCTTTAGAATTAAACATCTTAGCTGATCTGTAGCTTGAAGTATATGTCATATGTAAACATGCTCTTTAACATACAATAATACCACTAGGTGGATCACCTATATGATAAACATGGATTTTGCAAAAGTGCAAAACAGATGCAGTCTGCGGGATCCAAACCCCCGACCCTCGCTCAAGAGTCCGGGCGCTTCCCTACTGCGCCACCTGTGCAATGCGCTGAGCCGCGATACGAGCCCCATCAAGCGCGCCCGTCAGCTGCGGAGCAGATGAATCAACATAACGTCAACACGCGACTACCGTCGCCCCTAACTCTCCGCAGAGTTGTATTGGGGTCGAGATACCTGCGGTTTGTTACTTCCCAGGGAGAGGCGGTTCTACCCATATACAACACAACACTTGGGCCGTTCCGACCTACCGTTGAGATAGTATCCTGGTCAGTCACCCTCGTTAGGTTATGCTGTTATCTTTTTTCATTCACCTGTATCACCTGTCATCGACTTGCTCGAGCGGGCGCCAGCAGCGTCTCCATTCGTCCCTGTCGCGTGCTAGAGTGCTCCAATGGATCCTCCTCGCTCGAGGAACACGAAGAGCGTCATAGCGGTCGTTCAGCGCTTTCACGAAGAAGTCTGACCAACGCGTTGCTGGGCGTCCTGGTGTTCTCTTGACATCCCGCGGAATCCAGTCGGTGACGGTTCTCGTCCAGCGGTGTCTGCCAAGCGCATTACGTGGCCGGCCCACCTAATTTTCGACAACTTGGCCCACGCGACAGCGTCTCTGATCTTCGAACGTCGGCGAAGCTCGGAACTCCGGAGGCCTTCTCTCACTTGCGTGAGTCGTGTCACTCCGAGCATCGTCCTCTCGATTCCACGCTGCGCGACGCTGATCGCGTGTTCATCCTGCTTTCGTATAGCCCAGGTCTCTGAGGCGTACGTTAGGTCAGGGAGAAGAGTGGAGTCGAATAGGTGGGCACGGAGTCGGACGTTCTTCGTCTTCTTCGCGACTTCTTCGACGCTCTTGAAAGCTCCCCAAGCCGCTCGTTTCCTCCTGCTCAGCTCCGGCGCTAGGTCGTTGGCCATATTGACTTCGCTACCCAGATACACATAGCTGGAGCATTCGGAGATGTTCGTTCCGTTGAGCGAGAATGGGGCATCAGAAACTTGTCCGTTCCTTATGAACATCGTCTTCGTAAGATTCAGCTGCAGTTCAACGTTCCCACATACACGTCGAAGTCGGTCAGCATTCGCTCCGCCTGGCTGATGCTCGGTGTTATGAGCGCGATGTCGTCAGCGAAGCGAAGATGATGTAGTTGCCGGCCGTCGACCTTCACTCCCATGTCCTCCCATTCTATTTCGCGCATGACGTTTTCGAGGGTGGCGCTGAAGAGCTTCGAGGATATGGTATCACCCTGCCGAACTCCTCTCTTCACGTCCATGAGGAGTCGTTGTAGGATGGTGAGATCTTGGTCGTGAATCCACTGTACAGCTCACGAAGGACTCTGATGTACTGAGTAGGAACACCCTGAGTGAGCAGGGCGTCGATGACCGCTTCAGTTTCGACGGAGTCGAATGCCTTCTTCAGGTCGATGAACGTAAGGCACAGCGGCAGCTTGTACTCTCGCGAGACTTCGATGAGCTCCGTAATGGTGTGTATGTGGTCGATCGTGCTGAATCATCTCCGAAATCCTGCTTGCTCGCGTGGCTGTCCTTCGTCCAGCGTTCTGCTGACTCCATTCAGGATCACTCGAGTAAACAGCTTGTAGACTACGGACAGCTCGGGCGGTAGTTGCCAATGTCGTGCACGTCTCCCTTCTTCTGCTACAGCAAGACGGTCTTGCTGGTCTTCCACTGATCGTGGGATGGAACCTTGCACTCCGACAGGTAGCGCGTGAAGAGCCGCGCCAGGGTGTTGATGAGCGCTGACGGTAGGTTCTTCAGGTGTTCGGGTTTGATCCTGTCGGGACCGGATGCTGTACATTTCTTCACCGACGAGATGGCGTGTCGGATCTCGGAAGGGAGAACAGAGGGGACGACGTATCCATCCTGCGGAAGATGGCGTTGAGGCAGGTGGACGTGGCTATCGAAGAGATCGGAGTAGTTGTGGATGACCTTCTCCATGGCCCTTCTGGAAGAGGTGACCGTTCCACCAGGACGTCGGAGAGCGGTCATCTTGGTTTTGAAGTTGGCGAATTTCCGGCGGACATTGCGGATGCTCAAACCTGCCTCTGCTGCTTCAGCCAACACTTCCGCCCTTCTCTCCTTAAGATCTTCCTTTATCGCCGCTCTGCATAGCTTCGCAAGCTCGGACGTCAGTTGGTATTTGCCTGACGCTCGTGCTGCTTCACGCTGGCGTATCAGCTCGACAGTTTCCGGAGACAGGCGTCTCTTGGTGGTCTTCAAGCTCTCGGCTCCCTTAGCACCATCGCGGAGATGGTGCACCAAGTGGTCGTATTCCTCGTTGTTGTCCATGACGGTATCTTCCCAAAGGCCGGCAAGAGAGGTGTAAAGGTCCCAGTTGATGGTCCTTCTGGGACTCCTCTTCTTGAACTTCACGGCCTTCTCTCCTTGACGCGAAAAGCGGAACCTTGCGCGAAGGAGGCGGTGGTCCAATCCCGTGTAGAACTTGGGGACAACGGAAACGTCAGTTAGGTAGTACTTGCGGTTGAAGATGATGTGGTCGATCTCGTTGTGGAACTGACCACCGGGATTCCCAGGTCCATCGTAGGGAGGGAGGCTTCTGGAACTGTGAGTTTCCATGGATGGTGTTGGTCGACATGATAAACTCAGACAGCCTTTCACCTTGCTCGTTCCACTCCAAACCGTGGGTTCCGATGTGAAGTTCTTCCGGCGACCTTCGTGGTCCGATCTTGGCGTTGAAGTCACCGACGATCACCTTGTAGAAGGTGTGATCTTCCTTATAGAACTTCTCCAGCTCCACGTAGAAGGCTTCGACCTCTTCGTCGTCGTAGTCGGATGTTGGGGCACACGCGACGAATACAGTCAAAGCTGGCACGAGCCACCTCGCTTCAGTCGAAGACGTCCGATTCGGGTTGTAAGAGACTCGTGCAAATCGATATTCATGGCCAAGTGCGTGTTGACGAGGACACCACACCGCCTACTCCCCTGCTGTCGCATGTTCCGAGGAACAGTTCCTCTCCGGAGTCGTAGACGGCGTGTAGGGGTGGTGTCTTCTCGTCTCGGTCAGTCCGATGACGTCGTACTTGATCTTCCTGGCTTCCATCATCAGGTCCTCGACGGATGCTTCCGATGCGAGCGTGCGGGCGTTGTAAGTACAGATCGTCATCCTAGTCCTTCTCAGTTTGCGCAGCCTGGTTAGGCCCTGAGATTTTAGCAGCCTCTCCGTACTCGTCCTTCCCATCGCTGCAGAAATGGGGGCTCTTTCGGGGTCAGGGGAATGAGGCCCTTTAGTGCTGCTGTGTTTGACTGGAATACAACACGGGTAGCTAGTCAGGCTCTGTCGTGCGGGCGAAGAACTCCGGGCAGCCAGCCAGACTGCTCGAAGGGACGGGGAGAGACTTAAGGCGGCCTCGAATCGCCTTTCATGTACTCCCAGTCTATTGAGTGCAAGCTATTGGTCGAGCCGACACAGTTACAATCCGCACAGTCACGGACACATCCACGCACAATGTGCATGAATATGCCGCTCCCACGCACAAGGAACGCGTCGACCCGACACAGCAGGAGCAAGGAGTCCATCCCCTGCATCCCACTTGCGTCTCTGGGCAGCACACGGTCGCATTTGGTTCGCGTTTAATTCCCCTATCCCCGACCCGGGGACGCGCCACGTGGTCCTGCGACAAGCGGCCCGAAATCCCTCTTAACAAGAGAGCCCGAAGGCTCTCTATCGAGGGAGATCCGTGGATCTTTTTTCGTTAGGGAGCTAAATGCGCCTTACATGGTATACTGGCACATCTATTGCAGTTTCTTTGGTAGCCAAATTTTGCTTGACTTCATATTCTGAGATACGACAGTTCGCAAAATAAGCGTTCATATCTGTCGAATGATTATCATGTGAAATGGTTTGCTTTTGAGAGCATATGGAGGAATCTGCAGTCAAACAGAAGACCGTGTGTCCTATTTAGAGTTTCATAACCTAGTGTTTTCAGGATTACTTCGTAGGAGCAGTTCATTTTGGTATATTCTGCAGTTAATAAAAGATTTTTTCGGCTGAAAATGTTTGAAAAATTTGGCAACGCACGGTTCAGTTCATGTTGGTTGGGATGAATCTGCGTAGTGACTTGTCAGAAGGTAACGGTGTAGGGTGAGAACAAGCTGGTATGTAGGTTTGACCATGCGACAAAGTCATGACTAGAGCAGTACAGGTTCGTGCGTAATCGCCTTCCCAAGCTTGAACCGCATTCGTTTGTAAGGCTAGATATCGTCGATTTTTGTTGCTGCATATGTATTGCGACACAAAGGTCAATTCTTTTTCCATGGGTGGTAACCCATCTCTTACCTTCTGCAAATTTTTTCGTTGCATTTTCAGCTCCCGTTGATGACTCCATGTCGTGTTTCCAGACCTTCGAAGGCCTTCGACACGTGGCCATCATAACTCCGAGTACAATTGGTTTCAGGCAATATCTGAAGAATGAAGGTAGGTCACCAGTTCATTTCCATGATTGTTTTAACTGATAGTCAACATTTAGCGGTAGACTCTTCATTCCCATTGGAGTTGGTTGGTTCGGATTTTTTTTGGCAGTTCTTGCTTGGTAACTCTAAATATTGAGATAGAAGGGTGGCGGAAGAGGAAAACGTTATCAAACGAGTTCTGGTCTTGACGCACTTGTGTTTTAAGCGACATGCGTTTGACATTTGCATTTGGTATAGAGAGGCACGATCACTTGAGGTAGTAACACGTCATATTTTCCAGCCTTATGCAAAAATTAGTGTGATCTGAGGAGTGAGCAGTGAACAGAAGTGTGAGCATAGGCGTTTGCTCCAGAGGAGAGTGCTCTCTGGAAGAGTCATAGGGAAGAGAGGACACCTGCAGAACCGATCGGCATAAGGCGCTTACGTTCACACATAGTAATCATTTTCGATCCTCATTGGCTAAGCTAAACAGGTCCCAGTCGCTCTGGAAGTGGCACGTCGTAGAATGTCTGGGAAGCATTGCACTATGAGTCTTCCATCACATTGTTAGCGGAGTTTCTTGCTCCAAATGTTTCCAAGTGCCCCCCCCCCCCCCCCAATAGAGCTAGATGAAGGTATATGACGCAGTGCACAAAGATCGTTTGCGACGTGCTTTTTGTATTTTATTCTCTTAACGCTATTATTTGCTCATTACGCCCATGAGTTGTGCAACATTCAGGCATCGTGTTCGAAGTTATTCGGCGAAAAAGTCGATTAAGCGCGAAGCTTTCTACGCCGTGCAGGCTTAGTGTCGAGGGAGACTCGAGGTCAAACTTCGATTGGCAAGGAATCACCCAAAGCCAACCACCAATTTTCTCTTCTGGTAAATGTTGGCGTTCTCATTTTACTAAACCACTTATTATAGTCGCGTATTACTACAGTGTCTTAGATAGCCCTCAAGCTGACCAGAATAAAGAAAACCTCTCCAGCAAAGAAGAGTCGGACGAGAGGTAGCTTTTGTGTTGATAAGAAGATAAGATTTTTTATAAGAAATCCTGCAGTAATCTTATTTTTCGCTTCAGCCCAGGAAAAGGAGATCTATCTGGAGATCACGAGTGGTTAGAGGATATCGGAATGTCCCCAAGAAATACGGCAAAGCTCAAGAGATAGTAAGTTTTTCACCGCATAACTAGGCCTTCTTTGGAGTCCGTTGGCTAAGGGACCGGGATGGTTCTCTTCTAGACGGACACTAATGGGTCTTCACTGTTGTTTTGTGAAAACGATCTTCTTGCTGTTTAAGCAAATCATTAGGATCGTCAGCAAACCTATCCAGTGACCTCACGCAGTCGAAAACTGATCTTGAGGAGGTGGTGGCTGTCTTGGTGAAGGTAATACTTTGTGGTTCTCATTGACATCCTTAGAAATCCGCTGTTGGCGCAGCACCACCAACAGCAATGGTGTGAATATATGTTTTTAGGGTGCAGACGTTCAAACTCTCTACAACCTGCTACAGTCATCACGCGTGTGCCGCTCAATAGCTGGTCCACATGCTAACTTGCCGCCCACGCTGAGCGCATCACAACCGTTTCTCTATGCGCAGATGCAGACGTTAAGGGTGCGTTGCCTTTCGTGGTCCTTGCATCTCTCCAAACTGGTGGATATTGCGAGGACTGTTCCGATATACTTCATACATCGCAGTTCAACTGCGTATATATTGTAGTCCTTGTAGGTCGAATTTTTGGCGGGTCCTGAAAGGTCTGTGGAAGGCAAAGTAATTCTTGTTTTCCATAGTTTCGTCCTTCTGTTTGGGATTCTGCACTTTTAGATAACTTTCTATTGTGGTAGATATAAAATCGTCTCGGTACAGGCGCCGAATCTTGATTTTTCTGGCAGGATAACCACAATGATTAATTTCAGAGGTCTTCTCAAGTCGTTCGCAAAAGGCAGCTTGAATATGTGCTTGAACTGGATGGGGGCCCGATTTTGCCTCATGCTATTCCCCTGGTCAGTTTGCGCAACATTTTCCCTTCGGCGGACTTTCTAATTTTCCTTGGAATGTGTAGGTGGACAAACATGTTTCAATGCCTACATCGGATCGTGATATACATGTGATATCACAGAAGGAGCCTTTTATCAATGTTAGATTCGCTTTCAAATCGTCGCTATGGACGCAATAGGTTAAATAATACTCCAGTTCTGGGTCGACTGCTTCAACCAGTCTTTAATGCTTTCTTTATCAATGGTAGTGAGTCTGCACTGGATTCGCCGCTGACTTGGGCGATTCGGATCCAGACCGAATAAATGTATCATGCGGCAAATGACATTCTTAAAAGGTTCAGAACATAGGATGATCCAAAAAAAACTGGGGATTTTCGGCAGACCGAATTTTCGGATGGTTTAATCAAACAAAATCTGATATCCAATCTCCGAATCTGATATTCGATAAAACGGAAAAATAATTTATCCGAAAATCCGTGTCAGCGAAAGTCACCCTTACCATACTTGAACCATTCCATGATTCAGGCTTTTCAAAATGATGCTCTTTATTCTGGGTTTGAAAAAATGGCGAATCGGAATTATCCGAATCGCCGTCGGATCTAATGTAAAATAGGGAGGACGCGTCTCCCCTATTGAGACGTCCCAGTTTACAGAACCAATGTTAGGAGTTTCTTACTCTTAAGGGGTTTTCTACCGCTAGAAATAATACGATATTAGGCTGATTAGAAAGAGGCGTTAAGTGGTCTCAGGAACCACCACCTTTCTCGGAACAGGCCGCAACAAAGTTTAACCCACTGACGACCGCACGGGCCGATTTCGGCCCGCAGTTATAGAACGGTTCGCTGTGGCCCATTTCTCGCTCTTTCGTAGTTTACGAGTATTCATTAGATATCAGATTATCAGAGAGAGCAATGCTACTGCATATTGGTCCGGGAGTAGTTTACTTCTAAGCATTGATGAAAACAATTAATCAACACTACACACTATTCAAGCTTCACAAAAATCTGTACTATTCACAAACAGCTACTTACATCTTTCAAAAGTGGTTATGCACAAAATAACTAGTGGCATTTTTTGTGAGAATTTTGAAAACAATCTAAAAAACAACAAGAAATATTTCAAACACTTGCACATCGTGTTGTCACCTTCTTTGCATGATTCATGGCGAACGTGCGCCCTTTTTCTTCGCCGACTTTCTTATAGCAGCATCTTCTACGTTTTTCTTTCGAACCTGTTCAGGCCTTTCCCAATATTTGGCTAACCTATTAAGAGTGAGTTTCATTTGGAATATCGTGAAGTAGTGATTTCATAAGATTCGCGCATGCGCGCGATCCCAGGCGCCAGACACATGATTTCACGCCGGTCATCAATGGGTTAAGCAACGGTTAAGCTTCCCAACTGGGTTTAATTGGTATTTGCTGCAACAAATTCCAGAAAGAGTGGAGGGCGTCAGATGACAGTGCTACCAGCGGCAAAGTCGAAACCCACCAAAGCTGTCCTGTCAAACCACCTGGTTTTAAAAGGCTTTTAGCGAGGCCACTTTCTCCCTGTTAGTTTCTGAGTTCGAAAGGTTGTCAAGGTACGCCCACGCGTCCGTGGGTAGTGGTGATATTTGCTTCGTGATTTCAGGTCGCCGAGTTCGTTCGACGCACAGGTTTGTGCGCAGATGAGCCGACCGTCATTCGTACTACGGACCGCTCAGTGTGCAACGGTATCAACGAACTGGATCCAGATCTATGTGACTGGACTGAGATACGGGTTGAAAAGGAGAAGTTCTGTTGGGATAGGGTCTGACAGAAGAGTGGATTGTTTGTACTCTAATACGGTTGACAGTAAATCACTGCTTCTGTCGAATAAAACACATTTTTGTTCTCTACTGCGTTCTTTTCTTTGTAAGAAGGCGTTAAAGCGAAGGCGACGAACGATAGAAACGTTTCCATTCTCATAATCAAGAGGTTCTATTGCTCAGGATTTCTGTAGATGAGCGAGTGGCTTTTGTTCGATCTTGGCCCTTTCATGGTGTGAAAAGCTCTTCGTTTTCTTCAGAGGTGTGTCAAAAAATGGGTACTCAAAGAGTTTTATTATCTCACCCTTAGTCAGCACAAGAGGAGCACTTCATCAGTCCGCGGCGTAAGCTGCTATACCCTGCGCTCCTATACCATGGGGCAGGGCAACCTGAGTAGTTCAGTCTCTCAGGTGTCGCTCGGAATTGTGTCGCAGTTGAACGTGTGGAACGACAGTGTCCCAGTCCTTTGTTCTTAGACTATATCGGCTGGCGACCACACTTCTTTTGGCACAGTGAGGTGTGCACTACATTTCAGCTTTGAAGGCCATAGAAACCCTTAGTCTGTACAAGAGGAGCGTCTCATCTATCCGCAGCGAGCTTGCGCTTCCCGGGGCGCAGCCGGAGGAAGCGCTGGCTGTCGCGTGAATCTCATATCTGATTGGCTTGGCTCCTGCACGTGCCAGCTAAGTCTTCCATCCCTCCGGAGTCGGTCACTTGTCTGGAAAGGATGAGTCATAGCCTCAGCTCTACTTTGTGTAGCCAATGTGTTAAATTGTCTCCACGACATAGAGCGGAAGTATGTTGTACTCCCCGAGGGAGCTGATCACCCTTCATCTTTTATCGTTCCCACCTCGTGTTTCGAGCTGGCGAGAATGGCACCCACAAGTCGGTTGCCGGTTCTATATCTAGGCTAAATGGGGGTTCCACCCATCGCTGCACGCGATCATTACGTGCGTAAGGCAGTATGCGCTTCTGCTCACAACCGTTACTGTATCGTGTGGCGGTGAAATTTATCCGTATTGTGCAACATCGTATACGGTTGTGAAGTTCACGTTATATCGAGACTGCGTTATGAATGTGCTCGTCTGCCTTCAATGATAAAGAAGCCAGAAACCAGAAATGTGGCCGCGGCTTTATATCGACAGTTTTATGTGACCACAGCAGCATTGAAATACTGCTTTTCTCTTTGAACAGGAGCCTTTAAACCTGATAGCGTGCAGCCTACACGCTGGTGATGCGCTTGTTCCTCAGAACGGTTTCGGCCCTTTTACCTGGAGGCTTGCTCTTTAGCGCATCAACTAGACAGAATTTATTGGAACTCTATAATCAACTGTACGAAACGATTTAACGAACACATCCTCCCACAGGTTAGACCACTCTCAGCTGCACTCAAGCTAGTTGGTGCACCTCAGTATTACCCTCGAGAAAAAAGAAAAACAGTGCCTCCCGTTGCTAAAAAAACCAAGAGTTCATGTCGGGATTTTGGCACTATAAGATTTATTTGATTGTGTTGTATACCTTTCTGGTGTAGAATCCTGCTAGTGGTCTCCTTCCTGCGACCCGTTTGCTCCGAGAGCCACTTGATGTGAGCGAGAAGTAGAGGAGGTTTATTAACCCATTGACGACCGCGCGGCCCAATTTCGGCCCACAGTTTTTCTGTCGCGTGGGACCGCGCGGCCCAATTTTAGCCCGCGGTTAAAAAAATGTTCGCTGCGGCGCACTTCCTCGATTTTTCATAGTTTACTAGTATTCATTAGATTCGTTGGATCCTACCAATGCTACCTGCACAGTGGTCTGAGAATCATTTACTTCTAAAGAAAGCTTTGATAAAAAAATCAGCACAACACACTATTCAAACCTCAAATAAATAGATACTACTCACGAGCAGCTACGTATATCTTACAAAAATGGTCGTGGTTAAGACATCTAGCCAAATTTCTTGCGAAAAAACTTGAACCCAATTTAGAAAAAAACATTTCAAACACTTGCTACATCGTGTGGTCACCTTATTTGCACGATTCGTGACGAACGTGCGCCCTCTTCTGTGCTGACCTTTTCGTAGCAGCAAATACATCTTCTACGTTTTGCTTCGAACCTGTTCCGGCCTTTTCCAATATGTGGCTCACCCATTGGAGAGGGAGCTTCATTTGAAATACCGTGAAGTAGTGAGTGCACGAGATTCGAGCCTCAAGGCGGTCCCAGCGCGCGGTCCCACGCGCCAGACACGCGATTTGTCGCGCGGTCGTCAATGGGTTAAGGAGTACAATAGGCACAACTGAGAAGTGGTGAACCCGACCTTCCGCATGCCAAGGCCTCCTGCGCCGGCTTTTATACAGTCCCTCGCTGCTTCTCGCCTGCTCGCGATCTACCTAGCGGGAGACTTCTTGGGTGGTCGTCGGCGTCCAACTTTCCGAACACGAACTTAGCCGTCAGGTCAAACGTCTGGGTCACGCCACAACACATTGCTATCCGATTAGATGTGTTTGTTTTTTATGTTCAAGTGTTGAATACTAATTACCCAAGTTTGAGGTACGATGACACGTGTGCCAGTTTAGTAGTCTTCATGCGTGGCAGCGTGGTGGTGGGGACGCATTGAGCTCCCCTCGACCGAATTGAAATGAGGCGGAAAACCGCTAGTCTTAATAGGGACTACCGCAGCTAGAGTAGATTGCTGGACGCAACTTCTATGGATGACCTATTGTGTCGCCTATCTGAAGCCCTCCGCACACTTTTGCGGCAGCCGCGTACGCGGCAGAGGCCACGCGAGGCTAGTTTTGCCTCGCGCGGCGACTCTGCGTCTCTGCCCCATGCTTAAAGATAGGGCTGCCGCAAAAGTGTGCGGAGGGCTTAAGCGCCTCGATGATGCAGTACGCTGATTTTCGGAACATATAGGGTGCGTCCACTGCGTTGCAAACGGTCAATAAAGGCGGTAAGCTAAAGTCCTACGCACACTTTTGCGGCAACGCCGCAGCCCTATCTTTAAGCACAGGGCAGAGATGCAGAATCGCCGCTAGAGGCAAAACTACCCAGTCCGGACTGCCGCTGATGTGCCGCCCACGCGGCAGGCGGCAGTAGCTGCCGCAAACGAGGCAGCGGCAGTAATAGACCGAGGCATTATTGCCGCTGCTGTCGCTTTGCTGCCGACAATTTCTGCCTGGGCTCTAGCTGATCGTGGCGAGATCTAGGATGGAAACTGATAATGATAATGTTAATGAAACCGCTTTGGAGATGGAGTGGGCGGCAATGCTGAGGATGACTGCCGTCTTGCTGTTGCCGCAAAAGCCTGCGTAGGGCTTAAGTCGACGATACAAGAGAATTCATATATATTAGGGCGATGTATATGAATTGGACGGGGACAATCCCAAGGCGGGGCACCTGGCCCGCTGCAACCTTTTCATGTTTTTATAACAAATTTTTTTCAATATTCCGGCGACGGAACCCGCAGTTTTCACCGGAGGACATCAGGTAAGCACTTTTATACGTTATGTTGGGTGAGTTTATCTTCAAATATTACATATTTAAAGTGGCCTCCCCGTCTTGGGATTGCACCATCAGCCAATTTTCACTGAAAAATTTGACAGATAATAACCTTACTTGGAAGCAATTTTATTAATCGAAATAAGCATCATTACAATTAATACACCTTCCCAACGCGGCAATAGCCTAGACATTCCATCTTTGTAAACACCAGAACTACGAGAAATAATAAAACATACGAAGTCATTTTCGACATCATCTTGGTTGCTCAATTCTTTATCCCTTAAGTGACCATCTAAATGCTTGAAGAAATGATAATCGGCAGGTACAGGTTTGGTGAATATGCTGGATGTGACAGAGTTTCGTATCCTAATTTATCCAGTTTTCCAGCGAAATCCTTCCCAAATTTTGCCCGTTGTGTGTTGGGCCAAGTGACTGCTTCAGGCCAATTCCACTTCCATAGAAAAAGGTGTACCTCCCACTTTTTGCTTGAAGAAATAGGAAGGTGGCTCGTTTTCGTACCCCTAGAGCAAAGTCTGTTATTTGTCGCGAAATCTGCATGCTTCGTTGTGAACCAAGCTCTAGAAGAAGTTCTATGATTTACAACCTGAAAAATGAAAGGAATTTCGCGACATCTCCAATGATGCTAGTCTGCTTCACGCTGACTTTAGCTATGCGTTAACTTCTTGCAGCTACAATTATGGGACCCCATTCAACTAGCGAATAGGCAAACTATAAAAGACAGAGATAGGCCATTAATAATATATTCATTAGATTGACTATAACAACAACATATTAATAGTAGACCGGGTTCGAGAGTTGTGCTTACGTTGTACCAAAGCACACACACAAACTGGTATTATGAAGATGAGATTTTTGCCATGCATTTCATTTAATGGAAGGTTTAGTGGGCTAAGAGTTTAGGAAGTCATGCACTATGCGAACTGGAAGAAAAAGGCTGTTCCGTTGAAGCAGGAATGAAAGAGGGGGCTCTAAGCCACAATAGACAATCAAATACGCCACTATCATCATTTCGTTAGGAACTGCTGAACATGCAGCCTGGCTGCAGGATGTAATCCCGATCTAAGGTGGTTGGAGAGTGGCTTTAAACTTGGTTTCCATCCTCGAGCTCTCCGTCATCCATGTCGCGTCCATCAAAAGCGGTATTCAAGTCTTCAGCACCCTGCAAGCAATGTCGGTTTAGTTTTGGCACAAAGCGGAAACTGTAGGGCGCTTACTCCGATGTCTTCCGTTGTTGGGGACGGAGACTCCTCAGAACCTCTGGAACTTGCAGGTGACGAAGGCAGGCTTAGCGAAACCTTAACGAGCGGCATGTGCAGGTGCCACATTTCGATCTGAACATGGCGAATCGCTCTCCACTTACATCCACTGCAAGGGAAGGATCAGAAGTGTCCATAAAGGCAACACCACTGTCGTATTCGGCAGATGAGCCGGACATCGCTGTCGGACCCTTGGAAAAAGGAACCTCACCTGGCTTTGGACAATGACAGTAAGACAAAAAGAGATCAAAAATCAAACCTGGACAACATGGGTTACAACGGTTGTCGGTACACGAACTGGAATAGGGTTGGGTGGGTGAACAACTGGATATCTGTACATTACTGTGTACGGTTGTGCAACCGGCACATACTGAAAAATTAAGTAGCTGACACAGAACAGCAAATAAATAAAAGGTTCTAGAATAAGAGCTGAATTGTGACTACTTACCTCTTAACAAATATACGAGCCCACAGCCACATATACATACAAAATATTGGAGACGCTTTTTTAAAATGTTCAGGTTTTTAGCTAATTTTCCATCAGGAAGGAGAAATCTCATTCTGACAACGGACGCTTATTGTCTTTGGTTTTGTACAGAATACGCGAAAATAAGTGGAAAATTAAGTACTGCATCTAGATCAAGGAAAGGGAGGATAGAGTATATCTGGACATACAGATTTCGAAAATGGAACGTGCCTGGAGGGTCATTGTGCGGAGCAAACTACAGCTCAAAGGAACTGTTATAAGGGGAACTCATGTTGAGGTGGTCGGTGGTCCCGTGATATGTACCTATTCGACTCCTTGTACTTCCTGCCCTAACATACGCCTCAGAGACCTGGGCCATACGAAAGCAGGATGAGCACGCGATTAGCGCCGCGCAGCGCGGAATTGCGAGGACGATGTTCGCAGTGACACGACTCACGCAGTTGAGCTAAGGCCTCCGGAGTTCCGAGCTTCGTCGACGTTCGAAGGTCAGAGACGCCAAGTCGTGGGAAAATAGGTGAGGCAGCCACGCAATGCGTTTCGCAGACAACCGCTTGACGAGAGCCATTAACGACTGGATCTGCGGGATGTCAAGTGAACACCAGGACGCCCACCGACGTGTTGGTCGGATTTCTTCGTGAAAGCCCTGAACGAACTGTAGGACACTCTTCGCGTACATCGAGCAGGGAGCACTCATTGGGGCACTCTGGCATGCGATAAGGACGAATGGAGACGCTGCTAGCGCACACTCGAGCTAATTGATGATTAATGGGTTAACAGATAACAGTCCCCCAAAAGGGTCGTGCATCAAGAGAAACAGGAAGCTCACTTAAACTATAGTCTATGATGAGTTGCCTTGTCAGAAGGCGACATAAATGAAAGCTTATGGATTGCCTTTTATTAGAAAAAAGTTCAGCATCGAACATTTACCACGAAATTCGGACAATAATCAGTGTCTCAAACCGCTGAAGAGCCTCTGCTCCATTAATGAGGGTCGTAAGTACTCCGATGTTTAGGATATACCTCAAATCCAGGAGACCAGCACTTCTCCACAACGAAACGCAGCAAAGGATATGAGGATAATGCATGGAAACTCCTGCAGAAGTGTTGAACAATGTTGACAAAGAAACTCCTGCTTATTTTAAAAATCACGTTACGCCGTTGACGGGGCAGTAACTTTAGGAGTTGGCCGTTGAGCTCTGTCTTATCCTGCGCACTCTTTAAACAGCAGAGCTTGTATGTAAATAATATGCTATTTTTCCGGAAAATATCCTCGTAGAAGGGATGACACAAAAGGCCCTTTGGCTTTTTATGGGCTTTAATAGCCAAGGATTGAAAAATGATCTTGTTCATGCACGCTTTCCGATGTAGAGATAATGTCGATTTTGAAAGCGTTTGAATTTCCAAAGTGGACAAGAGTAAGCGAAGTTAGGACCCTTTGGAGTTTTTTTTTCTCTAAACACTCTTAGTGGGTTTTTTGGTCGGCTGATCCCACTGTTAAAAGAACGCAGTCGAAGGCAAACGACAAGAAAAGTGGACCTCGCTACGCATTTTCTTATCGACTGGATACAAATACAGGGGCTTGGTCTGGTTGGTAACTTGTAAGAACCAATCGGCAGTCAAAGCAGTGACTTGATTAGTTATAGAGGGATTAGAGATTAGACTTCTTAGAGAAAGTCCTTATAGGAATCAGAATTTCACGATATGAGACGAATGCGGATACCAAATGAACTGAAATAGACCAGTGCTAAATCGACCACAACTGAAAAGGGATAATGGGAGATGACTGAGATGCGCATCTCCAACCAGACGCTTAAATGCAGTTCATAACTCAAAACAATTCTCGGCTGTAGGACCCTAAGAAGGAACTGGAAAACTTTCACTCACAAGGGAAGGGTCCGAAGCGAATATATGAATAGGGAGAGCGAGTCATATAAGAGTAATCCCCACCCCTCAAATAGTATGAAAATGTGTTTCTCTTTTGCCAAGTCGTTAGACCCAAGGAGTAGGGCGTCCTTGAAGTTACAATGGAATCGGCGCCTCACGAGTTCGAGGGTCTTGTATGCCCGCGATGCTTCGGCCTGCAATCGACGGAGCGCAGTAGATAGTGACGCTGCTTCACGCGAGAGAGGTCGGGGATTCGATTATCCTGCTCTGCTGTACTTTTGCATTTTAATTGATTGGTTGAGATTTGAGGGATTATGACGACTATACCATTTTCAGATGTTTTCTGCGTATTTTCTACAGCTGTGTGCTGTGAATAGCAACTTTCTTGCGACTTGTTTATTACTGACCAGTTTTTTAAGCAAAAGGCAATGAGAAAGCCATACAACATAATGATGTATAAGCATTCAACATTAGAGATTCACAGGCACAAAGAAAAAACCTTTTTCTCTTTCTCTTCCAAAAATCCGAGCAGGATAGTTTTTCCACCGATCCAGGTAAGGAAGCAAACTGTGAAAAGCCTGTAGCTTTTATACGCAGCCCGCATTGTGACCAGTGCTGCTTCCTGCACTTTGTAAATCATCATGTTGAATACCACAGCATGCAGCTGGAAAAATAAGCAAAAACCTCTGAAAATGCTATAGACCTCCGAATCCTTCACATCTCAACCAATCAGATAAAATACAAAAGTACAACAGAGCAGGATAATCGAATCCCCGACCTCTCTCGCGTGAAGCAACGTCACTGTCCACTGCGCTCCGTCGCTTGCAGGCCGAAGCATCGCAGGCGTACAAGATTCTCGAAATCGTGGGCCCCTATTCCATTATAACTTCAAGGACCCTCTCCTCGGGTTTAACGAGTTCGCAAAAAAGAAACACATTTTTATACTAACTGAGAGGTGGGGATTCTTCCTATTAGCCCCGCTGTCCCCGTACAGACATACGCTTCAGATCCTTCCCTTGTTAGAGACAGAGCACAGAGGGGTGAAGAGGCAATATGGCTAGTGTTTTGGTTGATATGCCTTACGCAAAATTTAGGAAGGAAGGGCCTACCGGAAGAGGAAGTCGAACTAAGGCCGGAATTGTAGCTGGATATTGGTGAAGAGTTCTCGGAACAGATTGGTGGTGGCCAGGCCTAAAATCAGGAATATATTTAATGAAACTGCAACAGCTATCCCTTGGAGCACAAATGTGCTGTATCTAAAAGCTCAGAGGGTATGATTGCTCAATATCAGGGTTTTCCAAACACAAAAATGATAAATAATACCATGAATTAATTGGATACTTGATATACAAAGTTTTCCATACAGACCAAACAGATCTTAGGAGGAGTGCAGCCTCTTACTAAGGACTGCGTCAATGAATTTTCCTATTACCCCTCCTTCCACTCTCCACTCACAAAGGAGGGGTCTGAAGCGTATGTCTGAAAGAGGACAACGAGTGATACATATAAATATATATTAGAAAGCTCTCATCATACGGTATAAAAGGACAGCTTCTGAAATTCTTGCGCTCCTTCCTTTCCGACCGAACTCAGTCCGTAGTAGTCAATGACAGTTTTTCGCCTTTCTATTTTACACCAAGTGGAGTGCCTCAAGGAACATGTCTAGGCCCACTGTTATTTGTAATATTCATCAACGACTTACCCCGCACACTTCCGCCTGGATGCTTTTGTAGCATTTATGCTGATGACACCAAGATTTTTACGGTGAACGATTGCCAGAAACTTCAAAGCGCAATAGATGCGGTTTCGAAATGGTCCAGGGACTGGTCGTTAGACATATCTGCCCAAAAAACTGCTGTCATGACCCTAGGACGCAACCACCCCAACGTTTCGTTTACGTTAGGAGGGACGGTCTTATCTAGCGTTAACACGATACAAGACTTAGGCATTACCTATGATAAAGCTCTCAATTTTGAGACATATATTCAGGACAGTGTAATGAAGGCTCAAAGGTGTTCAAACCTTGTTCTCAGATCCTTCAAAATGCGGGATCCTGTCATGCTCTATAGACTCTTTGCTCCACCGGCTAAATGCTGATACACTATTCGACGAAAAATAGCGGGCCTTGGGCTTATGTACAAGCTGACGACAGACGAAATTGGTCTTCATATTTCGGACCTTTTCGAGCTTTCTTCGAACATTGGTAGACTTAGGGGCCACCCATTCCGCATAAGACCAGATAAACCCAACACCGCTAGTTATGCAAACTCTTTTCTCGTCAGAAGAGTTCACCTGTGGAACAACTTGCATCCCGACCTTTTCATCCATAGGAAGTCTCTGATTTTCCAGACTCGTCTAGCGCAGCAGTTCAAGTCTAATGCGCTGGCGGACGTCAGCGGCGGAGGGTGAACTGAGTTAATTGATTGTTCCGTGCACATTGTGTGCCACACACGTGGACAGTTCACTGCCTTGTAGGACGTCGCATGTTTGGTAGAGGAGCGTGCGCTAACTGCTGCGTGTAACGCTGGCGCAGCGCGTAGCCGCGCTGATCAGGTCACTACGTCGGGGGTTCGGCACCACCCTGGTGTGTCGACCGGCTAACACTTTATTTGTACACATGTACTGTTGTGGGTTGGTCGTCTTCTTCAGCGGCGGTCCTGCTGTCCATCGTCCCCGGGCTGCGTCCTCGCTTCGTTGCCGCTTGCAGGTTGACCTTGGTGCAGTGTTCGGGTGTCCTCGTCCTGCGTCGCTGTTGCTGCCGTCTGCTGGTCGTCCGTCCCATGGTTCAGTTCGCACGCGTGGAATAGTAATAGTGGTTGCCCTCCGCGTATGTAGGCCCCTTATATGCGCTCTCGGAATGTTCCGGAAAGATCGCAGATCGAATATGACAGACCGAGGATTTACCATCGTCCGAACTTCGCCATGATGTTTCACTATCAGTGTTTCAGAGAGCCATTTCAACAGCGAGCCGTTCCTCCAGCTGATTAACGAGTGCCTTCCCATGCTGATGAGAACAGGAACAACAGTGCTTGAACTCTAACGTGACATCTCAGTTCTCTCCATATGCCTGCTAATACTGCTTTTCATGGCTGACTTGCTGATCGATTATGCAACGTTGAACTTCAATTCCTACAATGAGAAAACGAATGTCGAGCTTGTTCCAGCATTCCAGTATTCTCAACTTCTATCCTTATCGAGAGTAAGCAGGTGCCCGCCCATGACCTCCCATCAGGGTGACCTCGGGTGCGTACCAGTTTAAAGAGGCCTTTGAAACACAGGGCCCGCCCGCCATGGTTAATGCTAATAGCGACCCTATGGTCGTATTAACGAGTGCCTTCCCATGCTGATGAGAACAGGAACAACAGTGCTTGAACTCTAACGTGACATCTCAGTTCTCTCCATATGCCTGCTATGTAGTATCATGGCTGCCTGCTTAATAATGAGTCAATTTCGTCGAATAGTTATTACTAACTCTCCGAGTATCAGTAGAGGAGATTTTGCGCTTTCCAGCATTGACTCAGCAAATGTTAGCCATGAAAGCACTCCAATCTCCTTTCTCCTTTTTCGTTCTCTCACTACCATATTTTTGTTTGTTCTCTTCCTTTTACCCTGTTTTTTGTTTTGTCTTGTAAAGCCAGTCACCTTTGCTCTTTTGATTGCCACTTTTGTTTAATGATAGCACTGGCACGAATAAATGAATGAATGAATGAAATGAATGAATATAGGAAATCCCCACCCTTCACATAAAATGTGTTAATTTTTTGCTAAATCGTTAAACCCAAGGACTAGGGGACTTTGAAATTACAAAGTCCCCTAGTGGCATACGGCGCATCACGAGTTTGGGGGCCTTGTACGCCTCTGCTGGCAAACGGCTCGGAGCGCAGTGGAAGTGACCTTGCTTCAGGCGAGAACGGTCGTGGATTTGGTTTTTCCGGTCTGCTGGATTTTTACATTTCAACTGACTGTTTGAGATTTGGAGGGTTCTGACGTCTACTCCGTTTTCAGACGTTTCTATGCCTAATTTTCCAGCTGAATGCTGTGGGATTCAACATGATGATGTATAAGTGTTCAACATCAGTGATACACAGATATGAAGTGCATGAACAGCACTGGACACAATACGGGCAGAGTTAAGGCTACAGGCTCCTCACAGTTTGTTTCCATACACGGACCAATGACCTCGGGAAAACCATCCTGCTCGGATTTTCAGAGGAGACCAGGAAGGTACGTCAGAGGTGGTAAGGTGTGAAACAAGGTCTGTGGATCCCGAAAATCAACCAACCTAAATGGCATCGATACACATTTTTTTTTCGCGAGCGTACTAGACCCCCAAACTCATGATGCGCCGCATTCCATTGTAATTTCAAGGTCCCCCTACTCCTTGAGTTTAACGACTTGGCAAAATGGAAACACATTTTTATACTAGCGGAGGAGTGGGGATTCTCCCTATTTGACTCGCTCTCCCGTTCAGACATACGCTTCAGACCCTTCCCTTGTCAGACATCCTAAGCATGGAAGTGATTGATTCCACCAGTCTTCTGAATTCTACTGTAATTTTGACATACAGACTAACATAGGAACTCTTGATGACGACGAACTCATCAGCTACCTAAGTTATGTATGCTCTTCGCATAGGCGCGTTATAATTATAGGTGATTTGAATCTTGAGGTTAACTGGAAATCTCACGAAGCGTTCACTCCAGGTTTAAAAATTGCTTAGACTTTTTAAAAATTGCAATCTGAAAGAGAACTTCTGTGAACCTACCCGTGGCAAATCCGTTGTCAATGTTGTTGTCATGTCAATGTCATCCTGGGATAGTGTGCAAAATGTTTCAATATCTGCCCCTTTCGCATGCTCTGATCACAACATAGTTTATTTTGTTCCCAATTCCATCTAAGATACCCTTACCAAATTTCGTTCAAACACACTCACCGTCCCATCATCCTACTTCTCCTCACTGAATTGGGGGAATTTGTTTCAAGACTACACATCTGTTGAAAATATGTACAAACGGTATTACCAAATAGCATACCGTGGTCTTCAATTATCTGTACTCTTTCATCCTGTGGAAGCACCATAACAAAGATACGCCAAGCATATTATAAATCTCGTCATGCAGGAATGCGGAAATCCACCAAAAAAGTTTTTAGCAAACAAGAAAAGGAAAGACGCATGGTCAGGAAACCAGATAATAAACGTATATTTAGAAGCATCAGCCGCACACCTAAAGTGGAAGACAACCTTCCTGTGCTACATGATGATGTTGGATACGGATGTATTGAAGACACTGAGAAAGCCTGGTGCCCTAGTCCAATTCTTTGCTCCAATTTTCTAGCCCGATAATTCAAAATGCGTCCGTAGTTTTTTCTATTTCACTTCAACCTACCAGAAATTTTGATGAAACTAGGATTTCTCCTGAGGAAGTGTTAAAAATACTGAAAAAGCGAAAGTGTTGCTGTTCCATCATTTACGCTGATTTATCTCACATTGTGCATAGGTGAAACAGAACAGTTTTTAGTGGACAACCCCTTGAATATTTGGAGTGTTCTCATTGCTTTGCTGCAAACCTCTGTATAACGTTTTGAAAAATTTAGCTTATCGCAGTGGAAACCTGGATCTTTGATTTTGTTTACCATGCTCAGAGGGAGGAATTGATAGAATAGTTAGCTAGTGCAGTGGAGTGATGAATTTCGACATTTCTGGCGCCAAAGATAGCTGTCAATCCTCGGAACACCTAGCAGTTTTGTTAATTACATTTTGGAGACCTGATGCCTCGTTTTCTATAACACATTCTCTTCAGTTATCTTAACATTATCGACAAATTGAGCAAATTTAACATCCGTATTGGCCATAACTGAAGGCAAATCTGAGGTGTAAATCATGAATAACATGAATAGGAAAGCGATAATACACTACCTTGAGGGATCCCACTCCGTCTTGGATAGACGAAAAAGTCTTGTTCACTAAGCTGTCGATGTCCTAGAATTCCCTTCAGGGGTCGGATTCATCAACGACTTATAACAGTTTAACGGTGAAAATACAGCCGAAATCCCTGATATCAACGATATGGTGAAACATGTCGGCCGCGCTACATATCAGGGGTTTCGGCTGTATGCTCTCCGTTAAATTGCTGTAAGTCGTTGATGAATCTAGCGCCTTGCCTCAGAATACATGATGACTATCCCGGATCAGACAATGCTTTGCTAGCGGGAAAAGATAATACTAGGTCTGCTAAAAATAAGACTACGAGGAAGAGAGGATGAGACATATACGTTGGGCTCGTTAAGGTACGTTAGGCAATAAATGAAAAGCCCAGCCACTTCTAGGTAGAGGGCGGTGAGAATATCAAGAAGGGCAACAACCCGTGTAAGCGAGTCTTTTTTCTTGTGAGAGAGAATCGCCGAGAACAACCAATGAGATTGCTAAAATAGTATACTGCAAATAGCAGTTCCAACAAGAGCTTTCGGATGACTTACCCATAACTGACATGCATAGGTACGGCTGCGTAGGGCTGTTGTTGAATCATTTATGTCACTCTGTCAGCTTCTCGGCACTGCAACAATCTTCGTTCTCCAAAGTGAGTAAAGCAGTGGTGACACATCGAAAGTGCAATGGATAGGAGATCACGTTGAAATGTGCTTCACTCGTAAGACTTTGGCTAGAACGTATGAACAGCATGGAAACCGTCGCAAATAGTATGGCTGTTCTCCGACTTGATACGCCCAGGTGGGACCCTGAAACGTTAAGTGGGCTGATTGGTCAAAAATTAAGGCACGGAGTGCAGGAGTGCTAGCGATGTCAACACTTGCAGCATAGCCCAAAGCGACTAGTGAATTTCGAAGAGTGAGCAGCATGCATGTCACGAATGTGTGTCTACGCGACGCTTCAGCGCACTACTCGCCTTTATTGCTCAATTAGGAGAGTGCGGCTTGAGCCCACTAACCGTTACTCGTTATCCGCTATCCGGTTAGCGAGGGTTCGGCATACCAGTTTTGTTGTTCGTTATGCGGGTTTGGGCAGGATAACGAACAACAGATTCTCTTGGCGCTCAGGCGTTCTTCCCCCTCCCGCAGCCGCGCCCACTTGCTTCATCCCATGTATGTATTGCCCCGCCCACTCAAACGAGTCTCGCCGCGTGCCTCTACAATCGACTGCTGAAGGACTGGTGAACATTTTCTCGCTATAGTTTAATTTAAAGTGATCGAGGATGACTGAAGTACCAAGGAGATGAGAAGGAACAACTGGTAAGTGGGGGCCATTACGCTGCCAGTGCAGTACTAGGGTTTTTTTGAAGCTGTTAATCTTGAAGGAAGCCTTGATTTCAGGCGCAAATAACGTCCGGGGGTCACCACAGCATGGCGCAGCGGGCCGGCGTGGCGAGCAGCTGGATACAGTGAATGTAAATGCAGTCCTATCTCTTCGTTTTAATTATAGATCCGCGCCTTATGTGCTTCCTAATTGGACAAGGGAGGGAACTCCAGGACGTAGGCAATTTTAACACGGATGCGTCACTTGAGGCACACCCTGGAGTCCCTTCCTCTCCCTAAATCTCGCGTCAGCGGAGGAGAGCACAAAACGCAGCCACAGCATTATCTGTTTGTTTTCTTTACTATCATGTGCCTTGTCTCGTTTTCTTGGTGTTGGTGACACTTTTTATAAGGTGACCCCGCGGACCTATTTGCGCCGATTTCATTTTCTTGGCATCAGATTATGGTTAACGAACTCGAATCCATTTCGAAAAGCTGGACCGTTATTCGAGAACGTTCTTGGATAGTTGTAGTTCAGTTCGTGCTTCCCCTCTAACAGAGTAAAACTATTCTAATGAATTCTTATCTTTATATTTATCTTATACATATTTTATTTTTTATTGCACTCATAGGTGCGCTCTAAAACGAAACAAAACGTATAACAGTAACAGAATTTCAACATGATACCCCTATTTGTCGAACCAGTGAAATTTTTGTTCATCTGGAAGGAGATAATCGTAGTAGATGAAGCTCATTATTATTATGATGGGATGCAGAATGGAGGAAAGGTGGCGATACCCGTTCCTCCTCGTGGTGCCACTGGAAACTATTTGTGAGCTAGGCTAAGCACGGACACTCGAATGCAAGAGACAGGCCCTTATGACAACAGGCCGGCCTACGAAGACCCATATCACATCACGAGGTGTATGATGGGTGAGGTCCTGAACCTACGAAGGTCATCGCTAATTGCGGCGACCTATGCCGCAACGCGGCAAGTCCGCGGCTATGTCTGCCGACTTCCCCTCTTGACCCGCCGCCAGTGCGACATCCACCACCGCAGCCACGACGACATCCAGGGGCCGGATTCATCAAAGTTACTGCAGTAACTTTCACGGAGAATTATAATCAAAAGCTCAGATAACGCGGCTTATCAAACGATATGGTGAGCGATAAGCCGCGTTATCTGAGCTCTTCGCTTACAATTCTCCGTTAAAGTTACTGCAGTAACTTTGATGAATCCGGACCCGGGTCTATGGCGCGGACGAGAGGTGAAGAAGAACGGGATAGGTTTCTGCAACAAATGTTACGGGCCTGCGAGTCTTTAAGATCTACTCTCATTAAGTCTCCTTGTAGTCCTGCTTTGCTTCTACCCGTTCTACTCCTTCATTTACCTTCTTCAGGATTATTTTCAACTGTTCTTATGCTCGTTAACAACAGTTCGGCAACACCTTAAATTGTGTCCCTAGGTTTGCCTATATAGCTTGTATTCAATTTCCAAAAACATTTCCAAGTCCGACATATTGGTCCCTGGTATTTCTGCGATCCAGTCTTCAGCTTCCTCTCCTATAATATTTCCTTCCCTATGATCCATTACGGTGGCGCCGCGCGAACCCCGCTGGCGTCGCGCACTGTGCGCGACGAAATTGGACGAGTTGTCGCGGTTCGATGTTTTCGACGGCTAGAAACGCTTCCTAAAGGGACATGCGGCGCCTTTGCCTCATTTCAACGTTTCTTGGAGTTGGCATATGAATGTGGTTTCAATGGGATGATCAGCGACAGCTTATACAGGAATCCTGTCATGTGGTTGATTTCTAGCGTCAGTATTTGCCATCTACAAATTCTTCGGTCAATTTTTACCCGTGATTGTGGTTATATATGGTACGATTATACGGAAAAGGTCATTATCACCCATTCTCGGATCAATTGTCCTACTGCAGACTGTTGCCTACCACATTCTGTGGGATCTTAAGTTCCTTGTTAGAAATGTGGTCTGGGAGCTTAGACACTGAGAACATTTCGTGAACATAGTTGAGAAGCTTGAACACTGCCAAAATTACGTGTTTCGCTGCTAACCATGCGTCACCGAGCGCACGTCCGCGTTTCAGCGCCGCGTTGTCGCAGGAGGCTAGCGCGCGACGTCGCATTGGAGTTGGGTCCTGGAGCCGATTCTTTAGCCTGGCCGTTCCACTTGCGACGCGGAAGTAGCCAGTGGCCTTTTCTGACGAAAGGAATCGTAGTTAGCCGAATAGCTAGACAAAAGCCAATCAGAGCTTCATTCGAATTTTGAAAGAGTAATTGTCGCGTTCGCGGCAGCGGCTCCCGCACAGGCGACAGTAATCAGAGGCGGCGCAGTGGCGGCTAATTACTGCGCGGCGGTGGTTCCCGATGACCATTCGTAAGTTCGATCCGCTCCCCGGTGTATGAGAGTCATGTTTTTCGAGATTGTACTACGGCGTCCGCGGGAGCCGGCGCTCACTCGCAGAGCCCGGCGAGCATGGAAAGTATGCGAGGGTCTCTGATATAAGGACGGCATCGGGGGCAACTGAGCTAGTCAGAAATAGTCCGAAAATCCCGTAACGTAAGCAGGACCCGCGTGGCTGCGCTGAATGTGGGCACGTTGACGGGCCGCTCGTGCGAGTTGGTTGAAGCACTGGAGCGTAGAAGAGTTGATTTCTATGCGATGCAGGAGACGAGGTGGCCCTACAGCAAGTCAAGGGACATAGGACGTGGCTTCAAGGCTGTTCGATGTGGAAGTCCCAAGACCACCAGTGGTGTCGGAATAATCGTCTCCGAACCCTTTCGTGACTCGATTGTAAGCGTCGAGCGCTTTGACGATCGATTGATGAAGGTCGTTGTCACCGTTAAGAAGCGACTCTATCACTTCTTCTCTGAGTAGGCTCCGTAGACGGCTGCTCCGATCAAGCCAAGAATGAGTTTTGAAGCCTGCTTGATGAGAAGACATCAGAGGTATCGTCGATGGGTGTCATCGAGGTCGCTGGTGACACGTAGGCGCTACGAAGGACGGGTACAACTGTCATGGTGGTTTCGGATACGGGTCTCGTAACGCTGATGGTAAGCGTATTCTTCAGTGTGCGGAATCGCATAATCTCATCATTGTGAACACCGTTTTCCGAAAACGCGACTCCCACCTCATCTCATACTATAGTGGGGGCTCCAAGTCTCAGATAGACTTGTCGTTGTGAAGGATCGCGACCGAAGCATTGTAACAGACGCAAAGATCGTGACGCTCGCTCCACAGCATCGACCGCTGGTTTGCACTTGATTGGTCTCCAAGATTAGAACTCGGCACTACGAAGCCTGGACGACGCAAAGTCGTCAAGCAGACATGGCTGTGGACGGAAGATGTGAAAGCGAAGGTTAGAGAGAAGAAGTCGCTGTATCATGTGTTTCGCGCCGACAAAACAGCCGACAACTGGCAGAAGTATCAGAAGGCGAAGAAGGATCATCAAAATGGAGAAGTGCCAGGTCGACAAGGATGAGCACTTTTGGCTCCTTCTTCTCTTTGCTTTTAACCAGGATTCTAGTGCGGCTAAGGCACTAGAGCCCTGGTTGACCGTGCAAACACTATTTTTCATCGCCAGTTACAATTCTGTGCAAAAATCGTTGGATATGTTCGTGTGATGAATGAACATCAGGAACCAGCGAGTGACAATTGCTGCCGGCCTACCTGTCCGTCAACATTCATCACATGGACATATTCAACGATTTTTGCACAGAATTGTAAGTGGCGATGAAAAATAGTGTTTGCACGGTCAACTAGGGCTATAGTGCCTTAGCCGCACTAGAACCCTGGTTAAAAGCAAAGAGAAGAAGGTGCCAAAAGTGCTCGTCCTTGTCGACCTGGCACTGCTTCATTTTGATGATCTGAAAATTAGCAAAAATTAAAATGGCCGAAGAACAAATAATACATTCTGGTAGAACAAGCCATGCACTTTTGAGTGTCACTCACTCGAAACTGCATGTCTTGTTGTCTATCACTAGTCATATAAAACTGAGCAAATCAGACTGAAAAAAGAGAGGGATTTTTTGGTGATGATCATTTTTCTCTTTTCGGAATTTCGTTGATATTCGACAGAAGTCAACATGCGCCAATAAACCCGACATGAATTCTTGTAGAGCAGTACATTCGCTTTCGAACCGTACATAACAACGAGCAAAAAAGTCTTGCCACAGAGCAGGAGATTCGGTAAAATTTCGGACGGAAAAGTCGGACGTCCCAATTTGATAACCTAAAAATCGATAAAGGACAAATGAGCAACTAGCGCCACATGTATCCTTGTAGAACGAAACATTGCATTTCAAATTCTATAAAAAGCTGCGCAAAAAATATAATAAAACCTAAGCGAGAAAAGCAACTGCGCAAATGGCTACCTTTTCACCTTTTCACTTTCACTTTAACGACCTAAAAATTGACAAAATTCAGGATGAAGAAAGAAATGCAGTATAACAATTACTAAGATGAAATTCCAAACATTACTACGGTAAGAAATCCTTCGATTACAAAATTACATTGTATGCATACATACGATACATACGTATACACTAAATATACATACACACATACATATTATACATACGATTTACACAAAATCTTTCCGTAAGTAAGAAGAAAGAATTTTAATTGCAATGAGTCCAGCTGACGAGTAAGATGTCAGAGATTTCGCCACTCATAACAACTAACCGGTCCTATTGAATGTCCCGTATCTATTACAGCGCTAGGGAAATGCGGCGGAAAAAGGGAAAAAACTGCTTTTTCGCCGCATTTCTTTAGTGCTCTCCAAATTGAGCGCATTGTAAATTGAAACACGTATTCGTGTTCAGCACCGAGCCCTCTTCCCGATGAGATGCAAAGCGCATGGCGAGCGCCTGAAAAATAGTTTAGTGACCTAATTTCTGTCTGGCGCGGCTGACCTCTTCCCTCGTGGGAGATAATTACACCCACGGCTTCCAAGTAGTTTATGAAGGGAGAAATTCGGCCTATTAAAACCCCTTTTCTACTTTATTTGCACTTTATTAGTTCTCTGGATTCTCTAGCATTTCTCGAACACAATGATGTACTTTTTTAAAGGATCCGAGAATTCAAGTGCTATTAATTTCAGAAAATGTCTCCACTTAGGACTATAATTTTGTCACGTAAAGCTTATGTGTTATCATACTCGTTTGTCCCGTTGAAGGCAACAGTGGAAATCATGCTGCGAAAGTTGAATCTTCGGGCGTTGAAATCGCTAGTAATTATACCCTGGCAAATTTGGCCACATGAGACTTTGCAGTTATCCGCACACTTTTTGTATGGTTGAAGTGAATACAAAATCGTTTCTTTGAAGAAAAAAACAGATATTTGGAGGTCTATGAAAACACCTTAATAGTTCTCAATGGGTGAAATTTCGACTAGGCTGGAAGAATTTCGGCTACCTAGTTACGAAGCATACTCCCCCAAATGCTAAGTGTCATTTTAAAAAAATTGTTTAAAACGGAAAAATACTCTACTGGAGCATTCTCCAGTAAATTCTGAATTGAAGGGTGGTTTGATTTCGAATTTTCGTTCGCTGGAACCGGTTTATTAGGAGTGAAATGTTCAGTAGCCCTGGTCGGGACCCAGATTATTCTGGATCCAGTCCACTCTCCTGCCTCTGTGACCCCTAGCGTCATCTGGGAACGCCGTACATCGCCTAACTAGAGTCTTCACACTTTCGGTCCTGCGACGCCATACTGATCCTTCCAAACGAGGGTGGAGTAGATTACGCGGTGTACACCAAATAAGGTTTGGATAACTATGACCTCCCCTTTCATTTAACATGCTTGTATTTTCTATTCGTGTTCTCCCCATCTTACTAGAAACATGTCTTTCATATTTATTTATTTATTTATTTATTTATTTATTTATTTATTTATTTATTTATTTATTTATTCCACGGATCTCCCTCGATAGAGAGCCTTCGGGCTCTCTTGTTAAGAGGGATCTCGGGCCGCTTGTCGGCGTTCCTTCTGCATGGGAGCGGCATGTTCGTGCACAGTGTGCGTGGATGTGTCCGTGACTGTGCGGATTGTGACTGTGTCGGCTCGGCCAAAAGCTTGCACTCGGTAGACTGGGAGCACATCGTAAGGCGATTCGAGGCCGCCTTAAGTCTCGCCCCGTCCCTACGTGCAAGTCTGGCTGGCTGCCCGGAGTTCTTCGCCCGTACGACAGAGCCTGACTAGCTACCCGTGTATGGAAGTCAAACAGCACTAAAGGGCCTCATTCCCCTGACCCCGAAAGAGCCCCCATTTCTGCAGCGATGGGAAGGACGAGTACAGAGAGGCTGCTAAAATCTCAGGGCCTAACCAGGCTGCGCAAATTGAGGACTAGGATGACGATCTGTACTTAAAATGCCCGCACGCTTGCATCGGAAGCATCCGTCGAGGACCTGATGATGCAAGCCAGAAAGATCAAGTACGACGTCATCGGACTGACCGAGACGAGAAGACACCACCCCGTACACGCCGCCTACGACTCCGGAGAAGAACCGTTCCTCGGAACATGGGACAGCAGGGGAGTAGGCGGCGTTGGTGTCCTCGTCAACACGCACTTGACCATGAATATCGATTCGCACGAGTCTCTTACAACCCGAATCGGACGTTTTCGACTGAAGCGAGGTGGCTCGTGCCAGCTTTGACTGTATTCGTCGCGTGTGCCCCAACATCCGACTACGACGACGAAGAGGTCGAACCCTTCTACGTGGAGCTGGAGAAGTTCTATAAGGAAGATTACACCTTCTACAAGGTGATCGTCGGTGACTTCAACGCCAAGATCAGACCACGAAGGTCGCCGGAAGAACTTCACATCGGAACCCACGGTTTGGAGTGGAACGAGCAAGGTGAAAGGCTGTCTGAGTTTATCATGTCGACCAAGACCATCCATGGAAACTCACAGTTCCAGAAGCCTCACTCTCTACGATGGACTTGGGAATCCCCCGGTGGCCAGTTCCACAACGAGATCGACCACATCATCTTCAATAGCAAGTACTGCCTAACTGACGTTTCCGTTGTCCCCAAGTTCTACACGGGATTGGACCACCGCCTCCTTCGCGCGAGGTTCCGCTTTTCGCGTCAAGGAGAGAAGGCCGTGAAGTTGAAGAAGAGGAGTCCCAGAACGACCATCAACTGGGACCTCGTCTCGTCGGTGAAGAAACGTACACCACCCTGTCCCGACAGGATCAGACCCGAACACCTGAAGAACCTACCGCCAGCGCTCATCAACACCCTCGCGCGGCTCTTCACGCGCTACCTGTCGGAGTGCAAGGTTCCATCTCAGTGGAAGACCAGCAAGACCGTCTTGCTGTACAAGAAGGGAGACGTGCACGACATTGGCAACTATCACCCGATCTGCCTGCTGTCTACAGTCTACAAGCTGTTCACTCGAGTTATCCTAAATAGGATCGGCCGAACGCTGGACGAAGGATAGCCATGCGAGCAAGCAGGATTTCGGAGAGGATTCAGCACGATCGACCACATACACACCATTACGGAGCTTATCGAAGTGTCGCGAGAGTACAAGCTGCCGCTTTGCCTTACGTTCATCGGCCTGAAGAAGGCATTCTACTCCGTCGAGACTGAAGCGGTCATGGAAGCCCTGCTCACCCAGGGCGTTCCTACTCAGTACATCAGAGTCCTTCGAGAGCTGTACAGTGGATTCACGACCAAGATCTCACCATTCTACAACGACGTCGGCGTTGACGTGAAGAGAGGGGTTCGGCAAGGTGATACCATATCCCCGAAGCTCTTCAGCGCCGCCCTCGAAAACGTCATGCGCGAACTAGAATGTGAGGACATGGGAGTGAAAGCCAAAGGCCGGCAGCTGCACCAACTGCGCTTCGCTGGCGACATCGTGCTTATAACACCAAGCATCAGACAGGAGGAGCGAATGCTAACCGACTTCGATCGTGTGTGGGAACGTTGGACTGCAGCTGAATCTTACGAAGACGATGTTCATGAGGAACGGACAAGTTTCTGATGCCCCATTCTCGCTCAACGGAACGAACACCTCCGAACTACGTGTATCTGGGTCGCGACGTCAATATGGCCAACGACCTAGCGCCGGAGCTGAGCAGGAGGAAACGAGCGGGTTGGGGAGCTTTCAAGAGCGTCGAAGAAGTCGCGAAGAAGACGAAGAACTTCCGACTCCGTGCCCACCTATTCGACTCTTCCGTTCTTCCTGCCCAAACATACGCCTCAGAGACCTGGGCTATACGAAAGCAGGATGAACACGCGATCAGCGTCGCACAGCGTGGAATCGAGAGGACGATGCTCGGAGTGACACGACTCACGCAAGTGAGAGAAGGCATCCGGAGTTCCGAGCTTCGCCGACGTTCGAAGATCAGAGACGTTGTCGCGTGGGCCAAGTTGTCGAAAATTAGGTAGGCCGGCCACGTAATGCGCTTCGCAGACACCCGCTGGACGAGAGCCGTTACCGACTGGATTCCGCGGGATGTCAAGAGAACAGGAGGACGCCCACCAACGCGTTGGTCGGACTTCTTCTTGAAAGCCCTGAATGACCGCTATGACGCCCTTCCTGTCCCTCGAGCGAGGAGAATCCATTGGAGCACTCTGGCACGCGACAGGGACGAATGGAGACGCTGCTGGCGCCCGCTCGAGCAAGTCGATGATCAACGGGACGACAGGTGATACAGGTGATTTATTTATTAATTTTCAGGGCGTTTCACTAGAATTTTGTTGCTGTAGCGCGTAAAGCAGTCTTGAGCAGCACCGGACGCGTGTCGTGGGTTTCCATTGCGTAGTTTGCATGGTGGTAGAACGCATGGCGCGTCGCAGTATCATAAGCATAATGGGTGGGGAAGGCAGAATGTGTGGCGCATCCTAGTGACATTGAATAGAGGCTATTTTCTCATGTCTGAGCGTTTAAACTAACAGTTGGCATAGGACTGGGTCATTTATACTACCCCTGCGGCTTCGTTTTCGACATTGAGAGTAATTAAAGATGATAAAGGATTAAGGATGACATATTGCTTTATTGAATCTCTTTTTGGAATGCACCACGCATACTACTTCTACGAGATATTAACCAAGTAGACAGTTTGAGTTTTTATTGATTTAGCTTAAACAATGTACGTAACTAATAAATAAAAAATAGAACATAGAAATGGAAATAAAACTTTTATAAGAAAGTGATCAGCCCATTATTTCTTATCATTTTTCATCCTTCTTATTGTACTCGAGCACGTTGTAGAGCATTTGGAGTAGGAGCCAGGTCGAATTGTTAGTAAGCCCGAATGTTGAATGTTGCTTCATCAGTACACAGAATCCGGCTTGGAAAATTGCTCTTCTGCTCACATTTAAATTTTGCAATCAATAAACTCGCATGTCTCGTGTCTCTCACGTAATTGTCACATTCTAGACAATAAAAGAAGCACGGCACAGGTTAATGTGGCCTAATAGTAACAAGAATGTAACAAGCATTCAGCCCATGCACAGTCATTCGAGTTTGAAATGCAAAGTTTTAGATGGGGGCACGGCGCAATCATGACCATTTGTACACCAAAGAAATCTCGTTACCCTGTACTTTCCTAAGAGTCTCAAACATCTTTAAAAGCTTCAATATCAGCAATGTTAGAACCTTTCGAATAGTGCATGCATTTTTAGAATACCATAATTTTTCGCAAGCCATAGTGTTTTTTAAAGTTTTAAACCTTAAAACAAGCACAAATAAATCGAAACGGCCTTTTTGTAAAGAAGGTTTAACATGTATTCGAGCGAAACAATCAATCGAGCGTAAAATGTAAAATTTCAGATGAGTGCATGGCGCATCCCATACTACTCATATGTCAGAAAAATTCTATTTCTTAAGCTTTCACTGGTGGATGCTACTCAAGGCCGAGCATTCTTAGTTACACAATGCTAGAATTCTTCCATTATGATCGAATCGCTTCAAAAAGAAAATTAGTAGGACTTATTCCCTAAACTGCATTTTGGGTTAAAATGTTGGTCAGACTGGCACGTCCATCAGTAGTTTCGTCCAATGTTCCTATCGCAAACCTGCTTTGAAAGGAAAATTGTGGAGTGCTGTTTGAGGTATTGTGTTGACGACCTAACAAATGCGAGTGCGCCCCGCAATCTACATCTACGAAAATTTTCGGACAGAGATGCTATGAACAAGCAAAGCCAGCTCTTCTTCCCTGGAGCAAGTCTGCTGACAATTCACAGTTTCATTCATTTCATTTTCATTCATTTACGCTACTTCAGGTAGACGTCGTAAATACACAGATTAAAGTGACACAGAAAAGTAGAAATAAAACGAGCACGCAGTTAACATCATTGTAAAAGCTACAATAAATGCCTACCACTGAAGCAGTTGCTTCATGGCCATGCGCCTAAACATGAGAAAACAAGGCGAGAGAGGAGGAACATCATTTTTCGATGCTACGAACTTAGATCCTGCCCTACATGTGAAGGACCAAAATCTTTAATTGGTCCTAGGAACGTCATATGACATTTTTCCCACATTCCCTCTTGTGCGGGACCCAGACAGAGTGTAAAACTTACCTTTATCTCTATCAAACATACCGCTGATAATTTTAAATACCATGCATACATCGTTAACTACACGACGCGATTCCAAAGAATGAAGTCCGCACGCCATGTTTCTTTCCTGAGCATTCGGAATACTATCATATGTGAAACCCATACGCAAAAAGACTTTTCTCGTGAAGTTATCTTGCACCTTCTCTAGCAATTCAATATCCTTCTTCAAGTAGGGACAAAATACCGAAGCCCCACATTTCATTACTGATCTTACATAGTTCTTATAGGCACGAACTAGAATTTCTTTATCACATGATGACAAGGCTTTGAAGATGAGGTATGTCCTGTTTGAAGCTCTATTACAAAGAACCCTGAAGTGACTTGAGAGATCTAACTTCCAGTTATAATGAAACTCTAAATCTTTTATTTCTGTAACTGTAGACACAGCATGATCACACACCCTGTAATCATATGGAAGATCAGAAACCCCTATTCTCATATTCGTTTTCTCTGGTGTCAAGGGTAATTGCCAAGTCACGGACCATTCAACCAACGCATCTAGCGCATCCTGAATTGTTCTGATATCCTCTTCCCTCTCAATCCTTCAATAAATTTTTAAGTCATCAGCAAATTGCTTACATTCCACGCCAATTGATTCAAGAATTCCAGGTAGTTCCGCTACATAAATCGCAAAGAGGAGAGGAGGCAAATCCCTCCTTGGGGTACTCCACTTTTTACTTCCATGGACGCAGAAAGATAATTTCCAATTCTAGCCTGGAAGCTTCTCCCTAAAAGGAAATTTTGCAACCAATCGTGCACAAGTGAAATTTCAACTTGAAATAGCCAGTTGAAATAATATCAAATATTCTAAAGCTGCAAAGAAGGCCGTGGCTGTTGCAAAAGCCACTCATGGAGATCTCAACGAGAAGCTTAAGTCACGCGATGGGGAGCGGTATCTGTACTGACTTGCAAAGTTTCGCCATCGGCAGACCGAGGATATTGAGTAGTTTAATAATAATAATAATAATTTATTATCAGCAGCAGGTTAAAAAAAGGAGTACAACCTCAAATTAAGACAACGGCCGATAACTGTGGAACTGAACAAAATAATAATAACATAAAACAAGTAAAGAAGCGAGAGGTGAAAAGTTATATACAATCCATAAGATGAATAAAACGGCACTGCTGAGTAAACAAGTCGGAAACACGGGCGGTGAACTGATGGTGAAGGGCAGTGGGCGGCCAGCACTGCAAGTCGTATATGTGGCGCGTACGACTCCGGGTACCAACTTAGTAGGCCCGCCAACACCACCAAGGCCACACGTTACGGATCCGGGAAAACTCTTCTGCAGTGCTACTCCTCAGCTGACTCGATGCAACAGATCGTACGCTCCAGAGCTCCCGCAACAAGACAGCATCATTTCAACAACCGAAAAGAAAAGCTGCCTGAAATTATGGCGCAGCAGTTTATGTGAGTCAAAAGTTAACAGAATCAAAAAAGATCCCTCTGTTTTTTTAGTTTTTCGGCTTCAATGATGGGTTGGCCATCTTCTTACGGACCGCAAGAAGACATTGAAGCGATGGCGTGCCTACTTTGAAGAAATCTCTACAGTGGAATTTCCTCATCCAGCCATCCCTTCAACGGCTCCAACCCACGGCCCCGTTCAGAAGATCACCGTGGAGGAGATTAAAGCGGCTTTGAAGAAGATGAGGCCAGGCAAAGCGACTGGGCCCGATGACGTGGCAGCTGATTTGTGGAAGTCCAAGTACTGGTACCCTGCTGAGTGGTTGGCGAAGTTTTTTAATCAGGTTGTGGCGGAGAAGAAAGTGCCTGAGTGTTGGAACCAAAGTACAACGACTACAATTTGGAAGAAGAAGGGCAGTCGTGCAGACTGCTCCAATTACCGTCCGATTCGTTCCTCTTTGTTGTCGTCATGGATGCCATCACACGAGATCTTCATAAGCCCGTCCCTTGACGTTGTTTTATGCCGATGACGTGATGCTCGCTTGCAAACATTAAGATGAACTCGGGCGAAAGGTGCAAGCTTGGTGGGATCGCTTGGAGCGGTTTGGACTCAAACTGAACGTGAAGAAGATCGAATATCTAACTACGGCCGTTACTGAGTCCAGCTCCATCAAGGTTAATGGCATCGAGCTTCCACGCACTTCGATTTTTAAGTACCTTGGATCAGCAGTCGCGTCTGTCGGCAAACTGATGGTCGAAGTGAATTCACGCGTGAGTGCAGCTTGTCCCAAGTGGCGCTCGTTGACTGACGTACTCTTCGACAACAAGATACCAGAGCGCTTTAGGTCGAAGATCTACAGAGCAGTCATCCGGCCACTGGCGATATACGGCGCTGAGTGTTGTCCTGACCCTAAGAAAGTTGAAACGCGCCTCAGCGTCATGGAGACGAAGATGCTGCGCTGGACAGCTGGAGTCACCCGCATGGATCGCATCCGAAACGAAACGTTTCGGCACAAGTTCGGTGTCGCGCCGATAGCGGACAAGATGCGCGAAGCTCGCTTGCGATGGTACGGCCACGTTCTGCGTGGAAAGGAAGACAGCGTCAGCAAGATCGGCTTTAAGTTCGTGGTAGTAGGAAAGCGGCCTAGAGGGCGCCCGAAGCAGCGATTGGCTGGTACGTTACATACGGGCTTGAAAGCAGCTGGTGTCCACCCTGATCTAGCGCTGGATTGGTAAAGGTGGCGTCATGAGACCAGAATAGCGGACCCCGCCACGAAGCGGGACAAACGCTGAAGAAGAAGAAGAAGAAGAAGAAGAAGAAGAAGATTAAAATCAAAAGAATATAAAATACTTGTGTCTTTATAAAGAAAATTTTTACTCGAACTTTATCATTGAGGAGTGTTTTAAAGAATAGCTACGTTGTTTGAACAAACATGATAATTGTAGCATTTGACCTCAAAGAAGATATTTAAACTTATCATGGTATTGCGGAGATCAATGAACATGGCGGCGTGCTGCAGGGAGAGATTGCGCCACGCGCTCGTTCCATGCATTGAACTGTAGGATGATATGCAATTTCTGTTTGCAATCAAGCTAATTAGGAACATCAAGAGGCGACCACAGTAGAAAAGCGACGCCATTTCCCACTACGCAACTTCAGTAAGCAGCAATTGCGTTATGAAGCAAATAACGGTTGCAGTATTCTGGACGAGTGCACGCGTAATCTCTTCACACGAACAACTTGTTTGAGAGAACTATATCATCCTTAATCCCTTGCCATCTTTGATTACTCTCAATTTCGAAAACGAAGCCACAGGAGTAGTATGAATGACCGGCCTTAGGCCAACTGTTAGTTTAAACGCTCAGACCAGGGATGAGCGGATAAACAAATTTTGAGACACGGATAACGGATAACGGATAATTTTGCCTAAAAATGGCCGGATAAAGGAAAAACAGATAACGAACAAACAACAAAAATTATAACTAAATTAAAACCAGTCTTTCTCCAATAGTAATTCGGGGATTGTTACATCGTCCTCTTCAAATGCCAAATAAGAAATACTTAACGTTCTTATTGGTGTCTTCTTCGCGGCGAGTGTTAGCGCAGTTGGACGAGCGCGAACTGGCGCATGCACTCCGTCTCCGACTCAATGTTGTTGTTTCGGATTTCCCGTCCAGGTCAATGAAGCTTTCCTTACTTTAGGGCTAGTGACTTGGTGTCAGGATTTTCTGGGATGGTTAATGCATTGTACTGCCCATCGGCAAGTCATTCGACCTATCTAAACCGTCTCCACAGTATCCCGTACGAGTACGTGACGCATCCCGCAAAGCGACTGATTAACGTCATCCTGTATCCTTTCCTCGTGTTTTTCAATTGCAATGAGGTCACTAATACATATATGTAGATCCTATGGGATATCTGGGCCTAGGTGGAGCAGTCTTTGGAAGGAGTCGCTTTTTGTAACGTTTTAATCAGTTTTAATCCTAATTCTTGCCGAGATCGAACAAAGCCCTCTTTTTGCCTCGGAGAAGGTAAATTGTTTTTAGGCGCATTTGAGAAGAATTGTAATATAAATCCATCATGTTGGGGAACAGACGCTGTTAGACAACCTTCTCTCGGCTGCCGCAAGCATCTTCTTCAGAACCTGGATAAGACCAGAAAAAAGAGGAATTGATAATCCCCTTATCAATTCAAGTAAAGTAGTTTCATATTGATGGGAAAATAAGTTGAACGAAGCTGTCCTTACCAAGAACGGGGAGACCCAGAAAACGTCTTCGCGTAGAAATACAATAGATGTGACTCGTGCACTTCAAACACTGACATCGGTACTCGTCCAAGGATGGCGGTTGAGTTATTTACTCTCCTCTTTCATTTTGTCCTTCCATTAGCTTAAAAACTATTACAACCCGCTATAATTCTTCCGAGTGTACCCTAAGCCTTGCCTGCCTTTTTAGACTCCGAGGGGTTGTGCCAAAACGTCAGCGCAATGGTACTATGAGGGCTGCCACCCTCATAGTACCATTGCGCCTTGTGCTCTAGAATTGTTTTCGAATACTGAAATGGTTTCGAATGCTCACAAATTTCGAATATTCGAATTTGAGTGGCTTCGAAAAGCGCGAAGTTTTAAGTTATTTGTAAATATTAAAGTACTGACTTTTCATCGACCAGTCATTCCAAGCCATGTATATGCTAAACATATAAAAAAAGCTAAAAAATCGTGTCAAAATTTGAAAATCTGGCACTTCCTTGAAACGAATTGATTCGAGTGAACGTTTACCCCTTTCTCCTCTGAACAAGAGGTTTTATCCGGATCGTACATTATGCTAAAAGGAATTTCGGTAAAAATCCCTAGAAAGACATGAGCACGGCATTGTTCTACATTTTAAAACGCGCTATGAGCATAGCTAAGCCTAGTTATACCATTGGGAAGAAAAGACACCGAACCAAATTGCCGGGTCAACTCGACTATCAGTGGAAAAAACACAATACGATTTTTAAAAAATTGCCCTCATATTTAACTAAGTAATCATAAGTGTGCAAGATTTTGTTGTTCGTTGTCCGGTCAAAAATTTCCGGATAACGGACAACAAAACGGATAGACCAAAACCGCCGGAAACCGGATAACGGATAGCGGATAATCCGCTCATCCCTGGGCTCAGACATGAGAATGGGCTCTGTTCAATGACACTAGGCTGCGCCATACGTTCTCCATCCCCAATATGCTTATATTACTGCGACGTGCCATGCGTTCTACCACCATGCAAATTACGAAATGGAAACGTACGACACGCGTCCGGTGCTGCTCAAAGCTGCTTTACGTGCTACAGAGGCAACATTCTAGTGAAACGCTCTGAAGATTCTTCTATAAATAAATAAATAAATAAATAAATAAATATATATATATATATGTATATATATATATATATATATATATATATATATATATATATATATACAATCGGCTAATGTCACGTGTTCGTCACGTGTAGGGGGACTCGAGCGAAGAGGTGGTTACGACAGTGCGCTGTATGCCAGCCGGGCTTTGAGCTTAACCATGGGCGATTTCTGGTGAACTATATGCTTGGCGACGGATCGTCCAAGTTTACCGTATATAGCAATGCGTCACGGTATGAATCAGGCCCAAGTAGGGATTCAGAAGACGTGCTGAAGACGTCGTTCAACGAACGTAGAGATTCAGAAGAAGTGTTGATGACGTGGTCTAACGTGCGTATGGATTCAGAAAATGTGCTGAAGACGTCGTCTGACATGCGTAGGGATTCAGAAGACGTGCTGAAGACGTCGTTCAACGCACATAGAGATCCAATAATGTGTTTCTAAGACGGCATGCAGAAGTCGTTGTACGTGTGCCGGAGTGCATAAGGAGTGTCATAGACGTTGTAGCAACGTAGTAGCACGTGAATCAGGAATCAGTGTCACATGTGCGTGCTTGACTATCACTCCGTTTCTTTGCCAGCACATAGGTAAGGAAGCATTGGTGTTGAGAGGTTGGAGAGGGGGGGGGGGGGTAGAGAGAGTAGAGTGGGTTTAGGTGACGTACGACGTTCCCAGATGACGCGAGGGGTCACAGAGGCAGGAGAGTGGACTGGATCCAGAATAATCTGGGTCCCGACCAGGGCTACTGAACATTTCACTCCTAATAAACCGGTTCCAGCGAACGAAAATTCGAAATCAAACCACCCTTCAATTCAGGATTTACTGGGGAATGCTCCAGTAGACTATTTTTCCGTTTTAAACAATTTTTCCAAATGACACTCATTAGCATTTGGGGGAGTTTGCTTCGTAACTAGGTGGCCAAAATTCTTCCAGCCTAGTCGAAATTTCACCCATTGAGGACTATAAGGTGTTTTCATAGAACTCCAAATATCTTTTTTTTTCTTTAAAGAAACGATTTTGTATTCACTTCAATCATACAAAAAGTGTGCGGCTAACTGCAAAGAAGTCTCACGTGGCCAAATCTGCCAGGGTATAATTACTAGCGATTTCAACGCCCGAAGATTCAACTTTCGCAGCATGATTTCCACTGTTGCCTTCAACGGGACAAACGAGTATGATAACACATAAGCTTTACGTGACAAAATTATAGTCCTCCAAAGTGGAGACATTTTCTGAAATTAATAGCACTTGAATTATCGGATCCTTTAAAAAAGTACATCATTGTGATCGAGAAATGCTAGGGAATCCAGAGAACTAATAAAGTGCAAATAAAGTAGAAAAGGGGTTTTAATAGGCCGAATTTATCCCTTCATAAACTACTTAGAAGCCGTGGGTGTAATTATCTCCCGCGAGGGAAGAGGTCAACCGCGCCAGACAGAAATTAGGTCACTAAACTTTTTTCAGGCGCTCGCTATGCGCTTTGCAGCTCATCGGGAAGAGGGCTCGGTGCTGATCACGAATACGTGTTTCAATATACAATGCGCTCAATTTGGAGAGCGCTACAGAAATGCGGCGGAAAAGGCGGTTTTTTTTCGCTTTTTCCGCCCAAAGACCAAAAGTTAAGGCCATTATTGTAGCTGAAGTTCTTGGACATACTCAATGGAGGGGTGGAGAGGCAAGACACCGCATGCCCTCTTCCGACTATGTTAGATCCCATGTCCCCTATGAAAAGCAATGTTAGCAACGTAAGAGTTCCTATAGAACTCTGATCTAGAATTGATGTCCCAAGCCAGAACTAAGATTATTAGAGAAAAAAATAAGTACGAATAATGAATTTGATTCTTGACTCAATCAGTCATGAAAGCTTTTGTGGCTTTATACTATACGGTAGTACATCGTTTCAAGAAAAGGAAAAGGAATCAAATTCCGTTATCACACTGTTTCGACGTCAGTACGCCCCACCGGTTTGAAAGCAACACAATCACAAAAAAGGCGACGCATAGTTGATCTCTTTCGTCAGCCTTTTAAGTTTAAGAGGAGAATGAAGGCAGCGTAAAACAATCAATGAGTGCTGTCTTCATTTTCGTTCCGTCTGCGGGCCCAAAATAGAGCGGAACACGGAACAGAACGGAAGGACTAAAACGTGCGAAAAATCGGAGCACGGAAGCGGAAATCCACACATCCCTGGTGAGAATACACCTTTACAGACATTGTTGCAAAACCATTTCTAAGCTATTTTTCGGACACGTACTGAATAGAGCCACAGGAAGGGTCTATGATAGCAGAATACGTCATTGTTATTATTATTGCTTATTACAATTGACCGAGGCAATACGTTTGAAAGCAAACGCATTAACAATCACATGAGCACCGCTCAGTGAAAAAAGAACACAGGAACGCAAACTGACAAACAGTGAGACAGTTCTTACAGACAATCATACTATTCAAACAATTTCAGATCTAACGATAACCAACAAACTTTCGCCTCTGCTTCTGAATTGCCTCGGTGTTAGGGTAACCTGAAGGTGCTTAGAGAATTTCAAGTTGAAGCTACCTGCATTGTAAGTGGAATACATTACTCGTAAATTGGTTCCTGGCCGAGGTAACTGTAGTTTAGCGAAGCCACCTCTTGTGTGCAAAATTTTCATCTTAAGAAATCTATAGGGCCCAGAATCGTTGGTAAGGTGTAATCAAAAACCCTGCGGATCGACTCCAGGGAGGTAGTCCGAGATATTTATTTCTGATTGATGCTTTCGGTACATGTGCACTGTTCTAAGAAGAAGCTTCCTAGTGAAATTGTTCTGCACCTTTTCCATAGCCATAGATCTATTTACAACGCAGTATGAAACAGTTCCTAAACGGCAATACATATAGTAGGCTGCGAATGTTGCAGCTCGACAGCGAGCGGCCAGAATTGAGCGCTTTTTGAAACTAACCACAGACCTCAACCCTCTGTTTCTGGGGGTACGTCTTTGCTATGTAGTATATAAAGGATCCGAATGAATCACTTTCGGATTTGCGATTCGGATAGCCCAATCCGATTCATTCAAAAATCCGGTGTCCGCGAAACGTTATAACGTTATCCGAACCATCCAATTATCCGAAGATTTTCGATCGGATCCAATGTGCACCACATTGTTAACTTTTTACGCTTCTAGGATGCCACACAATTGATTCCAATCTTTTTACAATTGTTTTTGTTAAGTGTTGTACCTGAAAAACTAAAGGAGTTATCGGGAGGTCGATCACGCTGGTCAGCCAATCCTTTATTTAGAGTTACAGGTATTAACAATAATTTGCAGTTCACAAGACATTTAAATATTAAAGATAAGATATCCGCAGCCAATAACTGTCATTCGAGAGTCAGTAGTTTCTATAGTCCACTGCGAAGTGACAACTGCGATGGCCGTTAGGTACGGTACGATGTACGATTCTATTTGTCTCATCCTCGCGGAGTTTTCAAATTCATGTTAAATTGAGGCCAAAAGGCATTCTCATGCTTCTACTTCGTCAGTTTCTGTTACAGCCTATAACTGGAAAGTTCGAACACAGTAGGTCTCGAGACACTCTCAATGAAGGCTCAATTATTTACAATCCACCACATTTATATTTCCCTTTGCTTTCGTTTACCACTTTATTTGTCACTGAACTAAAAAGCTTTCTAGTAACTAGACATGGGATCCGAATCATGCATTTTCGGATATCCGGCCGGATTTATCCGGTTTCGGATTATCCGAAATCCGGCTCGGTCGAAAATTGCCCTCATCTGAATCATCCGAAGATCCGGGGTTTCTAAAATTGTCCTCATCTGAATCATCCGAAGATCCGTGGTTTTCAAAATTGCCCTCATCTGAATCATCCGAAGATCCGGGGTTTTGAAAAACGCAATGATTCGGATAAAATCGGATAAAAATCGGATAATAGGAGGTTAGCGCGCCTTGCTGGCAAACTCTGCGCCATTGATAACCTGACTTTTTCGGGCAGATTTGCAATCACTTGGCGGGAATTCTCTCACAAGGGAATGGTCTGATAGCGTATATCTGAACGGAGAGAGGGAGTCATCCTATTAAATAGGAATAATCGCCACCCCTCAATTAGCATAAAATGTGTTTCATTTTTGCTAAGTCGTGAAACCCAAGGAGTGGGGGTTCTTGAAGTCACAATTGAACGGCGCATCACGAATTTGGGTTCTTGTACGACCGCGATGCCTCTGCCGGCAAGCAGCTCCCAGCGCAATAGGTAGTGAGGATGCTTCATGGGAGGAAGGTCGGAGGTTCGATCCTCATGCGCTGCTACATTCCTGCTTTTAATTGATTTTAATTGATTGTTTTTATTATTAATTTTAATTGAATTTTAAATGATTTTTAAATAATTGATTGAGGTTTGAAGGACTCTGACGTCTATACCATTTTCAGATGTTTTCCGCGCACTTTCCAGCTGCATGCTGTGGTACTCAACAGGATGATGCATAAATATTCAACACCAGTGAATATACAGGTACAACGTGCATAAAGCAGCACTGTACACAATGGGCAGGGTATAAATGCTGCAGGCTCCTCTCAGTCTGTTTCCATACATCGGCCAATGACCTCTGGTAAAACCATCCTGCTTGGATTTTCAAAGGAAACCATGACGTGACGTCACATGTGGTTAAAACGAGAAAGTCTGTGGATCCCGGAAATTGACCTAAACGGCATCAATACACTCGTTCTCTCATCTTTGCCTGTCATCTGGAAATCAGAGGTGTGCTGGAGGTTCTCTAAAACCTAACACCAACAAAGTTGTCGATGCTCGAGTGGTGATCCACTTGCTCGTGCTGAAGTGTGGTCCACCTTTAGATAAGCAGCCTTCATGGGAATGACACCAACCTGACCGAACGGATGGCTAGCATACCCAAGGACTTCGAAGCACGTCAACTTGAAGTTAACGAAGACGAACGGCTGAAAGTGGTGGAAAACCAGGAGAAGGTTGGGATCCGCAAAATGAACTGATAGACGTGGAAAGGCTGACAAGCAGTGGGCATATGATAACGTTTTCGGCTGGAGCTCTTATTTCAGAGGAAAGGGAACGTCTTCAATTGGATTTCGCCTATGGAGCCGATCTCATATGTCCATATATGGAAGCAAACTGCGAGGAGCCAGCAGCCTTTATGCGCTGCTCGTATTGTGACCAGTGCTTATGTTCCAGGAACTTTGTGTCTGTGTATCACTGATGTCAAACGTTCATATATCGTTATGTTGAACAGCTTTCCAATTGAGTTTTGGTTAAAAAACCGGTCAGTAATGAACAAGTGGCAACAAAGTTGCTCTCACGGCATACATCTGGAAACACTGCACAGCAAACATCTAAAACGGTGCAGATGTCAGAATCGCTCAAATCAAACAGTTGAAATGCAAAGATGCAGCAGCGCAGAAAAGTCGAACCCTCTACCTCCCTCTCATGGAGCAACGTCGCTATCCACTGCGCTACGAGCCGCTTCCCGCCAGCGGCATTGCGGGCGTACAAGACTCCCGAACTCGTGAGGCGCCGATTCCACTGTAACTTCAAGGATCCTCTACTCCTCGGGCTTATCGATTTGGCAAAAAAGAAACACATTTTTATACTAACTGAGGAGTGGCGATTATTCCTATATATGGTGGGATGACTCGCTCTCTCCGTTCAGACATACGCTTCAGACCCTTCCCTTTTCAGAGAAATGTCTTGCGGGGCGTTTCGGAATCGTTTCATTATTGTCCTTTACAAGACATTACCAACTCACTATTGAGTTGGTATTGGCTCTTTGGGTTCTTAAAGCTGTTTTTTGTTTGTTCTGGAAGCGCAAAATAGCTCTGCGGAGGGCTCCCCTCGTAAGGCAACCAAATACGACATCTTTTACGTAGCGCTGGTGTGTTCCACTCCATTGGTGAACTAAGCTAGGCCAGATATAATGTAACTGGGCATTCATGTGCCTTGCTACCAGGGCATATAGACATTTAATTCAAGATGAGGCGCTCCAAGCTGCTTTGCGCGCTAGTGACTTCAATTGGTCAAGGAAATAAACGCGGAGTTACTGATGTGTTCCGTTTTTAAGAGGTTGCGTGCCCCTATTATATCACTTATCCGGTTGTATCCGAATCGGATATCCGAAATCCGGCTCGGCCGAAAATGGCGTTATCTGAATCATCCGAAGATCCGGGGTTTCTAAAATTGCCCTCATCTGAATCATCCGAAGATCCGGGGTTTTCGAAATTGCCCTCATCTGAATCATCCGAAGATCCGGGGTTTGAAAAAATGGCCTATCCGAATCACCCGATTATCCGGGAAATCGGTGTCGGATCCAATGTCTACTAGTAACTATTTGCATTTTTGGGAGACTTCAAACCTGGAACACGGAGCTTCCCATAATTTATAGAAAACCCTTAATAAATTGTGTAAAAGAAATTAAGCAGAAATATACGAACGAAATGAGATGAGAGGCGGACAAAGTGGAGTACGGGTAGTAAGAGGAATGTCGCAGAGGCCTTGTCAAGCTTAGCATACTATATACAACTGATTATGGAGCTCATGAAAAGCTTCCAACAAACTAGCGTAAAAAAGTAGAAGGTTGTTGCTGGTGGTTGCTGTTAGGAGACGAACAATTTTTACCAGTCAATCCCAGGGCTTTCAAAAACCCACCACAGAAGACACGCAGGTTTTGAACATTTGAGAAGCTTTGAACTGAAAATAACGCTGCCTCATATCGACATTCGAAACTCGACACTGATTGGGTACCAGATAAGTAGCGATGCAATAAAAGGTCGAGATGTCAACGATATAGGAAACAACTTTTATTCACTCAAGTTTCAGCTTATTTTTTGGTCTGCAGAGTTTGCTTCTGCCCCCTTTACCAATAGCATTTTTCTAACCGAAGAAACGAAATCTTTACATGGATTACATAGATATGGGCGAATAAATGCTAAATGCACATAACGTGAGAAGTAACGTTAAAAATATTGTGTTAAAGACTATTGATCTCAGAATTTCTAAAACAGCAATGGCAGCCTCCAGACAGTTCGCTGTAGAATAACACTGGAAAGAGAACTGAACACCAAACAGCCATCAAAAAGTTGCTGGTGGGATTCTTGACACGTGCGGAATTCCCGGCAAATGCGCGTCTGTGGAGTGGTGTGGGGTTGCAGGAGCAATTGGATAGGTCATTATCAATGTAGAGCATGATTTCCTGCTGGGCGGAAGTTCATGCGAAATTCAGTTGAACCGCCAAGGACGTAATGTTCTTCTCCGTCGCCAATGACGTCTGCGCACCTCTACTCACCTTAAGTCACTCAAGCGATAGATGCTTGGTTGGAAACGAGGGCTTCGTACACGGCTCCAGCCAATCATCTATCGCATCTAAGTGGAAAATCCCGAGCGTGAAAAAATCCTTACAAATTGTATTAGTGACAATGTTTTGCAGTAGGGAACTCTTCTGACAAGTGTCGGATTCCAACTATTTGGTGACTTTCTCGGTTAAGGTTCGATGTTCGACATCATGAACCACGCAGCAGTCTCCGATCACTGAAGAACATTTCTACGGGATTAATTTCATTTTTTATTTTATTTGAGATCGACGAGAATGTTTTCTTCAGCGTGGCCAATATTGATATAGGTTTTTATTGCGGCTTACATTTCGGCGTTGTCGCCTTCTTCAGAGCCTGGAAAAGTTGAGAAACTACCCTCCCTGATGACATTTCATTCTGCCGGAACCCATCCAAAGTGCTAAGAGACCACAAAAACGACTTCGTAAGAAGTCTAAAAGAAGGCTAGTCTTTGATATGTACAAATTATTTGCGCTCACATTACCACCTTTCTAACATCGCTAATACACCGCTTGTCAAAGTATAGAGACACCTTCAATTTTAGGCCTGCTATTTCTATGCGAACAATGCAAAACTGCGCGTTCGACGGTTCACAACTCATCGGAACTTTTCGTTAAATCTATGTAGCACTCTTGAACCTTGCTTCGCCGAGGACTATTTTGCCCTTACACATGTATGCGGTTTACCTCACACCGCCTTAACGTGGAAACAAAGCGATTTCTAGAGATGTCGTTAGATGATGGAGTTTTCAAGTTGGCGATAACTTGAATTCTACAGAAAGCAATGAAGGCTTCGCGGTATTTGTTGAAAAGACGGCGGCAACAAGATTTCGCCTACCTGTTTTCCTCAGAACGACTCAAGTTGCCTTAACTGTCCCCTCAGTCGTCTTCTACAAGGAGCATGGTAGCACACAGGGAGGTGTTGGTCCTCGTGTGCACCCGAGCCAAGGCTCTTGACTGCGGTTTGCGCAGACCAACCAAGCCTTCCATCCTTCCGTGGTCGGCGAATGGGTGTCAGACCTGCCTGGGAAAGAGAACACCCTTAGTTTGGCATCGGCTGGCTACCACAAATCAATGAATAGACCCTATACGCGTTCAAATTGATTTTAGCCAAAGGTAGGAAACATGGCGTACCTCATGAATTGTTGAACGCACCGCGCATCCCACAAGTTGATTTATTGACGCCGATATTGTGCTTTCTTACGTGTGGTTATTTATGTAAGTACGGCTCGTTTCAAATGCAGCGATTCAATTTGTGCTAAGATACCTTTTAATATATGGGATTTCTGTTACAAAAACCCGTGCGCTTCGCAAATTCAGTTTAGATTTGCTTCGTTCTCCGCCAGTCACTCTCCCATTTCTTTGTCCTGACAAGACCAGCATGCTCTGAACAGTCTGAGCGAAGTACCTCCTTGCTCATGCGCTGGTGCGGGCGCCATTGCGCAGAGGAAGTGCACGTTCAAGCTGCCTCCGTAGCATCCAGCAGCAGCACAATGTATGGTGGGCTTGTTTCTCTGCCCCTTCATCTGGCCTCTCTCCAACTCCAACCTCAGGTCGAGGCCTTTTTCTGCACCCATCAATCAGGGAATCCTCCTGCAGCAGGCGGCCAAGCCGAGTGCGCAGTGCAGAACTCCTTGTGTCCCCGGTGGATCGATGGAGAGCAGATGGGTAGGGCGCCATCAGCAGGGGTCGTTCGGGTTCTGGGATTTATTTTTACGATCAATCGGTCTTCTGTGATGTATCGGTTCGGCTGGCGATCGATATGCAAGACGCCTCCTTCGTTCGTTTGATGGGTCGCCCTGCCCTCGTCGACTGTTTTATGGCCCTCGTCAGTGCCCTCCTTTTCATTTTCCTCACGCTCCACCCGCGGCCTTCTTCCCCGGCCTCCTCCTTCGCATCGTTCGGTTTCCGAATTCGACGCCTCCTGCTGATCCTATCTGACAGCCGGCGATTTGCATAGGTTATGGCGCGTAATTGATAGCCGCCTCGTGTTCCTCGAGATAATCGTAGGGCCTAGCCGACTCCGTCGATAATGACTCTGAGGATGTCTAGGCTCCACCAGCTGCTTTCTTTTATGTTTAATACTTGTTTCGATCTTCCAGTTCCAATCCTTGTTTTCCGTTGCCTAACACCCTGATTGTGTTCCCGCGACCTGCTCCAAACTATCTCCCTCGGAATTCATTTAGTAGGTTGCGGGTTTTACGTAAGTAATTTAGTTGGTTTTCGGGCATTTTCTGATCTTCAGCATTTGCAACTTCGTGCCCGGACACGCTGCATGCATGCGACTCGCTTTCAGAGCAGTGACCCTTTCCCGGATTAGGGCTGCGCTATGCTTCCTGGCTGTCTCCTGAAACTCAGTTCCAGCCTGTCACCGAAAAGTGTACGGCCTACGGTTTACCTTAGCTTCGAGAGTGGCTGGCTACCAACCACATGAGCCGTGAGCTACGTATCTCGCACGACACGTGTGATCCCACCCTGCGTCCTTCCTGGCGTCTGTCGACAGCCGATCATGCACATTGGCCTTTCCATCGCCCTGTGGAAGTGAAGGTAGTGACCAGAAATGAGCGGATAACGAATAATTTCACTTAAAAATAACAGAAAGACTGATAACGAACGAACAACAAAAAATAAAACTGAGTTTAAATTGCGTCAGTTTCAACAGCAGATCATGAGTTCAGGCACTTTTAAATTATTTGGCATTTCTTATAAGTTTAACAGTTTTTTGAAATATAATGCAGTCACTACATACATCGACGTCGGACGCTCTATGGGATTTTCTGGGTCCGTAGGTAAGAAGAACCGCTTGTTTTGTGCACTCCAGGTCGATATTCAACTTTAGTTTTCGCCAAAGCTATCCGAAACACCTATTTCGCTAGGGTCGGTGGATTGTTACCAACTAACAAGGGAAGGGTCTGAAGCGTATGTCTGAACGGGGAGAGCGAGTCATATAGGGAGAATCCCCACCCCATTTAGCACAAAAATGTGTTTATTTTTGCCAGTCATTAAACCCAAGGAGTAGGAGGACCTTGAATTTACAATAGAATACGGCGCATCACAAGTTTGGGGGTCTTGTACGCCCGCGATGCCTGTGCTGGGAAGCGGCTCGGAGCACAATGGAATTGACGTTGCTTGATGCGAGGGAGGTCGGGGGTTCAATTCTCCCACGCTGCTGGATTTTTGGATTTCAACTGACTGGTTGAGATTTTAGCGATGCTGACGCCAATACCATTTTCAGACGTTTTTTGCCTAATTTTCCAACTGAATGCTTTGGTATTCAACATGATGTTGTGTAAATGTTCAACACCAGTGATACAAGATACAAAGTGCATGAAGCAGCACTGGCACAATACGGGCAGCGTATGAAAGCTACAGGTTCCTCACAGTCTGTTTCCATACATGGACCAGTGACCTCGGGAAAAACCATCCTGCTCGGAATTTCAAAAGAGACCAGGATGTGACGTCGGAGGTGGTTGAAATGAGGAGCGAGGTCTGTGGATCCCGAAAATTGACCTAAACGGCCTTCGATACTCTCTTTCCCTCATCTTTGCCCGTCTCCTGGAAATCAGAGGTCTGCTGAAGGTTGTCTAGAACCTAACACCAACCGTGTCCGCCGACAGTCGAGTGGTGATCCAACTGCTCACGCTGAAGTGTGGTCCACTTTTAAACAAGGAGCCTTCGATGGAAGAAATCAAGCTGGCCGAAAGGATGACCAGCATACTAAAGGACTCCGAAGCACGTCAACTTGAAGTTTACGAAGACCTTGTAGTTAAAAATCCGGTCAGTAATAAACAAGTCGTAAGAAAAGTACTCTCCACAGCTGGGAAAATGCGCAGAAAACGTCTGAAAATGGCATAGACGTCAGAATCCCCCAAAACTCAATCAATCAGTTGAAACGCAAAAGTGAAGCAATGCATAAACCGAACTCCCGACCTTCTTCGCATGAAGCAACGTCATTATCCCCTGCGCTCCGACCCGCTTGCCGGCAGAGGCATCGCTGTCGTACAAGACCCCCAAACTCGTGATACGCCGTATTTCATTGCCACTTCAAGGTCCCCCTACCCTTGGCTTTGACGGCTTGGCAAGAGATAAACACATTTTTATACTAATTGAGGAGTGGAGATTCTCACTATATGACTCGCTCCCACCGTTCAGCCACACGCTTCAGACACTTCCCTCGTAAGTTTTACCTGGGAGGAGCAGTAGGGAAGACCGTCAAGCTTTGAAACCAAGACTGCTCTGCAATGCAATATTTTTGCCACTCGGCCAATGTTTCGGCACAAACGTTTTCTTGAGTGTCCTGAGAAGACAAGGAGAGCTTGAAAAAATTTTCGTCCAAAGATCACTCCGTAGTACAATTTACAATATACAAATTTTCAATTTTTTACGATTAAAATGACTAAGGAAAAACGTGACGAAATATTTGTAAAACAATATGACTGACCGTATGGAAATATTCGAAAGGCTGATAGGTCATCCTTGGAGAAAGACAGATGTGAGACTCATTCACCTCTTATTCATTCACATTATTGTTGATCCGATAGCAACTTGTCTGTGTTGTGTCTGTTTCCGCGCGGTCAATTGGGTTGTTTCGCTAAGCAGTCATCCAGTTCTTTTTTTAAATTGAAGCTGCTGCAAGATATATTAATCCTTGGATGAGTGGTTCCTGTAGACACTTTTCCTGCTTACATTCCGATCCCGGGCACTTTCATTAGAGATTATCTGCGATGGATAAAATATTAGCCTTTTCATCGGCTGGCCACTACAAACCAAGCATAGGCCAAACGAAAGCCCATTAATTTAAAGAGTTCTGCGAAAAGAGTAGAAACAGAATATTCGCTAAAAACGAATGGTTTTATATCCCACCATATGTATATATATATGTAATAAAAGACTTGCATTCGAAAACTCACAAAGTAGAATTAATCTGCATGCGTTGAAACAACCGCGATGTCGGACCAATGTCTCAATATTAGGAACGCAACACCATAATCAGCGGGAAGCGGACAGAAAATGCTTCTAGGAATTCGTTTCTACAAAAAATACCCAAGTACATACATAGTTGTAGAAGCGTTGCTTTTTTGATTAAATCCGTTCTCATTCGTCTGATGCTTTGCAACAGCCTATCCATAGCGAAACCACTGCCGCATTCAATCAAATCCAGCACACTACAGTCGCGGAACCATGCAAGTAGGATGTGAAGGACGGCGCTAAAAAAATTCTATGGATGCGCTAGGTCCTCTTTCTCTGACTACGTCATCGAGGGCAGCTTTTATGTTTTCCTGTTCTGCACATGGAATGCGGTAACAAGACGATAATCAGCTATATGTTTAGTAAGTCTCGTAGTTGCATGGTACACGATTAGTGACCCTGGAGGGATGGAAGTTAAGGTCTTATTAAAGTGTAACTATACTTGTATCCTATGCTCAAACGAGGAAGTGCGTCACCTAACACTTCAGGATTTCAATGACTTTTGTTGTGCCTCATGATCACTGTTATTATTGTAGGCGATCTTCTACAGAGACCGTCCAGAAGCTCGTCCAAACGTGAGCAGTCGGCCAATTTGTTGTTTGTTATACGACCCAAAATCTCCGGATAACGAACATCAAAACGGTAGGCTAAAATCCCCGTAAACCGGATAACGAATAACGGTGAATCCGCTCATCCCTGTTAGGGACACCCTTGGAAACCTTAGTGAAGGAACTTTAGATCAGCACTGCCTGTGGTCGGAAGCACCACCACCAATTAATTTGTCGTCGGCTATAGGACAGGCAGCATTACTGAACTCATAGAAAGACGGAATGAGTTCGGCTTATTACCAAGTCATGGACCACGTTTTGCCGCGCATCACATGCATCCGCATGACGTCAATTGCCTAGCGTTTTAGGCTGTCGCTCCAAGTTAGGAAAATGAAGACGGCGTTTTGTAGAGTTCATCGAAGCTATAGGGTGCGGCTAATTATGATGCATTCAGTTTCAAAATTACTAAAACACTTTCCTAAATGGTGACTGCAAATACGTTTTGCAGCTGAGGTTCCGAGCAACGATATTTAGACCGCATATTTGGCTTTCGCTGCTCGTTTGATCCTTCCGGCCAAGACGAACAACGAAAACATAGTTCCTGGGATAGATCTTTTGGGCAGATCTAGCGCTGACGACGCATGCTCGTATTACTTCAAGTTTCGGGACTCGCCCAGGCTAACCTAGGCAGCCATTCATCCCTTCGTGCATCGCTGATTTGGTACACACCTGACTTTTCCAGCATAGATGAATCGCCGATCGGTCCTCTGAAGCGGCACCGCGTCTCGTAGTATAGCTCAGATGTGGTATTCAAATTGCGTTCTTGATAAAAGAAGCTGAAATGTATACATACGAGTGCGTGATAAAGGATAAGGATAAAGGACGGCGTTAATCAATGCCGTTTGGGATGAACCACGCATCCTACTTCGTGAAGGCAATCCGAATGCGCATTTGGCCTATACAATGAATTTTAGTGGCCAATCATGAACAGGTCAGAGCTTTATCCTTCTCAGACGAGTGTGGTACCAATTCACGAGCTTCAGGGGATGGAAGGCTTGGTTGGCTTGTGCTGGAAGTCCGAACCAAGAACCTGGTATCGGGTGCACGCCAAAGCAAGGCACTTCCTCCACCGAGTGCATGATGCATACCACAAAGTGGCAGATTGTTGTCGAGCTTTATCGCTTTTATGTTTAAGATGAGTCGGGTAGATGTGTGATATCATGCTGGCAAGAATTTGGCATAGGTCCAACATCGATTCACCGATCGCGTAACTATGGCAGAAGCCGATTCTACGTTCGACTCGTATAAAATGTGTCAAGCAGCGCCTTCATCACTCGTGTCCGGTTTTAATTGGTGTGAATGTTTGGAATCATATTCTTGGCACCAACACGGTTGTGATAAAGATGGAGCCGTGGTCCATCACAACGCTCAATTATTGTCCACAAATTAGCAATTTATGCTATGTAGTAGCTGCCGAGTCGAATGTGGATAGACTGGTTCGTCGCAGCTAATCATTTACACCAAACTGAGATATAGTTTTCAGAGCCATGGCAGGAACAGTGGTGGAAAACTTGAGCAACCGGAAACTTTTTTACATAATGGCAGTGCTTCTGGTCACACAGATTGCGTTCTTTTTAGTCGGAGCCTGGTACGGTAGGTTGTTTTCTTATTTTTCCAATAAAGGCTAGTATTTCGAAGATCATGAGGAGAACTTCAAAACCCTTCGCGAGAGCAGCGTCCTCTACAGAGCTTATATTCACTATCCACATCCTAACGCTCATCAACAATTTCAAAGTTCGACTGAAGTCTTCTCGTGACGAGTAGATAAAGGAATCATTGAAGCGACAAGGTACTGAAACTGGAAGTGTTCGTTTTAAGTTAAAAACGTATGTTCAGCAGTGTCAAAACTTTCTGAAACGAAGAAAATAAGATGTCCATGCAATTTTTCCACAGCCTTCTCGATCTGAACATCACCTTCATCTTCTCATACCTGAGCGTTTACTCCCGCGCATTCGCAGGATTCGCTGTACATGTGATCCGTCGCCACTTCATCCTGTCAAAGGCGTGGTCTACCGTGGTGCCGACTTCTGCGACATCTCTCATGGTGACGTCCTGCCACCGTTTCTTTGGAGCTCGTCTCGGACGCCTTCCGGGTACCTCGAAATCTAGGGCCAACCTTAGTGGGTAATTCTTTGGTAACCTGAGGATGTACCCGTACCACCTCAGGTGCTGCTCCCTCATCTTGAGCTGGATCGGTGCTGTCTTCATCATTGCTTTGATATCCTCATTTCGCACCCTATCCCGACTGGTCCATGCCCACCTGAGCATCCACGTTTTCGCAGCATACTGCTGCCGCTCCCGCGCCACAGTTCTCAGTGTTGTAGAGGAGGGCGGGCCTCATTACTGTTTTATAGAGGTTGCCTTTGAGTGTCCTGGTGCCTCTGCGGTCGCAGAGGACTCTCGTGGACTCCCTGCATTTGAGCCAGGCTCCTTCTATCCTTCCCGTTCTCTCTAGCCTTCGTCCCTTCCCATCGCGTTTCCTGCAGACACAGCACTCTTACCATTCTGCACTTCATCAGGTCAGCCACTTTCTTGGAACTGCCGTTCAGCGTTCCTACATTCAGAGTTCCCATTCAAACTAGATTCTTTCTCCGAAGTTGTTTGTTCCTCGGTATCCCTCGCATACCGACTCAGTACTCGGGTTCTGAGCCCCACTTCTAGGTGACGTCCTAACCTTTGCACCGATTTTGTTGCGGCTCTTGATCATGGTTTTTGACGGGTTTTTCAGTCGGCTTGTCAACCTGGGCTTGACTCTGGAAGCGTTGCCATTTTGGAAATTTTTGCAGAGCATGGCATGGCGCGCTGAAGCCGGGAGCCAAGCCTGTGATCTGCCTTGTCACCTCGTGCGGAGTCTGTATACCTTCCTGCGTTGGGGATATGATTTAGACTTCGCTAGGCTTCCAAAGAATTGTTGAACTCCTTCTCAGCTCAGGATAGGAGACCCTGCCGGAGACTGGAAACCAATTTTACGATGACGTTGAACTTCCAGAATAAGGAATACAGTTGCCAATGCAGCAGAACGGGCTAGGCAACAATCTCGCGATAAAAATACGATGAATTTTTTTGCCTCTGGGTGGAATTAAAAAGTCTGCTAGCCTTTCCATGTGCGACTCTCAAAATCTTGGCATGATTCTTATCAAGTCAAAAAACTTGAGAATGTTAGTACTTCTTCTTCATGCCTACATTCCAAGAACGTGTTTAGAATGACTAAACCACATTTTATAGCGGTTCCCTCTGTTGTTTACATCTGTGGTTTCTAGCGCGCACATCACATCTCGATAAACCGTTGATCAGACCGTTGCCATTTGCGACGGCCAGATCAAATCACCATACGCCCTAACAGGGAAACTCGAACCAACAACCTGGATTCGAATACACACAGCCGGCAGTTGTGTGCGTTTAACGACTCACGATTTACAGATTTTATCGCACTTTCCGTTCAAAATTTTTAACGAAATTTAGCGGTGAAAGTTTCCTTTAAATTGTGTTGCAACAGCATTTTACGCATCATTTTTGAAATTTTACTTTCTCTTCATGTCATTGCATTTCTGACGAATTTTTTAGATGAGCTTTCACAGTATCGCTGCGATACCGAGGAAGCCTTCTACTTACTAAGTAGAATCACTGGAAATAGGCAATCGGTATCGGCCTCGTATTTCGAGACCTGTTAGCACATTTCATGCACGCTGACCAATTTATTCTCGTGCGCCCCCACTTTCTCTGCTTCGCGTTGAAAAGGCATAAAAAGCGCGAAGAAAATGCTAAGAAACACACATAATGCGAGAATATTGGGAACTACCCCTTGTTGTGGAAAAAACTCAGGTTTTCGTCAATGGGAATAAAACCGCCACTACAACTTATTCTATCGGATCCACTCCGCTAAGAAGGGTAGGCGAAGTTAGAGATCTCGGTTATCTCATAAACAGCAATCTGGACTTCGGGCCACACTACAGTATGCTCATATATGGCTCGTGTCCACAACCTTTTTCGGATGTTGACAACCAAAGATCCCAAGGTTCTATTAAGGGCTTATAAAATGTACATCAGGCCAATCGTGGAAAGTGGGACTACCGTCTTCAACGTCTGTTGGAGAGGGTCCAGAAGAACTTCACGCGCAAACTGATGCTGAGGTGTTTTGCGATGGACTATTCCTCCATTCCCGATGGTGAAACCAGAGCTATTCAGTTGGGTTTGTCGTCCCTAAATAGTGGGAGAACAAAATTCAATCTTGTGATGATGTTCAAAACAGGCAGAGTACAGACTTCTTTTCGGTGTTACCTGAGGCCAGAACAAAATATGGACCTAATTGTAAGAGCCACCGATCCAGCTATGAAGAGCCAAAGCCAAATCCGGTCAAACATTTTTCGAACAGAACCATTCGAGTTTTTCGACCACTGCTCAAAGATAATGGGCTTCGGATGTCCCTCGGCCGATTTAAAAAATTCATTGACCACCGATTGAAGTAGATCTGAATTTAGTTCTTTTATTTTCATCTAATTGTCTATTTTTTTGTAATCTCTCTTTGGATATGTTTGCGATGTCATGCCATTTCTATTGTGTATTGCTGTGGGTATTGTATGGCACCGCGCGATAATTCGCGCCACAAAATAAATAAATAAATAAATACAATCTTGTATCAGGAGCTCCAAGGAAATCAGAGTTGTCAATCATGGAAAACACGTAAAATACTGATAGACAGTGTCGCATTTTATTTGGTGGAATAAGGAAGGAAGAAAACAAGATGGGCCGCTGTTAATGACCTCACTTCTCTATTATTAGAACATTCTGTAGTTTCCCGAAACAATTATGACACAATGGAAGAATGTTGGGCTGCAAAATTTGTGTCGCAAAGGTCTGTAAAAAGTTTTGCCAGGACAAATGAAAACGCCAGAGCGTTGATCCATGCTATGTTGCATAGCACTTTGGATCCTTCCAGAAGTTGGATAACTTTTCACAAACTAAACGAACTAAGCGTAGTAAGAAATTTGTTTTTTCGAAGTCTTCTTGTCACTGTCTGGTTTTAGAATCTTAATGTTTTTTCTCGTTTAGTAGTTTTGTTGATGATAGATGTACTGCTGTTATTTCTTGTGAAGATGAAGACAGTCATATATTGCAATATAGATCGCGTCGAAAAGAAAAACTCAATAGGAGATACTAAAATACAGCCACATTGACTGCAGCTAACGAATTTCTTTTAACAAAGTTACCGAATTTATCGTAACATTTTTTCCTGGTTATTTGGTTAAAAATTTAAGGGCGCGTGTAGCGCAGTCGGAGGAGGCGCGACTGTCGCGTGCACCCGATACCAGGTTCCTGGTTCGGATTTCCCGCCCAGGCCAACCAAGCCTTCCATCCCTCCGGGGTCGGTGAATTGGTACCAGACTTGTCTGGGAAGGATAGAGCACTGACTTGTTCATCGGCTGGCCACCGCAAGTCACTGTATGGCCAAATACGCATTCATGTCGCCTCCACGACAACCCGTAGAAGTAGAATGCGCTGGCGCATCCCAGAAGGGATTGAGTAACGCCGTCCTTTATCCTTTTATTATTTTATTTGGTTAAAAATTTAAGGAAAAATTTAACGCACACACATGGCCGCCACCTCCTCCTACTGCGCCCACAAAAACGTTTCGAATGATGAAGGAAAAAATCGAAATGATCAGATTAAAGAAGAAATGGGATGGCATAAACAGCAGTTAACTTATACGTCAGGGATCACAACTGACCAGTATTGCTCAACTTGCCACTCCTGGCTTAACGAGACATGCAAGTAGAATATCACTTGACCTTCTTAGAGCAATCTCATTCCTTATATCCTTTGGAAGGCGTTTTCTACTGTAGAGTACAAGTTTTTCTGTGCGGCAAGGCATATAAGGTAAACATAGTGAGTTGGGCGTGGAAGAATTTTCTGGTTACTATATTGTAGTGTAGTAGGTATGTTGTGTGATATTGGGGACATCTATATGTAAGTGGCGCCATTTTTGCAGCTTTTAGAAGTTTCATTCGTTGAATCCACTGAAAACATTTAAGCTCCTGTGCCCTCCTCTTCGATGGAGTACGAAATGATTAAGTGCAAGGACGAGAATAGAGGGCTGACCGACAGCTGGTTCCATATCCGGCCACGAGTGAGTGCTAGAGTCTCTCTTTCGGATTTTGGATAAATATACCGATTTCATTTCGAATTGGCACCTTTGAATTAAAGTGGACACTCTTCTAAGCTAGCCTAAAACTAGTGAAACCAAAGCGAACTCTTCCAAATCGAAACGAGCTTCCTCCACGTTAAACTATCCATAAACTCTCCAAAAGGTTTAGAATAATTTCTTGTTCAAGAGCAATTTTAATGTGATTTCTTGAAGTTTTAGTTCACCAACCCAATAAGTGAACACACTGTTTGAGATTTTATGAAATTCTTATTTTTAAGGAAGAATAATGACTTTAAACTTATCTTAAAGAACAGGAAGACGACCATTTTTAGTGCCAAAAAGGGACTGCATCATGCCCTCGTCTAAGACTTCGCAATTTTTATTTGTTCGATGGCAAAATTTCTGTTTGCGTGGAGTTTGGCAACAGTAAACGATACAACAACAAAAAAATTGTAAGGGAAACAGATGCTTCATGTAAACGGCATTTGCACTACCAATAATGTAAAAACTGCAATGAGCTTTTCGAGAGCATGATTGCGCGATCTGGTCTTTTAATACACTAAATGATTGCTGTTTTTTACTGCACTTTAAAGTAAAATTTAACTTACAAACTATTTTTTCGTTAGAAATTAAAGTGTTATAAAATTCTTACATTTTTTCGGACCATTGAGCTAAAAAAATTAAGAAAGGTATCAAAATGCCTAATTTTCCTAGAAGAAAAATTATTCTAACCATCTTGGTGGGTCTGTAGTTTGACCTGTAAGAAACTCGTTTCGCTTTGGAAGACATTCATATTGATTCCAGAAGCATCAAGCTTCTTTAGAAGCGTGCCCAAATTGATTCGAAAAGTGTTCAGTTTGATTTGGAAAGTAGCCAAGTAGACGTGAAAATGGCATATATTCTCTTTACCACTCTCCTTTTAGAATTGCGACCTGATTGGAGATCTGTCGTCATTCACTCCATCCTCTTTCGACCTACGCGAAATAGTATTCGTAGCTCAGATGCCACACGTGAGGTACGTTGCGTAGCCGCCTCATATCGTCTGAACAACACTGCTGATGCATCTCGCTGTGTAATTTTAGAGAGCGCATTCAGCTCGAGTACTCACCGTGGTTTCAGTTTCTTCTTGGCCTTCTTCAGGTGGAGGTCGAGTACAGCGATGTCTTCCACTACGGTACGCTTTTCCGTCTGCTCTTCTTAACTTCCAGACCATTTCGGCTCGGTCATCCCCTCTGTAGACGCTGTTCTTCCTCTCATGCAGAGATTATTTTCACGTCTCCCTCTTGTTCTTCAGTGGATGGTGCTCTGCTGGAGCTGGAGGTTAGAATGGGATATCGTACGAACGCGGACGCTGCAGACGACTGGCACAACCTAATCGCTACCAACATCACACGCACGTTGGAATGCACCATCTCCGACGAAAAGGTGAAAATAGTTGTGTTATCCGAGTTTAACTTTAACTCTCTCAATGAACATCTAATTAAAACTTCATTATTCAAAGCTCACTAGCCTACGATTCTGCAATGTGACTATGATGTTGCAACTGCAAGCAGCTGGAGAATCTGTGTTTTTAATTATTTATTTATTCAAAGCACATAAAAGTACACTCAATAGCAAATATTGAGAACAGGCATTAGAAAAGCATGCCAAAACAATGACAAATCGTTAACCAAACTCAATGGTCAGTATCGCCTTAAAAACACTAACAAATAGAAGAAAAAGAAACAAAAAACAACAACAATTGAAGTTCGAAATCGCTTTCAACAGTAGCAAGTAAGTTCCCTCTAGAGGTTTTTTTTACAACATCTATTTGTAGGAAAGTTTACGTTTATGTTTAAGATAGCCAGTAACCAAAAAAAGAAAGTCATATCGTAGTAATATATTAATATCTATTATATGATTGGCCATGAAATAAAGTCTAAGGAATGACAATTACATGGACTGGTGTTTGCTTTGCCAAAGAGTAGCCCAGCATTTTCACATTATGTTGAGAGGAAATTTTTGTAAAAGCTGTAGAAATGAAGATCTTCTTGCTGTCTCTCATCTGCACGTTTGAGGAGAAAACTCAGAACCTCTTCCCACGTTAGCGGTGGAAGAGCGGAGTTCGCAGTTAAAGCTTTTCCCTAAAACCTGTCTAGCTGTCCTGTACCTGTCAACTGTGGGAGAAAGTCTATGCCATTCGTCGAAGTTAAACTTCTGATAAGGTAAGGATAAAGAGTGAGAGTGTCAGCGTTAATGAATCACATTAGAAGTGGGGGGCTATGCATTCCACTTCTATACGATATCGCGGAGGCAGTTTGAATGCGTATTTGGTCGGCTTAACTAGCTAGCTATGGCCAGCCAATTAGAAAATCAGTGTTCTGTCCTTCCGAGGCAAGTATGGCTCCTATTAGCTCCATGTTGTTGAGGGGATGGAATTCACGGTTAATCTTGGCGGGACCTGAGCCGAGGGTACCTACCAGACGCTACCAGACGCTCCTGCGCATGTATTAGGTTGTCCCATAAGTCCCCGCCGTTTTTCTTTCAACGATTTATTGCGGATTTCTTTCACAGCGCTATACAGCTTTCGAAAGAGAATGATTCGCTCTATCAGAACGTGCATTGCACTTATCTTTTTCTTCTTGCTGAATTTTGTCAATTTTTAGGTCGTTAAAGTGAAAAGTGAAAAAGTGGCCGTTCTCTCCGCCTAGATTTGTAATTTTTTGCGCAGTCTTTCATGGCATTTGGAAGACAATGTTCTTCACTACAAGAATACGTGTCAGTCCTATTTGCTCACTTCTCCCTTATTGATTTCTAAGCCATCAAATTGGGACGTCCGAAGGAGAAGATTCATTTTTACCGACAGCTCCTATTTGGTGTTATATGTCGGTCGAAAGGGAATGTCTTGCGCTATAAGAATTTGTGTCGCGTTGATTGGCTCATGCTGATTTCTGTCGAATATCAACAAATTCCAAAAAGTGAAAAATCATCTTCACCAACAACTCCTTCTCTTTGTTCAGTTGTTGATATTCGGCAGAAGTCAGCATGAATCAATAATCGCGACACAAACTCTTATTGAGCAGCACATCCTCTTCCGAACAACATATAACGCCAAGCAAAGAAGTCCAATCACAGAACCGAGCTGTCGGTAAAATTTCGGAGGGAAATTCGGACGTCCCAATTTGATACTTACTTTGATACTTTGATGGTCCTTTGTCGGCTGGAGGTCTTCTCAGCGGGGACCACAACTCTTCCAGACCGCTCGATCTCTGGCTGCTTGCATCCAGTGAGGCAGACTCCGCTCTCTGAAAGATCTTGAGATGAGTCTGCCAATCGCGTTGGCGGTCGTCCCAGTGGTCTCTTATGGTCTCTCGGGAGCCATTCTGTGACACGGAAACTCCATCTATCGTCCTTTCGTCGAAGCAGGTGTCCGGCCCAGCGATATTTGGACTTCTTCATGTACTGCAGCGGGTCTGCTAATTGCGACTTCTTCCGTAGCTCCGAGCTTCGTAGGCCTTCTTGCCATTGCTGACGAAGGCTTGTCCTTAGAAGACATCTCTCCAGTGCACGATGCGTAGTTTGCATCGCTCTGGCGATTGTCTTGTTGTCGGGCCAGGTTTCCGTCGCGTAACAGGCAGTACAGAGGCGTTGAATATCGAGGTCCTGAGGCCGGGATCCTTGACCTGATCGGTGACTTTGCGAATCGAACTGAAGGCTGCCCATGCTGCGCGTCTCCTGCGGGCGATTTCAGGAGCGAGGTCGTTATCCATGTTCAGCTCTCTTCCCAGATAGACGTAGGAGTCGACCTGTTGCAGAGCGACTCCATTTAACCTTACGAGTCCCGTGTCACACCACTGGGCTCGTTCAGCATTTCCTCGACTTCTGCCGTGCTGGTAGAGATGAGAACAATATCGTCGGCGAAGCGAAGGTTGCTGATCCGTTTACCGTCGACAAGGTAGCCTTTATCGTCCCAGTTCAAGTCTTTCATGGCATCCTGGAGTGCCGCTGTGAATAGCTTGGGAGAAATTGTGTCTCCCTGCCGTACTCCTTTCCCGATAGGAATTTTAAGCTTTCGATTGAACAGCTGGATGGTAGTCGATGTGTTGGAGAAGCATTCGTCGAGAAGTCGGATGTATGTAGGGCGATGGTATACCAGCGTGCACAAGTGCGTTCAAAACGGCGTTGATTTCCACAGAGTCGAACGCTTTCCGGTAATCCACGAAGACAAGGACAAGTGGGAGGTGGTATTCGCGGCTCCTTTCGATGAGCTGTGAGACAGTCTGAATATGGTCCATGCAGGAGAAATCCTTGCGAAACCCTGCTTGCTCCACTGGCTGATATTCATCCAAGCAACGCTCCATGCGGTTAAGCAGTATCTTGGTGAAGGTCTTGTACACAACCGAGAGAAGACTGATGGGTCGATAGTTGTTGATATCCTCCTGCTGACCTTTTTTGAAGATTAAAACTGTTTTCGACTCCTTCCATGAGTCCGGAATCCTACCAAGTCGAAGGTAGTGGTTGAAGTGCTCGGCAAGAAGTGAGCAGACGGCACTGCCACCCGCACGAAGGAGATCAGCAGAAATGCCGTCCGGTCCGGGAGCAGTGCCCGGCTTCATCCTTCTGATGGCATGAGCAACTTCTGATTCCAGAATGGGAGGTACTTCCTCAGCTGGTGGCATCAAGCATTTCGGGACAGTGATGGAAGAACGGAACAGATCTGTGTAGAATTCCTGAACGATGGCCTCCATCGCTGTTCGAGACGTTTGCGTTGTTCCATCCTTATCCACAAGGGCTGACATTATTGCCTTCTGATCGCAGAGATCTCGTTTGCAGCGCTTTATGCTTGAACCTTTCCCAGCCGATTCTAACAGCTTCAATCTTCTGTAGGCTTGAATGGACTCCTTCACTGCAATTCGACAGGCCTTCGAGATGGTGACTTTTTCCAGATGGGAGGCATTAGGATCCAGTTTAACAGCTCTTCTTTGCTCCAAGAGTTTAATCGCATGTGCGTTGAGTCTTGAAGCAGACGGTGATGTGGCTTCGCAAGAGCTGCTAGCACATTTCAACAGTCCTTTGGAGAGAAGGTCGTAGTCTTCCGATGGATCTTCAAGAAGATTCCAATCGTACGACTTTAATGCATATTCCAACTCCTCAGACTTGAATGTGGGGATCCTCACCGGTGCCGGTTTATGAGTGTCACGCTTGAACATCCTCTTTTTGAGAGTCAGCTTCGCACGGACAAGACGGTGATCCGAGCCGGTGTCAAATGAAGGCAGCACGGAGACGTCGAACAGACTCCAGCGTTTGTTTGTAAGAACATGGTCGATCTCCGAACGTGTTTCTCCATTTGGGCTTTCCCAGGTCCATAGTCGGTTTGAAGGCTTCTTAAACATAGAATTCCCATGGTAGAGACGGCACGCGGATAGGAAGTCTATCAGGCGCTCTCCGTTTTCGTTCCTTGAGGAAGTTCCATGTGGTCCTAGCCTCCATTCGTCGTGATCATTCGTACCGACGATAGCGTTAAAGTCACCAACGACAACTTTGTAGTAGCTCTTCTCGTCGTCGTTGACAGTCCTTTCGAACAGCTTGTAGAATTCCTCCCTTTCTTCATCTGTGGCCGCAGATGTTGGAGCATATCCATTTATGATGGAGATGGTTCCTTGATCTTTGGTTTCCAGACGAAGAACAGCTACTCGCGGGCTGATGATCTTGTAAGAGTCTACTAGGTGGTGCACTGTCCCAATTTGATGGCCTAAAAATCAGTAAGGGCAAGTGAGCAAGTAGAACCAACACGTATTCTTGTAGTACAGAACATTGCCTTCCAAACACTATGAAAAACTGTGCAAACTCATATCTTCCGCTAAATAGAAGCAACACTTGTAGATGCCAGTCCAGAGCAAACGACAGCGAAATGATTTCTTGTGGCCTCTACCTGTAGCTGAAACTCCGCTCCATGCTTCCCGTGACCTCCACTGTTTAAACACGTACCGCTGCCATTTACAGTGCTAAAAACCTAAACTTATTTCTCTGCTCTCATCGTCGGCTGGATTCTTTTGCAGCTAAAATGCTGCAAACTTCTTCTTATCATTCTAAATCATTCTAAAATTGAACTGCTCTTATCAAATACATTGAAACTCCAGACGTCCAATGGCCATATGTACGACTGCGGTGTGATCGATCTCTTCGAGATGGGATCGAACAATTACCCATTCTATCTGCTGAATATCAGGATTCCAATCAACCAGACAGCATGCATGTGAGGTTCAAGAGCGTATTTCTACCAGTTGAATAGTTTTCATCAAATAGGGGAACTGATTTAGGATGGATCCGAAGACCGCCAACTGTCAAATCGGGAAGATTACGAACTTACGAGTCGTGGTAAGCTAGGGAACATATTGGACATTGACCCTTGTACCATTTGCTGGCCCGATTTGAAGACTTAAATTTCCTCCCTTCACCGAAAAGCACTTAACACTTGCTCAGACGATCCACCAAAATGGCGGATTTACATTGGTCTGGCTGTGGCTAAAAACAGTCGTCTTCCCAGTTGTCCTTGCAGCAGTCTGGTGGTACTGGAACAGGGTCAGTTTATCACTTACAAAAAAAACCGTCTCTTGAAACATGTTCGGCTTGTATCATTGCATTGAAGTAAATGATTCAGATTGACAAGCTGGCCCGCAAGCCTCTCCTGCTCGAAAAAGCCATCATGACCCTCGGTGTGAGCTTGGCTGTTCTGGACTGTGAGTGCATTTTTAAGAGTGGTTCCTTCCATTTCATTCTTCCACCTTCTTATTCGTGTCCATAAACTCTGAGGATGAAGATCAAATTTGGCAGTTCTCTCAGGGACTGTTTGTGCGCAATCGCGGCGACACACGGTGTGATGGTAATCTTCCATATCGGTTGGGCGAACAACGTGTCGAGATGAGTGCTCATAATCACTTCGCGTAGCATCGCGATTGAGCTCTCAACAGCCCTTTGCTGTGGGGTACTCACTTCCGCTTCAACTACTAGACTGAAGAGAAGTTGTCGTACATTCAATCTGTACTGTGACATGGGGGCACGTAGAGCGCAGTCCTAGGAGATGCCGGCTGTCGCGTGCGCCCTATACCAAGTTCTTGCCTTGGATTCTCAGCTCAGGCCAACAGATCTTTCCATCCCTCTGAGGTCGATGAGTTCGTACCAGACCTCCCTGGGAAGGATAAAACACTGACTTGTTCATCAGCTGGTCACTGCAAGTGTATAGGGCAAATACGCATTCAAATCGCCTCCACGACAACACGTAAAAGTAGAATGCGCGGCCCACACCAAAGGGATTGAGTAATGCCGTCCTTTATTCCATATTTGCTGTCACATGCAAAGCCTGTCGAAGGCGTCCCTTTTCAATCCCAGTGAATAAACTTGGTAAGACAAACTTGCATAGAGTTAGTAGAACTCTATGCAACAATAAAACTTGCGGAACGCGTTGCAGTCATATTCTGTATCTGCACGGCATCCGTCCTGAAGTAGAGTTGTTCCTCTATTCTCGCTATGCTCCGTCCTCCCGGATTTTGAACGATTTAGCACAAATGTTTGGGAGTTAATGATCCTATATAGGGTGTTCTTCAGACTCATACACATATGTACACAAGTCGCGAAGTAAGTGTTGGTCGCCTTTATCGATGGTTCGCTATGGCTTAAATTGTGAAGGTCTTAAAATCTATGACATCATTGGTATACCATGACATGCGCATGACAGCCACTCATTATGGGCACAGAGGTCCTGTTCTAACTGCAACGGTTGCATTTCATGCGAAACGAAACGAATCATTGAGCTCCATCGCAGAGGACAATACGGAAGACATTACGGACTTGCTGAAAATTGACCCTCTAGCAGTATCGAAGGATGGCGGCACGATTCCGTGAGGGTGGGTCTGATGTAGAGCGTACAAAACTTGCCGTACGCCTACTGTGCACTTAAAAATGAGGAAATCATTCGCGAGTTTGAGTTACTGGAGCGTACGGAAACTGCATAGTTCGAGGATGGCTTAGGAAAATGAGCTACAGGCTTCATGAATGGCATTCCCTATCAGAGACAAGTAAGCCGACAAGAGTCAAAAGATGGCGGAAGCTGCCTCTTCGCGCCGCTGATGGGCGCCACTTGTTGTTCGTCTTTTCCGATGGAACATTGTTCATTGCACACAAAGCCTAGAATGGCAAAAACGATGGGGCCATCGCATCTGATCCTAGCAGAGACAATGAGACAGTTCCAATGAGAGTGGTTGGCATGTTACCAGGAATTATCGTTCAGCCAAGGGCACGGTTTGCGCCTTTCTCACGACCATGAAAAGGCACCACTGGTTTTCGTAGATTCAACAGCAAACCTGCTTTTGGGGTTGCTCTGAGGAAGAATCTTGTTCCTGGGCACAGATCTCACTTGGGAGAGAACCCCTTAATTTTCCAGTAGAAGGAAGCACCTGCTCACTAAAATGACGCTGTCCAAGAGCCGTGCCGAAAGAACATGGCCGACTTCGTCGCCAGAGAAGGCTGGCTATCAAACTTGCCTGATCTCAAGCATTTGAATTGCACGTCTGAGCTGTTTTGTAGAAAGCACTTTTAGGGCCGATACGACTTGTAAATATTATTCAGCTGTAAATGCAGGTGAATCAAGGGGGTCAGTCTTGGACGTTATGGACCCATTTCAAGCGGACAGCGTTTACTTCACATCCTGATAGCCCGTGAATCCATGTTTCTCGAATGCCGCATTACATTAACGAAATTTTGGGATATAGGAGCAGCAAGGATTTAGGTGGATTGAGCGGAAGATTCACACCTATGTTAGTGTCCTCAAGCTTTCTTTTCATGTTAGGCCTTTTATGTCAAATTTCGCATATTATTCCAAATGTTGATGAGAATGGATTTAGAATAGCAGAAGCTATGCGCTTGCTTCAACTAGAGAAGCAGAACTGCTTTCGTTTCGTACTCGCCAGCTTTCAGTCCCACTGGAATGGGTTTCCCTGGTTCTTCGCGTCCCGTTCATGCTGCTCCTCGGAGACATTCGGCAAGGTGCCTTCTATGGGATCCTGTTCGCGTTCTGGTTGATATTCGCAGGAGAACATCTGATTGACGACACTACCAGGAACAATATCGTACGTTTTTACCCCACTTCCTGAGATTCTGGTACTTTGCTAATTTCGTCGGCGTTGCTAATTTATTGGAATCTCCTTTATGTGCAATGTTTTAATCTTCTCACGGATTGCCCACATCGTTGCTTCAGGCTTCTTATCGGTTCAACCTATGCTTTATCGTTGCGGCATCGTCCCTCTTGCTACTGTACGACATCTGCGAACGCGGTTTCCAACTAAGCAACCCGTTCTACAGCATATGGTCGAGCGAGGCTGGATCTCTTGTTGCAGTGAGTTCTATATGGGCTTCTGAGTCATTTCCTATCTAGTGGTTCTTTTCAGAAGTTTTCTTTCTATACCGCATCTCTTTGCACGATTCTCTACTTTATGTTCCTGTTTGGTAAGATATGGAAGGTGTGGTTCACCATCAAAAGCAAGCGTTCCGCCCAGTTATACAAGAGCTGTGAAAACCGGCGGTTGAAGGTAACGCAACTGCTGCATTAGCTGTTTCATAGAGCGAAGCCCACCTGCTCAGTTTGTTGAAGTTTCAGGTTGAAGCTATCATTTACCGGTTCAAGTTCCTCATGCTGCTTACGTTGTTGTGTGCCGGACTGACGATTTCTTGCTATATCATGAAGCAGGTCAGCAGCAAGTTTTTTGAGCAGTATTAATCATGTCTAGTTTGCGATGCGGGAGCATAAATTGATTAATTTTCATATTTTCCGGCTTTTGAGCTTTGAAGAGGTGTTATGCCATAAAATTGAATAAAAAAGACATTTGAGTGAGATGTTGCCTTCTAGTAGTGTTGCGTCCCTTCCATTTCGTTATCTAAACCTTTAAATTTTGTTTTTCTTTCGATAATTATCCCTTTTGCAGTATGGAGAAACACAGATTCACTCGGATGATCTAGAAGAAAGTGTTCTGGCCCACAGTACCTCGGCATTCTTCACCGGAACATTTGGGATGTGGAATATCTACGTAGTGCTACTGCTCGCCATGTATGCGCCATCACATAAAAGCTACTCGGGCGCAACAGGTAAGCAGCTCGTTTAGCTTGTCTGCTTCGTGGACCGTTTAGTTCCATTTTGGTGTGACCCACTGACACTGATCGACGAACCCTAATACTGGAGCCTAACGGCTGGTTCATATCTCACCCATACACGGTACTAGTCTTTGAGCAGCTCATAAGTGTTGTCTGCTCACCCAATATTAAGCGCAGGGAACTTTATGGTGACCGGTCGCTTGGCTCGAATGAGTCCCGCGCTAGAAGACAGCTTCTCAGCAATCAACCACTTGTATGCTGCAATACCTGTGGTGTGTATGCCAAGAGGACAAAGATTGGTGCCTTTGTTCAATCCACTTATGAGATGCTTCATGCTTTCCATTTCCACGGGGGTTATGGAGTAATTTGTTTTTGTTTTTGCTTATACAATTATCTCCGATGGACGACAGGTGGACGAGCCAGTATTTCATCCTTCCGCACTATTAGCAATTCACAGGATGGAGAGGATGAAGCACGAGGACTTGCTCTTGCACATGTTCGGCTACCCTCTGATTTGACGATCTTCTAATGGTAGCGAATTTTTCTTCGAAAATTGGTTCTCTGTGTATGAATACCGGAATACTTTTCTCTCCGCTGGTCATTGAAGTGCTCAGTCGGACGCGAGCAATGTCTTCAGCCGTCCCATTTCGTGCCAGAGCATTCTACTGGATCTTCGAGGGACCCGAAAGGCCTCAGTTCGTTCAGGGCTTTACCCAAGAAATCCGATACGAGCGTCTGGTTTCCACGTCTTGGTCCAAGCGACTCCTCTGATTCTCACGTGAATAGTGCCGCTTCGATTGCCGTCCACTCGATATGTGCAGGAAGAAGAATGGAATCGAAAAGCTCGGACACGGAGGCGGTCATTTTCGTATTTTTCACCAACTCCTCAACGTTTTTGAAAGCTAGTTTCTATATTTCCAATCAGGAACTCGTCAGTTCATCATAACATCGTCTACGTAGGATTTCACTGCAGTCCATCGATTCTATATACACGATCAAACTGCGTGTACATTGGTGAAACTAACAACACCTAATTGGGTAGGACACTGTTTGCAATGTCGAGACGAGGAATAGCGGTAGTCGTGATGAGTTGAGTTCGTGAATGTATAACATCAGGTTCACCTGTTTGGCGAGAATCGGATTTCATTCGCGTTTCCAACGTCGTCGAACACCTCTGACTCTCTATTGTATTTGCATTGACAGGCAGTACTAATCTATTGGTCGAGGAAAATCATGAGCCCAAACAAATTCGAATCAGTGAGAATCATTAAATCATCATGAGTTCATTGGTACTGTCGTTCAGAGCTCGTGGACGAGAACGAGGGTTTGATGGACGGCACATACGAGGCGAATCCGTTGACAACGTTCCTGAAACCTTCCACGGATTAGTATTACTTTGCCGCTTTGTATATTCTACAACTTAACCAAGATACAACAGTGTAAGACGCTTGTTTTTGTGAACAACAGAATTCATTTGTATATCACTGACGCCATTGCATTTTCCGGTTGTTCTTTGTAGGTGAAATCGTGGATTATCTTATCGACTGCGGTCATTATTCCGCGATCGAAGTCTGTCCGTCGTTCCCAATCTTTGCCCTTAGATCTCTGCTTCTCGCATAGCACTTCTCTCTCTCTCTGCCGAAAGGATATCCGTTGACGAGGAGTTTTCCATCCTATTTGTTCATCTTGCTCACTCCGACAGCAACTATGTCATGCCGTCGTATCTGCACGGTTTCTCGCTGCCGTTCGCTCAGGCAAATCCTATTTTCCATCCTGTCACGAGGCGATGGTGCGTGTGAGCTGCCCTCCACTATCGATTTTCTGAATCTCATTGATTGAAGCAAAGGCATTCTACTGTAGTTTTGCTCTAGATTGCGTATGCTGTACATAAATGTATTTGAATCAATCTATAAATTGTTATCGGAGGTTCGTGGGGTAGTCGAAAGGCGTCACTACTTCTGGACGTGTGCCTCGATTTTTCTTCGTACCTGGAGCCTCCAGAGGTCATCCTTCCACCTGCTCCACCAAATAATGCCACGGGGATTCACTTGCTTACCATCGTCGAACCTCGACTTCGGTAGGTGTTGTTGAGATTGTCTTGGCCATGCGAGACTGTCAAATCCTGTAAGCTCTATTTGGTCAGTCAGTTCTCTAAACTGTGCCTAACCGAGTATTTGAAACAGCCAGGCACAGTTGTTGTCCAGCTAGTGGTCACCTCCACCCTTCACGTCCGTGCTTCTACTGAAGTCCTTTCAAGAGAGCAATTTTGCCGAGAAACGGGCCAATAAAGGAAATGACATTATCACGTAAGGAAGGCGACCTTAACAATACAAGGGTTGTTTGGGTCCAGTAAAACCCTAGCTATCTCTGTTAGCTCTGCACATCACGATGTAGAGGCAAATTAAGCAGTAAGGTTCCTAATGGTTCCTAGTCAAGCCCCGTTTGTCTTATACAAGCTGGCATCAGAGCTTGGAGTTACCTACAATTGTTCTTCGATACGACGACAGCTGGAGGTAGTGGTGCGGATGCGTCTTGCAGAAGGAGCTTTGTCTGTACGTATATATATGTTGTATACTGCGATGGCGTGGGCGAAACACATCCCACGTTCCGCCGTCGTTGAATCTTGGAATGTATTCGAAGAACAATTGTAGGTAACTCCAAGCTCTGATGCCAGCTTGTATAAGACAAACGGGGCTTGACTAGGGACCATTTTCCCAAGTCACAACTGCTTCAAGACCTGATGAAATACTGAGATGAAAGGGAGTGAGGCAACCCAAACAATCTTACTGAAGCAGCAGAGCGGCCATCGGGTGGAGACAGGTGCGGCTTAATTCAGTGAGTGGGATTCTTCCTTTGGCGCACACCCGTCGTGATTTGCTGGCTCCGCACTTCGAGTGGCAAATCTGTGGAAACGTGAGCAGCTCCCGATTTATTACCACCATCGTTTTGGGAGGGGCGAAACACTGGACGAGGTGTACAAAAGAATAAAAAAGATGAAGGACAGCGTTTCTCAATACCTCTTGTGATGCGCATTTTACTTTTGTGGGAAGTCGTGGAGACAGTTCTGGGTCTGTGTTGGGCTTATGCAATGAATTACGGTGGCTAGCCGACGGATAGGTCAGTATTTTATTCTCCCAAGAGGAGTCTGGTACCAATTCTACACGTGACAGCCGGGGCGTTCCTTTTCGGGGAGTCGAACAAAACAACGTCACGAAGATGACGAGATTCGTCCTCATCCGCACTATTTTTTGGCTTATGTGCTGCAGCCTGTTGTAGAACGCTGATCAGGTTCATAGCTGTGATTGGGTCACACGAGCGACAAAATAGTGGTAGTGCACCTGAGCTGCTGGCAAGCCATCAATATTCTCTAGTACTCTTCTTCAATAACCTTAATACTCTTCAATATTCAATACTGTGAATCTTTAATCATCTCACTAACCTCACAGTTGTACTGTTCTAAATATATGCCCCTTCATGTGCCACCTCACCGCGGTGAAGGGGTGAACATCACTTTGTGATGGCTAACGGCACAAACGGTCACGCAGTACGCGACGCTTTGTCGTGTATGGGCGGCTCTCCTGTATCCCTGGCCAGGAACATGTGAGTAACCAGACCACCGCTACGGCTCAAACAACTAAACCCGCGCCCCAGTCCTAGGCGCGCCGGAGGTGGACTTCTACGACGTCGGTTGCATCCACCTCCGGCGAGGGGCCATCTAATCTCGGAGTTAAACTATCAGGACGTCATTGGAATCGGACTACCGGAAACTCCCTCCCACCACGACACGGAAACTGCCTATTCGTCTGCACTTATAACTGTCGTTCGATCGCATCTGAGCAGGATCTTCGGACACTGCTTTATAGAAGCCGAAACATCAAATACGACGTTATCGCCCTGCAGGAAACGAAAGGCAGAACGGAAACCATAAGAAGGACCGACCACAACGAGCTTCTCATTATCGGAGCAAAGGTGGACAGAAAGAATATGGCGGAGTTGGAGTTCTCGTCAATTCGACAGTGCACCACCTAGTAGACTCTTACAAGAGCATCAGTCCGCGAGTAGCTGTTCTTCGTCTGGAAACCAAAGATCAAGGAACCATCTCCATCATAAATGGATATGCTCCAACATCTGCGGCCACAGATGAAGAAAAGGAGGAATTCTACAAGCTGTTCGAAAGGACTGTCAACGACGAGAAGAGCTACTACAAAGTTGTCGTTGGTGACTTTAACGCTATCGTCGGTACGAATGATCACGACGAATGGAGGCTAGGACCACATAGAACTTCCTCAAGGAACGAAGACGGAGAGCGCCTGATAGGCTTCCTATCCGCGTGCCGTCTCTATCATGGAAATTCTATGTTTAAGAAGCCTTCAAACCGACGATGGACCTGGGAAAGCCCAAATGGAGAAACATGTTCGGAGATCGACCATGTTCTTACGAACAGACGCTGGAGTCTGTTCGACGTCTCCGTGCTGCCTTCATTTGACACCGGCTCGGATCACCGTCTTGTCCGTGCGAAGCTGACTCTCAAAAAGAGGATGTTCAAGCGTGACACTCATAAACCGGCACCGGTGAGGATCCCCACATTCAAGTCTGAGGAGTTGGAATATGCGATAAAGTCGTATGATTGGAATCTTCTTGAAGATCCATTGGAAGACTACGACCTTCTCTTCAAAGGACTGTTGAAATGTGCTAGCAGCTCTTGCGAAGCCACATCGCCGTCTGCTTCAAGACTCAACGCACATGCGATTAAACTCTTGGAGCAAAGAAGAGCTGTTAAACTGGATCCTAATGCCTCCCATCTGGAAAAAGTCACCATCTCGAAGGCCTGTCGAATTGCAGTGAAGGAGTCCATTCAAGCCTACAGAAGATTGAAGCTGTTAGAAGCGGCTGGGAAAGGTTCAAGCATAAAGCGCTGCAAACGAGATCTCTGCGATCAGAAGGCAATAATGTCAGCCCTTGTGGATAAGGATGGAACAACGCAAACGTCTCGAAGAGCGATGGAGGCCATCGTTCAGGAATTTTACACAGATCTGTTCCGTTCTTCCATCACTGTCCCGAAATGCTTGATGCCACCAGCTGAGGAAGTACCTCCCATTCTGGAATCAGAAGTTGCTCATGCTATCAGAAGGATGAAGCCGGGCACTGCTCCCGGACCGGACGGCATTTTTGCTGATCTCCTTCGTGCGGATGGCAGTGCCGTCTGCTCACTTCTTGCCAAGCACTTCAACCACTACCTTCGACTTGGTAGGATTCCGGACTCATGGAAGGAGTCGAAAACAGTTTTAATCTTCAAAAAAGGTCAGCAGGAGGATATCAACAACTATCGACCCATCAGTCTTCTCTCGGTTGTGTACAAGATTTTCACCAAGATACTGCTTAACCGCATGGAGCGTTGCTTGGATGAATATCAGCCAGTGGAGCAAGAAGGGTTTCGCAAGGATTTCTCCTGCATGGACCATATTCAGACTGTCTCACAGCTCATCGAAAGGAGCCGCGAATACCACCTCCCACTTGTCCTTGTCTTCGTGGATTATCGGAAAGCGTTCGACTCTGTGGAAATCAACGCCATTCTGAACGCCCTTGTGCACGCTGGTATACCATCGCCCTACATACATCCGACTTCTCGACGAATGCTTCTCCAACACATCGACTACCATCCATACCATCAAGCAGCCAGAGATCGAGCGGTCTGGAAGAGTTGTGGTCCCCGCTGAGAAGATCTCCAGCCGACAAAGGACCATCAAAGTATCAAAGTAAGTAAATATATGCCTAGAGAACCTACGCGGCAAATCACGACACTTAAATTTATTCACGACCAAAGCTCGGGATGTAACTGGTTTCAATTCTACGCGCAGTGCCGGCTCACTTGTACAGTATACAATTTTTGAGCAGTCATGAAATTTTCACGATTTTCTTTTAGACAGTGATAACAGTTCCATAGTTCTTAAAATTTAGCGAAGCAATGAAGGACCAAACACATCTGACATCTGGCTCTGGTAGTGCACTTGAGCTGCTGGCAGCTTCAACATCGTGTGGAGCTCTGATGAGAATGCAGATTACCGTAAGAATCACTATTCGCGAGAAAGTTTTTACGCCTGTTTAAAGGAGGAGAAGCATAAATGTTCTGGAATGTTATATGCGGAGAACGCGTAAAGCTCTCGTTTAATATATGACAGCGGATTGATGACATAAATGCTATTTGAATGGAATGGAGACGGAAATATTTCTTACGAGGATTAGCGTGGTTTCGCGATTTGAAATTTCCCATTGCATTAGTGAATTATTAGGTCGGAGAAAAGTCTCTTCACACTTCGAATTTTTTCCTTGTAAACACACTAGCCAGTATTGATAGCTGATTTCATAATCCTATCACACTTGTCTGCCGTTCGCACGCGGACACAGGTCAAGACCCTTCTTGTACTTCGCTATCTATCCAATCTTCCGGACTCAATGTCAGATCTACCTCATGGCCATTTTCGGCACGGCATTCTTCATGAGTTCATTAAAGGGTCTTCAGCATGTCAGGCAGCCGACCATATTAACCGTATATATGGCTTAGGATCTACTACTCATCGCGCCTGTTATGAGTGGTTCGGAAAGTTTTTAAAGGGAGATTATTCACTCGAGGACAAAGCAAGGAAGGCCAACTGAATTGGACTACACTGAACTACTCCATCTTCTTGGTACCGATAATAAGCAGAAGACACGTCAACTGGCAGAGAAGCTCGGAGTGTCTCATAGGATAGTGGGAATCCGTCTGAAGGGTCTTGGCTTTGCATGAAAATTTGGAGCTTGGATTCCACATGTCCTGTCAGACACTCAGTGCAAAACCACATGTTGCTAGACTCACAAGAGAAACAATAAAGGAGCTGGGCTGGGAGGTAATGCCACATCAACCGTATAGCCCTGACCTCGCCCCTACCGACTACCATCTCCTCCGTGCTCTCAAGGAAGAAATTGGAAGGAAATATTTTGAAACGGATGAAGACCTCAAAAATTGGATTTAGCAAGGGTACGACTCTAGAACTGCAGACCTTTAAGCGAGAGGAATTAGAAAAGTACCCATTCTTTGGAGATGTGTAGTCGAACAAAATGGATTTTATCTCAATTGAATTGTCATTGTAGTTGTGAAGTAATAAATCTTTGAAAAAATCGAAAAAACTTTTTTCAACCTAATAATTTGATTGAAGCTTATATTTTTGACCTCACGTGATCGGTGTTGCTGCTTAAACTGAAGGGCCAGAAAAATCGAACGCAAAGAAGAAAAGAAGAACTCCATAGTGCTGCTGTACTCTAATGTACTAAATTGCGTTTACCTTTAATACCACCAATTTTTGAAGCCGTTCCAGACGACTACTAATTCATAGCCATTCGTTTTCCTGTCGTTCTGAATCAAGGTTCTTATCTCGGATCGCGCCTAGACCAACCACGTCCTTCTTCCGTTCGGTCGATGAAATGGCTCTCATGGGTGAGGAGCAGTTTCCATAGAACAGCGCGGCAAAAGCACTGGATCGAGAGGCGTGAGCTTTTGCTCACCTCACTCTAAATAACACGACGCTTTTACTGGCATAGAGGCACGGTCCAAGACGGAGAGGCAGTTGTGCTCCACTCTCTCGTCGGTGCTCGGAGTTTTCCGCCGTTGTGCAAGCGATCACCGTTATGTCCTTCCACAGCCTCCATACTTGTTCTGCACCTGCATTTCCCATCAAGCTGACGTATTCAGCTGTGCTTGTCGGAGTGCTGTTCCCCATCGATCGATTGCACTTTCTGGTGACGTGTGCTCGAACCGTGCTCCCTGAATGGCTGCCTGGACCTCGTCTGACTTCCTTCGTTGTCCCCGCTTCTTTGATGCATCCTGCCTAATCTCGAAACGGCGAGTATGGCCTAGTATCGCGCTTGGAAGCGGGCGAATTTCTTGAACATCCGATCTCTGTGTGAGCATGACCACACTAATCTTTGCCTTTCGTAGACTCCTTCCACATTTTGACAGAATCTGAGATAGGTTGCCTCCCATGACAACGGTCAACGGCCTAACTGAAATTCTGTGTTTCTATTTTCCAGCTCGAGGGGGCCAGACAAATCTTAGGCTGGATATTTCTGCTTCTGCAGGAAATGCAGGTTCAATAATAATTTTTAAACTCCTTAGGACGTAACTTGCGTTTCTTCTTTTAGGTTGTATGGAAAGTTCTCAGCGTTGTGTTACTATTTTTCATTCGTCTATTATTAAGTAAAAATTCATCTTTCATTCCACATTAATGCTACTTTCCGTACAGAATTTTTCGCTCCTTGTGACTAAATAATTTATGTTTCAACATTGTTTCATATTCTGCTCTTGAAGGGCTTATCGGAGTATGTCGCAGGAACAATTCCGGACGATATTTTATTCTCACTTCAAATCCGGGCAATCCGCAGCGGAGACAGCTCGACAAACCATTCAAGTGTGTGGGCTAAGAGTGTTGGAAAAAGCTCAGTGCGCCAGTGGTTCAGTAAATTTCGGAGCAGAGATTTCAGCCTGCCTCGAAGGTGACCCCCGTAGCGATCGAAGTAAAGCAATCCTGGACGACGAGTTCAAGGAATTGGTGTAGGCTGAACCATCCCAAACAGTTCGCATGATCGCGGAAGAGCTAAGCGTCAGTGAAACTGCTGTTGCGGATGCTTTGAAACGCCTTGGGAAGGTGGAAAAGCTCGAAAAGTGGGTGCCCCTCGAGTTGAGTCAGCGGCAAAACTTTTAACGTTTCGAGATTTGTTCTTCTCTACTTTTATCCAACAGAACTGACCCGTTTTCGGATCCAATCATCACTTGTGATGAAAAGTGGATTCTGTATGATAACAGGAAACGTTCTGGATAGGGGTTGGACGCCGACGAACCCCCTAGGCGTTTTCCAAAGGCGAGCCTCCTCCAAAGGTAATGGTCACTGTGTGTTGGACGGCGGCTGGTGTGATTCTTTAAAACTTTTGGCACCAGGCCAAACGATCACAGCAAAGTCCTACTGTAAGGACATCGGCGAAATGCACCGAAAATTGCGTCAACTTCAGCCAGCATTGGCCAACAGAAGAGGCCCGATTCTTTTGCACGACAACGCCCGCCCGCACGTTTCACAATTCACTATTCGAAATTTGAACGAATTAAGGGTTGAGGTTCTGCCTCACCCGCCATATTCTCCAGACCTCTCACCAACCGTCCACCACCTTTTCAAGCACTTTTAGTACTTTCTCGCTGGTAAAACCTTCACCACTCAGGACAAACAGCATTCGTAGATTTTGTCGAATCACAACCACCTAAAGTTTTCGCTGATAGAATAACTCGACTGATAGAGTAGCCCGTTGGCAAAGCTGTGCTGATCCCAACGGTGCTTATTTATTTCGACTGAATCCGATGAGATTTGAGAAAGTTATAGTAGTTCAAAGTGAAGCATTCAAAACGCTGATAACTTCCCGGACAGTCTAATCAAAGCGCAACAAATGTTCGAACCGTTTGTTCGAATTTTGATTTCTGAATCAAAGAATATGTAATGTAGTAATTAATGAATCTTTCAATGAAGAGCAATATTATGTGATCATTACTCGATTGTTATGCCTTTGTCACTGTCAAAAACTAAATCGTACGTCTAAGAGGATGGAGTGACTACGAAACGCAAACGAGAATGGAGGCACTGCCTTTGTGCCAAATTTCTCGAAATTGGTTTTTCCCGCTCTAAAGTCATACACGTTGTGGAAATCTGTCAATACCTGCTTGCCTTTTAGGCTTCCGAATTCTCGGGCCGTTTTCTGAGCACTATTCATGCGGCATTGTGTGTAAATAGGATATCTGTACAGGGTACAGCTTCAACAAGTGGCTTTTTTTAAGAGGGACAAGACGACGGCCTAAAGTGAATGGGCAGCTTAGTCTTTTAGTGATATAGGATGCATCAGTGTTCATATCCGTGACAAATTTGCTCCTATAGGATGGCTCCAGGGGCGAATGAAGCTCAGAAAAAGGCGGGACTATTAGGTGCAGACATTACGAGAGACCTGTCGACCCATATGCAGTCATCTCTTGGGTCACCGCTTCTGTAGATCTTGAAGAGACGAACCGAGTAGTAACAAGCGTTTCTCAACTATGTATGAGGACTATGTAGAGAAACATGCGACGGTTTGCGACTGCTAGGTGTGAATACTGTACAAAGGCGATATACGACTCCACATGTCGTATATCGCCTTTGTACAGTATTCACACCTCCTGCGCCGCGGTCTATCAGTGATCACCCCGGATACGACTGCCGCGGGAGGTCGCAAGGGCAGCGAGCGGCCCGCCGCCGTGTCCGCTCTCGGGCCGAAGCGCAGCCCCAAACTTGTTTCGGCGGCCGAAGAGGTGAAAATGGTTTTCAGTTTGAATACGGACAATATTACATCTGTGGAAAGCACGCAACGAGCTGAGAAATGCTGTCCAGCTGATTTTTCGAATAAACTCATCCATAAAGAGGTAAGCGACTGAAACAAAATTTTTTGTTGTTTTCGTCAAACTTTGGCCGCATAGAAATCTACTTTGAACTACCAAAATCTTTTCGTTCTTTTTAGATTCGAATGTGCTTGTGGTCTACTGTAGACCACAAAAAACACGGCTTTCGCAATTATCCTGTACAGCAGCAACCGAAGTTCAAAGATTGGAGAAATACTACGCCGCATATTGAGATTGGACCAATCCCTTGTTGGAAGAAAGAAAATCTAGTCATTTCTGTTCATTTCTCAAAGCCATTTTACACGTTTTATAAAGATCATCGTTCCCACAATGGGATAGTAGAATACCGTCTTCTGTAGCAGGCTACTAGTTGGGTAATTCTTAACTGAATCTTAGGTTTCCGCGCGTTTGCGCTTATCTGAAATCGGGCCTATGTTATTCAAATTTAGCACTATTTAGTACCACAATGACACCTGATGCGTAACAAATACAGATCTACTGAAACAATAGAGGATTTCTGAGTTTCGATGAACCTCGTCAACGGAAAGCCTTAAGGACATGCCACTGGGGATCTCGGAGGGGTCGTAAATCAATTAACGGAGCCGAGGAAGCAAGAGCTTCATAACTATTTCACTGTGCAATCGTTTTAGACGATGTTTAGATCGCTGGATAGAAAATGAGACGGGGCTTCTAATGGTGCTAATTAGATTTTAAACAAATAACTTTGAAAAGAGTTACGGCAATGCGACGCTTTGTGACGGATTAATCCGTCGCAAAGCGTCTTTTTTGCAAAGAATTTGAGCGGTATTGTAGCTGCTATGCTTATGCAGCCTCCTTCATCCTTAGCTGTATAAAAGGTAATAACAGAACCATGTTTCAACCCTGCTCTCCTCAGGAGCAGGTGACTACATAGTTTTGCGGCATGAAGCAATCGAGACCCCCTCCCTCCCTTCGCCACCACTACGCTTAGCATCAGCATCATCTCCAGACGGTTCAGGGTCCCCATTGGTCTTTCGACCTTTCGACCCTAATGATACCCCATAGCAATGAACAATGAACAATGAACATTTATTGAGCCCAAAGGGGTGCAAAACAAGTTGAACACAATCTCCCACTTCACTCTATGTAGCTGGCTGAAGGCATCTTCACTCCTCGTCCTCAAACGGTTAACCACAGGCAAAAATCGACATTCCCGATAGATACTGAGTGTCTGTTCGATTTCACGACGAAGAGTCTTTTTGTCGGAACGGAGGATTGCCACCACCCCTAACACTATGTTGAACATTTTCCACGCGGAGCCTCTACAGCAATGACGAATTGCCTAACCGTCATCGGTTTTTCGTTCGCTATTACCTTCCGATCGAAGCTTTCCAACTGCTCTGAAGCACTTCTGCCAGCCATAATACGCGCATGTATCCTAAACCGAAATCACCAGTCAGGGATTCGATAATATCGACCGATATTGGCCCGGATTCATCAACAATTAAACCGATAGGTATGCGGGGTATGAGAGGTAGTGATAAGGTAAGAGTAAGACACGCAGAGTTAATCAGGGGTAACTCTACCCCCTATATCTGCGGGTTAGTTGTTGATGAAACCGGCCCTAAATTGACACCTCTTACCTGAGAGAAAATCGATAATGTTGAACAATATTCATTGCCTGATCTATCTGTGACACCTCGCTGGAGCGGCACCGCCGAGTATGAGTTGAATCATACAAGACGGCTGGGAGAGTCTGTCTGCGTTCTCCCCTTTCGCACCAGTTAGTCCCGACTAGAAAGACTACAGTACCTCGCCGTCGCCGCTAGCGGGCCGGCAGCCGCTGTTGAGCGGCGTGACTCGTCGATTTCGCCGTCCGCCGCCCGCCGCTGGCCACAGAAGTCTGGGGTAGCCTTTAGCACGCCAGGTACGCCTGTTGAACGACGTCGGTGACACCTCATCTGAACTCGGACGCTCGCTTTCACGACGTCGATGACACATGTTCGGAACACGGACGTCCTTTGCGTGACATGGGCAGCACGTCTTCTGAGTCCTCTCAACACGACGTAGGTGACACCTCGCCTGAACCCGGATGGCTACTACTCGACGTTTACGAAAGGCCAGGTGGACAGACGGACGGACAGACGGAAGGACAGACACAACCGCTTACTCTTTTATATATAGTAGGATTTCCTCCCTATTTTATGACTCATCGTTTAGCGGATTATTATATAGTACAGATCAGCGTTCTATCCTTCGCAGATCACTACACAGTTGATGTTGTCTCTCGAAGCGTTGGACTGCAATTTCATTCTGCTTCAATAAGCAGAAACGAGGGCTGAGAAACTATTTAATTGGCATGGTGAGGTTTGACTAAAGTGATTATAAACAAGGGGAGGCACTCGAGTTTTTGTGATGTCAGCTCCGATCGTACTCTTTGCTCCTGTGTGCTATGTGGCACACTGTTATCTGCGAAATCGGAGAGGCTCGGAGTCGTGCCGTGAATCAGCTGATCGCTCGACATTCAGCAGCTATCGGCCTGCAGTCACTCCCCAAACGTCTCCTGTTCAAACCGGCGCTTCGTCTATGTTCCCCTGTGGAGTCGGTTGCCTCTGTCCAACCTCTCATGGCAAATAATCGCTGCATACGGCAACTATAATAGCAAATCGATCCGTACGGTTGCAACGCATGACAATTCTTTCTCCTCCCTCCGCTGGTGGATAGACCCTTCGACAGCTCCCATCTAAGCTAGCGTAGCAGTACAGGCTTCGAAGATCATCCAAGCGTCTTCAGATCTGTCCATAAAACCAGGTGGAAGTCAGGAGCTCTCTACGGTCTCTTGTAACTGCAAGAAACAGCTAAAGATGATTTCTTGATCCCTTTCTGTGTTATTACCTTTAACCTCAAAAAACTTTTGAACATTACCTGACTTATTTACATTTGGACGGCGTTATATTGAACTCCAAGTTCATTATTAAAATGTAGACCACAGTTCAACTGTTTAGTGACTTTTAGAGCTTTGTTGTCGTTCAAGCCGTCCAATGTGAGCCTATGTTGTCGTTTCGCGCCCCATTCCTACTGATACATATTTGGTGCTCAACGATTTATAAGTCGGGCTGATTGTAACATTTTTAGTCTTTGCCATTCCTTCTGACATTGTTGCCTTTTAGAATACTTTCTAGCTCAGTAGGGTCACAAGCACTATCATCACAGAACGTTGTCATAGGCAGGTGGAGAGGAGGAGATTTAAGCTGTAGGCCGTTAGATAATAGGTTCTTTTGTATCGCCGTACTACATATAATTGTTGGTTTATATATAAAGGCTTAATAACCCAAGTTTGAGGTTACACAACCTAACTCGCGTGGCAATCGTACGATATCTGTGATTCTAAGTTTGTCCATAGTCGAGTCGGTGGCGATCGAAATTAGTGTCAGAAAAAGTCTTCAACAGGACGGCCGTAGCTAAAGTACGATTAACACGAGAATATTGTCAAGCAATCCTCGTATACGCTTACGTCATGCATTTCTGGAGTGCAGGTTCAAATTTCTCCAATCAGATCTTTCCATTCTATCCTCTTCTTTAGGATTACTGTGTTCATGAAATGTAGTACCGCTCTATCCTGGAAGACTAACGCCGACTTTAATCCTTGTTCGGTCTCCACGCAGTCTATAATCTCCTCAAGAGTAAAAACTTTATCTAACAGGGGCTAAAATGCAGATACCTTCTACTGTAGGATTCTTTTTCCAGTTCAGTGCAAAATGAGGACTATTGCGGAAGGATAACCGAATTTCCTTAGATGGTACCTTTATATTTGATGGAAAACGAAATCTGTGCTTCCTTGAACGGCACTGTCACTTTCAAGAAACCCCGTTCATTCTTCTTCTTGCATGATTCACCCGTTGTTGAGATCAAAGCAAGGATCAGATCAGATCTTCCGAACATGCCACCATCATTTTGACTGTGCAGCAACTTGAACAATGCTCTGCATGTCGAGTGCCACCGCGTTTTTCTAGTCCCTTCTTTGTCGTCGTTGCACTATATTAATCAGAAATTTCAATTACAGTTGTCAGTTTCCGTGCTCTTCAGTGAATTCTCGGTTCAATATACGATCTCACTGTTCAGGATTGTGTTGATTCGTGCTGGGCTTAAGAACTCAGGTCCTTCCCCAGGCTTGGTTGCGATGAAGTGCCTTTTCTACGTCACTTTCGCTCTCATTGTGGAATGTACGACAATCGGCAAAACAGTCAAGGTGCCAGACTCCGATCCAACGCTACAGGTTGGTGAATTCTAGCAGCAGACTGAGCTTCTTCCCTCAGCTTTTGCAGACGGTTGCCACTAATTACGTATGTTCGCGTATTGAACGACACGTAACTAGGTGACCCATTCCATTCAAATTTTAACGAGCAATTATTGCTTGGGATGCAAAGGAAATGTGGAAATGGATGAAAGACTGTCAAACCATGTTTTATGGATGGCATTGCACATCGTATTTTTCTCAAGCTCTACAGCCTAAGTAGTGGTGACGCTTGACGAGACAGCTGAAGGAAGGAGAACAATAGGATTGATAATGAAGCGGAGAAGGATGCAATTTGCAATGCCTGAATTGATGGAAAAATCCGCCGAAAGTCAACTCTGATACCACATCAAAGACACTGAGGCAGAACGAGTGAGAAGGGCCGTTTGCTTAATTTCATAATCTACACATGGGCGTGACACTCAAGCACATAATTATCACATTTTAGCTAAGCTCTTTGCAGCCCGCATTGCATTTTCTACGTAGCCCGAACATCGTTTTGTCATCGCTTCGTGGTAGTTCAGATGAGGTATTAAGACTTGTAATGACTTCGCTATGATACGGAACGGCTCTAATTTGAATCGACTTGCATCTTTGTCAGGCTAGATGTCGAGCTCAAAGAGCATATGTACAGTACCACGCGTGTACTTCGATCAATTGCCGAAAAAGCCGCTTTGGAGCGTTCCAAAGCGGCTCTTTAAAATAACTTTTTAAAAATCAAGCACTTTTAAAAAGAAGCACATATTTGAGCTCAGCAGCTCGAGCTCTATCTTCTGACAAATAAATCTTAGTAGAGTTGAACAATGCACATAGGGCGGACACGATCAATCGAGTGGGCGTGACAACCTGTAGAGTGAGTGTTTGGGGAGTTTTATCGGAAGTTTATCGCTCTTCCCAGATATTGCTCTAGCACTGCCCAGCTTGTCTTTAAAGTACGCCGTGAACAATGCATATAGGATCGGACCTATCAAGCGAGTGGGCGCGACAGCTTGTGGAGTGGGCGTTTGGGGAGTTTTGTCAGAAATTTTTATGCCGTCCTACTAAGGAATTGCTCCAAGGCTGTCCAGCTTGCCTTTGGAGTGCGTCATAAACAATGCATATAGAATTGAACCTACCAATCGAGTGGGCACGGCAGCCTAGAGTGAGCGTTTGGAGAGTTTTTTCAGAAATCCCCAGCTGCCCTTCCCAGATATTGCTCTAAGGCTGTCCAGCTAGCCTTTGGAGTGCACTGGAAACAATGTATACACTACGGACCCTATCAATCGAGGGGATGACCGCTCGCAAATTGCACGCGCGGGCGGTCCCAATCGATTTTTTGACAATTTCCCATCGAAGGCGCGCACGCCCTCGATGGGAAATTGTCAAAAAATCGATTTTTCTGGAATTGGTCGTGATTGACATCTTTCGATAGAGCTTTTTGCGGTGAACAGAGCGGTACCATTGCGAGTATCGAAAACGCAAATTTGAGCGAGTAAGGGCGGAAGAAACTTCACTGCTGCCCTCCACCGCTCTAAACTGGCTGCTGGGACTAAGGCAGCCAGAAAGTTGTGAGCATTTTGTCGGAAAGTACCTTAAGGGGTCTGTTTGCGTACGCATTCGTAGGCCGTTAGCCTCATGATCGTATTTAAAGATACAAAGCGGGAGCGACAGCGGTCGCGCGCGGCGGCGCCTGGCGCGTTGCCAGCTCTGTCGGCCGATTACGGGGCAGCTCGCCCTCTAGCATGCTGATTCATCGGAGAGGCAGATTCCAGAAAGGAAAAGATCAGTGGCGGCACCTTTACTGCTTCGTTGAACTCTCGTGCATTTCATGCGCTTGCCCAGGAAGGAAAGGCTTTGTGCGAGGCGGAAAGGAGGAGGGGAAGGGGACGTAACCGGATATGAGGTTATGGAACTTAAGAAATTACGGTACTAAGCGGGCTGGCGCCTGCTGAACACTGGAAAGGTGGCTTAAAGCGGGTAAGTTAGATCAGGCACGCCTCGAAGTTCCCTCCCTTGCCTAGCTTTGTGCTCTCCTCCCTGTCAGCGGAGGAGAGCACAGAAACCGTGTTTATTTGAGTGTTCCACGACCATGGTCTCATAATGGAGCGGGCACCGGCTCAAACACAAGGCCATTTGTCTTTCGATTCCCCACATTGAGCTGGATTGCAAGGTATACCCATCGACCTTTTGTCCCTTCTACTAAAATCTGAAGTAGGGGATCTGCAGTGGATTATGGAGTCCGGGAGAAACTAACCCATCTCTTCGTCAAGGATGTACGACCCCGGCATGTTTTTATGGACGAACATGGACGCACGGGCACATGTTTATTAAGGGGAGGGGGGGGGGGGGGCTTGACCACGATACCAAGGATCGATGGGGTTCAACGAATCGAAGGCGCTTCTTTACGAAGAATGAACCTTAAATGTGAGCTCTGGGGCGAGCGAGGGTGACAGGTAGCTTCATAAATCATTAATAACTACAAAATGCGATAATATATAATTTATAGATAATAGGCGTGAAGTTAAATTCAGTATCCAGCGTTGATCTCATATCTTCCTCAACTGAATGTTCTGTTAAACATACTTAACTGGCCTTAATAGCATGCCACTCTAGGCCATTCACTGTATATCTTGGACATAAGTTCCACGATAATACCTCGAGTTCAACGTTCCTTCAGAATTGAAGCGGATAAATAGACACGAACAAAGTTTAACTTCCTTGATGTGTGACGCTAAGTCCTATCCCTAACGGCTTGGTCTGTTTTAAAGTGGATCGCCTGCCTTTCATTCGTTCCTACAATCTAGATGCCAGTAGGAAGCATGCTGATGTGATCCAATGCGAAAATTGCGGCAGGCCGACAGAGCTGGCAACGCGCCAGGCTCCGCCGCGCGCGACCGCTGTCGCTCCCGTTTTGTATCTTTAAATACGATCTTAGCTCATCGCGTCTTCCCACAGTGGACGACTGAATTCGGAAAAAGTCACACAAGGCTAACCTGCACTTTCGCACCGCTATAATTTCGCCTTTTTAGAAGCTATATCGCTGTGCTTTTGGCTACTGCTAAAGATCCTTACTGCCTACAAAACCCACTATCCGCAGCCGGAACGATTCAATCTCGACAGAGTTATTGCGCTCCGAGCACACCCGCGCGTGCAAGTTGTGAGCTGTGGCACCCACTCGATTGATAGGTTCAATATGCATTATTGATTCTATATGCATTATTGACGGCACACTCCAAAGGCAAGCTGGACAGTCTTAGTGCAAGACCTGGGAAAGGCGGCTGGGAATTTCTGATAAAACTCCCTAAACGCTCACTCTACAGGCTGCCGTGCCCACTCTATTGATAGGCTTGATTCTTAAGCATTGCTCACGGCGCACTCCGAAAAAAGCTGGACAGTCTTAGATAAATTCCTGGGAAGGGCGGTTGGAAATTTTCGATGAAACTCTCTAAACATTCACTCTACAGGCTGTCGCTCGCTAGCTCTACGGGTTGTCGCGCCCACTCGGTTGATTATGTCGGGCCTATATGCATTGTTCAACTCTACTAAAATTTATATGTCAGAAGAGAGGACTCAAGCTGCTAAGCTCAAATGTATTCTTCTTTTCATACTTACTTGATTCTCAACAAAGTTATTTAAAAAAGCCGCTTTGGAATGCTTTTCGGCAATTGACCATAGGACATGCGTGGTACTGTACTTGAGCTCTGTGTCCACCAAGTATGTAGTCTATGGATTCTGCAGATGCTCCCGGTGAACTTCAGAAATAACTGAGTCGAATTGAGGTGGCCCAAGTAGGTCGTAAAACATTCTCGGCACGCTCAGGAAACGCTGATTCCAGAGGCCTTCCTGTCGTACATCTTGAAGAGTTGGGCAACACATATGTCCGTTTTAAGGACGTCACCGCTGACCGATGTCCTTCGGATCGAGGAAGTTCCTCAAGTGTCCACTTTCACTTCCAAATCGCTATACCCTGTGAAAGCTTTCTGGTTTTCCTTAAATGAACGTCTACGCTTTGAAAGCCAACACAAACAAATACAAACCAAATGCCTCACAACTAGCTTATGCGAGGACATAACCCTACAAATATCTTTCAACTTTTCATAGAAGGCGACCAGATATCGTTACTGACGGTTTTCCGACATCGAGGGTGAATGTAGATGATGGCGACGTGATACCATTTTGTTAACAGAGTCGAAGATACGAGGGTCCTCGCTTTGGAAGGTTTTGGCTCACAAGCACCCGTCAATGTGGGAAGCATTTTGCCGCCGCTGGAGGAAAACATCAATCGTGCGAGGGGGGCGAGGGTGGGGTGAGTGGGGACGATAAACAGTTTAGTGTTTTGTGCCTCCTAGATATCAATCCGGTTCCGATGCACCGCCACCGGACGGAAAGACCGTCTCGATAACCTGTGTGCGTGGAACACGGTTGCTCAAAATCACGCTCATCCTGCGCTCTCTAGATATTTTGACAAATGTGAAGACGCGGAAGGAGGAGAGACGGGTAATCCTCACTTATGAAAAGGGTGAACATGTATTGAGTACCGGGATGTTGCCTTATAGGACCACGTATTGGGAATGCCGTCACCATGAGGGATCATATCATAAGACGTTTTCGCAGTTTATTTGCTCCTTATATTTTGCTTATGATTGTAGTGATCGATTTTCTATTTATTTTTCGCAATTTCGAAATTTTTATTTGAGACTCTGTCATAGCCTGTGTCATGTAGTATGAAATGACCTTTGCGGGAGTAGTTCTTCAAGTATTACTTGGACTTTTCTAGGCTCCGAAGAAGGCAAACCACCGAAACGTAGGCCGAATTAAATGCTGTAACAATCTAGGTGCACAGCATCACGAACCAACAATACAACATGACATATCATGCCGAGGTTCATGGGAAGTCGGACATGGAGTCTAGCGTACAAACTCTCACCTGCGAGCAGTATGACTTCATTATGATAGACTAACGGCTGGAGTACCAAACGAATATTGGATTTGGCGAGGGTACATCACCATTCAGGATGCCTAGGGATGGTTGAAGTGGTTTCGAAAAGCCAAAGTGGACACCGAAGACACGCCTCGGGAGCAGCGTGAGCTCTGGTCAAAAAACAGGCCCCATTTGACGCGACAGAGAGTCGATCGTAGGAGACTTGAGTTGAAATGGCGGAGAACTTCGAGTGTGCTGAAGCGAGGAGAATCGCACAGTTAGGCCGAGATGTTTATCATCCACTACTTAACATTGGCCCAATAGGAATCGTATTTAAAAATTTTATAATGCAAATTCTGCGCGAAACCGACCGGAAGTGTCCAGTTGTCTAACGTATTTATTCAATGCCATCCCGGAATTTAACAGATGTGTGTTCTGGAGTTTGGAATCTAACACTGAGCAATACATATTTTCAGGAACTGATCTATAGGAGCGCACTCGCGAAGTCGAATCAGCAGATTCGTGACAGAGTGTGGTGGGTGCCGTCCGGCGGAAATTACCAGGTGTGCTTATGCTTTAATTTTTCTCACAATCACTCAAACCTCTCTAGCAGAGTTCCAAGCAACTGAAGTACCAACGTTCTGTTCCCTTCCAATATGTCGTTGAGCAACCACGGAATGGACAAAGAGATGGTTGGAATTGGAACATCTTAAGTTTCGCAGATGCACGCCTAACACGCCAGGCGCACAGTGCGATTACGGTGGTTGGATGCGTGCACGCGGTATTCGATCACCAGATAGCTTCCAGCTTAGAAAAGCTCATCTGTTGTACTCCGGCTGAGCCGCTTTCGTGTTTGTAGTCTGATCTGAGCCTCCTCAGTGAATTGGAGATGTTTCTTCTCCACTGCGATTTTAGTCTTCTACGGAGGTAACTGACCGGAAGCGACTTGGATAAAATCTCTCCTGAATCGCCTTGAATATACACGGGGAAAGATTCTGTCATAGTCCTCAAAGCTGGTTTCCAGTTGTCTCAATTTGCTCGTATTTATTGCCGGATGAGCGTACATAGGTCGTCTTGAATTGACTAGGCGTCATAGGTGCAAAGATTGAGGAGGCGTTGTTCGGTCCAGAATCCCGGTAACCATTTTAGCGACAGATGAGCATTACTACTGGATTTCCCACAAAGCAAGCCCTGAAGCTTGATAGTCCCTTATTCCGTGATAATACCAAATCCTTGCTCAATGCCTGTAGTGCCGAAATTGCTTCAAGAATCTCAGCGCTGGCCCTTTGCGCTAGCGCCTGCTTTCAATTAGAAGAAAAATTTCGTGATTTCTGTATCAATGAGCTTCTCATAATCTTGTTATTAAGGCAACTAAAGTCACTGTGCTCAAAGCAGGAAAGCTGTATTCGACTTACGATTTTCAGATGAGCCTACAGAAGAGTCCATGTGATTTCCAGGTTGGTGATTCACATTGTCCTAGTCGGGTGCTGAATTCGTCAAACTAGAGTCCGCTTTATTCCCTTGTCGTACTCTGCTCCTCAAACAGCGTTTTATTGCTTCTGAGTGCTGCTCATTTTCCAGAAGACTCCGGCTTCATCGGTACGAAACTGCAGGCCGATACAATCCTCTCCTCGAGTGGTAAGTGCCTTTCGTCATTAGCATTGACCACAGTCCACTTTCACTGTCGCATTCCCGTTTTCAGCACTGTCATGTGATCCTGGCATGGACCGAACGGGACTGGTCGTCAATAGAGATGGAGAACTACTGCTCGAAGTAGAGCTTATCATATAAATGTCGTGGTTTTCCAACTGTATGTCCGTGTGTGCGCCTTTACCAAAACCAGAAGCGCGAATTTGCTGCTGTTTTTAGGATTTTATAATTGACGTTGCGTAGTGAGAGAGCGTAATCGCGGCTTAGGTAGCGCGTCCTTGAAGTCGATTGAGGTTTTTCTGCTGTGCGAAGGCCTGTCCTTCGCGATCGGAGGGCTTCTATATATAATATGTTTGCAGCGAAATTTGATACCATTGAGAAGTATGAGATCACGTTGGTAGGATAGTAGAGCTGCTTACGTGGGGTGGGCAGGGGGGGGGGAGAGAAGAATGAGGATGCAGGACAGGCAGGTTCAGCACACGAAGCTGCGGTCAGCTGAGACTGTCAAGCTTCTGGGGGAATGCTCCAGGAAAAGCGAGAGTGGAGAGGAGGAGGGGCAGGTTGGCAAAGAGGGTCGCCATTCGCGACCGTCGATGCTCTCCATACCAGTTATCAAGCTTCAGATCGATCGACTCCACCTCACTCCACCTGCCGTTCGTCCGCTCCGGACTGCAGACGGGGGACGGGGGACAGTGGGCCGCGTAGGACCGTCGCAGTAGATCCTCCACGAAGCTTTCCGCCGCATCTCCCGCTCCGAGGGTGGCCGCTGATCTCAGCAGCAAGCCCGCAAATCCCCAGCCGCCAACCGCTTCCGTGTGCGGCGCCGCAGGTGGTTGCATCGCTCCTTGTCTGGTCGACCAGCCTCTCAGCGGCCACTTCTCCGGGTCTTTCCCTTCACAGAGCACTCTGCAGGTAGAAGTGCGGGCAGTAACCAGTCAGCGCGTCCTCGCTTCGATTTTCCATTAGGCTGTCCTTCCGCTCCTGACAGTCCTACTTGTCTGGACGGTTCATAGTCCTTTCCTTCTGGAGCAAATAGAATTCCTGTTCTCATTTTCTCTCAACAGACCTCACTTAAAGACTACTTCTCTTGCTGAGCTCTTCCATAGGCATTTGAAAACAGTTTTTTTAATTAGAAAGATCAATAAAGATCGTTTTCACAGTAGTAAAGCTCGAATATAGTCGAATATTTATTGACGTTTTAGCTCTTTTTCAGGTCTGAAAAACCATGTCGCCTATACATTATACATTACACCGTATAAATATAATACATCAACAGCAGGAAAACCACTGACGCGCTATGGACCTGGGTTATACTGGGAGGAAGGGGGGGGGGGGGCGTAAGGGCTTACAGGTGCGTGGCTTGGTCGAGAATGAGGTACAGGGGTCTGTGGGCTGCCTATATGTCGCGGGAAGTGACCGGTCTCTCGCCTCTCAATGTCGCCATGTCTTCACCAGTCACATCGCTTGCCCCTACAATTAGAGACTGATAAGCTTCATTGCACAAATCCTTCTCGTTGATGGGTGGTCGCCAGTGCTTTATTTCATGTACTTCCTTGATTTGCCTCTCTGCTCGCTCTGATGTGATCTGTACCCCTGCATTTCGTTTTCGACGAAGCCACGCTACTGGAAATCCTTGGCCGTCCTCACTCCCTTCCTTCCATTATAACCCATAGACGACACACGGTTCTTTTAGACCTGAGGAAGGGCTTCAGAGCCCAAAACGTCGTCAATAAATATTCGACTACATCTAGCTTCACTGCTATGAAAAAGAAGATATAAACGTGGAGCTCAGGGGAACGGCTGTCTGAAGGAATGTGAGAAGCTTGTTCTCGACTTCCTGAAGCAGCCTGTGAACAATGAAGTTTTACAAGCTGGCATTCCTACAACGGGACTTTTTTCCGTCTGATCGCAAAATGCAGTTATTTGTTATCTAGTCTGCTCCCATTCAGATCTATCATTTCACGCTACAAACTAAAATACAGAAGGGGGGGGGGGGGAGGGGCAGTGAACGATGTTGTCTGATCAGTTTACATTGTTGTTCTAACTTGTACGGCACCACTCCTGCGCGAAATACGCTCTGCAACCTCCTCTCAGGATGTGGCGATTACATCCCAAAACGGGGCCTTCTAAAATAATTTTTAAACACTTGTTCATTTTTTTACTTCCAATGTGGTACGTAATCCAAGCTGTCAGGCGCTATTCCTACTAGGAATTTGCTTAAGTAGTCAAACGCTGACAGATGTATGCGATCCCATCACATGACACCTTCTCAGCAGATATACATATTAGGGATTATGTTGGCATTTTTGAGAATTTTTCTGGTGCTGTCGCAGATTACTGCGTCAGTCAATTTCTTGCACTGGAATTTAATAAAAATCGATACACATCTCTTTTGAAGGTTACAACGGATTTTGCTTCTCGTGTCTTTTCGGTATGATTTGTTCGGTGAATCTTGCTAACATCGGTGGTTGGAATGGGGAACCATCCGGTTTGGCGGGATTGAGCTTGTTGCTCTGCACCTGGGCGTGATACGTGGAAATCGTTGACTGCGAATCGTTGAACCTCTCCAAGGAAAGCACCTTTAATCTCCACAATTCATTATTAGATGATCTGCAAGATGCAAAGCACAAGAGACAAAGGCAGTTGTGAACTTGGAAGAGAACCTCATCAAATTGTTCTAGTTCACCTCAAACCATGTTTCAAAGAATTGAGCTTCATTGAAAATTCTTCATTCTTCGAAAGCGGTCTTCATGGGGCAGTCGTGAAAGTTCAAGCAAGAAGTGTTTGAGGAAGACAACAGCCACGAAATGGAGCCACTACTGCTGGGCTCTGCTAAGCATTGTTCCATTTCATATATTCATGATTTTTGAAGATATAAATCACAGGTTCAGTTTTTTCAGCATCACTTCTATATACCACTGGAAACGCTCCAGCGTTCCAGTGGTATACAAACGAAATTTCCCACTGAGGCCTTCCTCTTACAGACACAAGTTACCATGAAGTGTCTTAAGCATCACGTAAAACGCTTTGTAGATAGAGCTGCCGTTTCACAATCTGGGAACTAATGTTAGTCTCGAGGCCGTTTTAGGTCAGCTGTCTAGGCTTGTTACTCCACTCCTTATAAGCTGCGCCTCTTATTGTTAGATTTAAAGCTGCAGCGCTCTTGAAGAGGGCTATCAACAATTTCTGCGCACCCCGTCCATGCCACACTAGACTTAACGTCGCTCGAGAACAAATTCAGCAGGGGAACCTGCATTGGATTTTCAGAGGAGAACGTGGTATTTTCGTTAGCCGTTCTAGAACAATGAACAACGAATCTCGAACAAAGTTGATATGCTGGTTTTGCACTTTGGGTGAGTTACGATTACTGTCTCACGGGATATGGGTGGAGAAGAAGACTTTCGAGACATTGGGTAGAGGGGAGCGAGTGCGCAGGCTGACGGTACTGCGTAGCAAGTCTGCCAAGTATGTAGACGATCTCCATAGCTCAACAACCGGGGTTTTCGTTAATCCAAGCAGCATTGCACGCTAGCGCATCTATCAGTTGACCTGCCTCAGACGAGGTGGTTGGAAAGAAGGAATGCGCAGACTGAGCGAGCGTTTCTCCCGGACAATGGAGGAAGGAAACTGGGATACCACGCAGAGGGAAGAGATAAAGTGCAAAACAGACTCAACCGGTTCCATACTATCGATAAATCACTGGTCACCATTAGATTCTCAGTTTTACTCAGCAGTCATTTGCAACTGAGGGTTGCTCACGCATGTGTTAAGAAGCACCATCGACTTCTTACTACAGCGTCTGTTACCCCTACACTTACTCTTATTATTTCCTCTACAGAAATGTAATACTTATGTGCAGTATGTGAGCAAGTGGTCCTAAGAAGTGTCTTTGAGAACTACTCATCACATCATCTGTTGCTTTGTCACCAGTCAATCTCCAGTAACGTTAGAGTCGCAAAACTGACCACAAGCTAGGCCTAAATGGACGACTTCATCACCGCATTTCCCATGACTTCTAGCTCTCCACTATCTGCACGAACCTGCTATTTGTACCGGCGCTCGACATTTTCTCCATAAGGAGTTTTCGGGCGAATTCTCTGAACATTAAACAAATATCAGAGCACCCGCCTTACTATTACTATTACTATTACTATTTATTACGCAGCATAAGGCACACGTCAGATAAACAAACTCAGCAAAAACACCAGAAGAACAGATCCAAAAACAAGCAGAACCATCAAATTATCTACGGGTTACTCAAAACTTAATAGCCGCTTCCCTGCTATTCGCCTACAGGCCGGGAGAGAAGGAGGACTTGGTACAACTTCGAGTTTGAGACATAGGTATTCGGACCCGGCCCTACATGTAAACATGTGCAGCCGAATACTTAACCGAGGAACTCGAAACCTAATTTTCACCGAGCCGCCCCTAGTTTTGGATTCAAAAACATTAAAGAATTTGGAGGAATTGACTTCGAGGATGCCAGACATTATTTTGAACACCATGCAAACATCATGAAATGTCCGGCGCGATTCAACTGTGTGTAGTTTGAGCACAGCATTCCTGGTATTCCAGGGAGGAACTCTGGAAAATGTGCACTTGCCCGATCGTATGTAGGTCTTTCGGGTGAAGTTATTTTGAATTTTTTTTTGCAACAGACGAATGTCTTTCTTTTTATGGGGCGAGAATACCGGAGTTCCACTTTCTACAATCGCTCTGACATATGTAGTATACGCCTTAACTAGCACCTTTTCTTCACAAGTAGAAAGGCCTTTAAAGATTTGGTATGTGCGAACCGAGGCCTTTTTGCACAGCTCTTTGTAATGCTCTGTGAAGTCAAGCTTGTTATCATACCGAAAACCAAGATCCTCTACAGAACATACTTGCTTCAAAGGGCATTCTCCCAGAGTATAATTCCCTTGTAATTGAGAACCGCCTATCCTCATATACACAGTTTTTTCAGGAGCTAATGGCAAACTCCAAGTTTTAGACCAATCATAGACCTTATCCAAAGCCGACTGAACTTTTGCCCTGTCATTGTCGCTTTCTAGCACACGATATATCTTCAGATCATCAGCAAATTGCTTGCAAATTACTCCACACTCCTCTAAAACAGGAGGGAAATCGGCAGAATAGAGAGTGAACAAAATAGGCGACAGTTCACCTCCTTGAGGGACACCGCTAACAGCAGGCTTGACTGACGAAAAACTTGAACCTATTCTCACTTGAAAAGTTCTTTCTGATAAAAATTCTTTCAACCAGCGAAGAATGACCAGGTGAAATCCAAATTGGGAAATTTTTAGCAGAAGCTTGGAATGACTCACTCTATCGAACGCTTTTGCAAGCTCAAGACAAAAGACGTCACAGGACTTTTTCTCATCTAGATAATCACTCCAATCATTGAAGCTTTCCAGTAGATTTGTCATGGTCGATCTTCCATTAACAAACCCATGTTGATTTTGCGGTATGATTGAGTTCTTTTTCAGATGAGTCATTATGTGGGCTTTCAAAAATTCTGCAAAAAAAAAAACGATGTAATACTGACTGGTCTATAGCTGACCACCAAGTTCGCGGGTTCTTTTTTCAAGAAGGGAGTAACAAACGATGCTTCCATCTCAGTGGAACTTAAGAGAAAAATAGCGACTGGTTAAAAATATAAGCTAATGGTCCCGCAATAACATGAGCTATGTTCTTCACAAAAGTAGGAGGGATAAGGTCAGGAGTAAGACCTTGGCTTCCACCCACAATTGAAACAGGACGACTTGAATCGGAGGGTGGTTAGGTTAAGACCTAAACGGATTGTTTCTGTCTTCTGACGGGTTTCTGCCGGATCTGCCACTTTGCGGTACGCCATAGGTGACAGCCTCGCACGACATCGGATCAGAGCGGAATTTGCATCCGGATCAGCTAACCGTGGTCCATTCCTACTGAAGACTAATGCGGTCGATTGAATACCAATACGGTCAGAATCACGGTTGCTATTCCATTGTGTAAATGACAGCAGTCTTCATCCTACTATCAATACACTAAAAACTGACATCGAATTCTTTCCAATCTCCCTTTCTAGCTTGTTCGTGGAGAATTTTGAGTACCACTATTGATCCAGAAAATTTAACAGGCACATTATGTGGAGAACATTGCCTAACAAAATCACGACAACCCTTCTTTCCAGGACCGGGCTGCATATGAAGTGCCGAAACGTGCACTGCTTCGGCACGTCGTATGCAGCCAATGAAGCTTTTTGCTCTCCTGAGATATTTTTAAAGATCTACACAGATGCAACGAGCCTAACTTCTAAAACACAGGTTTTAGCTTTTTTCCTCCTTTTAGCCTTTCCATTTCCTGCTCTGTCAAGAGGAGGTGGAGGCTTTCGAACTAAAACTGTGTTGATTGAATTAATCGTCGTTCGGAGCAGCGGTAGATGCACGAGTTTTCAACTTGAGGAGAGGTAATGTACAAACTACTACGACAGCAAGTACATCAGCGCGACCTTTCTTGGATGATTCCTGTATTGACCGAAAGCATATCAGCTGTTTCATCAAATTTAATTTTTCACTCCCAATCAATTTCATTTGTTTGGTTATAAACACTGACGCTCCATCGGTTCACGAGACCTGTAACGAGAACTCGAAATGTGGTGAACGCTATATATTCGACTACTATCAGAGAAAACGCTGAAGAGAAGACCAATAGTTCGGTTATTTGCCAGTGTTCTATACGTTCACGGGAGCCTACAATACGGAAGCAATGTCTTCAAAATTTAAATCTTCTTAATGGATTCACACGTTTGTGTGCAGCAAATGCCTAGACCAAATGCACCAAGTGTAAAGCGAAGTTGAGGAGAGGAGAGATCCACGGCGCATCAAAAAGAGTGCGGTAACATCGATCCCTATCCTCCCTGTTTCGCCGCCTTCGACATGGCTAATTTGGGGTATATTAGCCGAAAGACGTGTTTCCGATCGGAGTGCGGTCGAATTGCTGTTCGAGTCGCCCGCCGGTAGCCACCAGGATTGCTTCGGTGAATCGAGATAATCAATGCCATCTGACCAGTTCCCGGTTGCATTTCTCTCGTCGTCCTATCCCTTTGGCCATCATCGTCCCAGTGTTCTGTGCTCGTTCGACATCGAAATGGACACCTCCTGCACACACCCTACTCGCCGCATCGCTCAGTTTCACCCGAAGGTGCAGGCGGTCGGCCCCGCAGTGGAGGGTCTTGATCGGCGCGTCGACAAGGTCCTTGAAAGCGGATCAACGGCGCTGAATCGGCTAAGTTTGTCGGCAACTTCCGCCGAGTGCGCTCAGTACCTCGCTGCCTTTTCCAGGCGACACCGAATACAGCTATTATCGCAAATAGTTTTTATCTACACGCGTCCTTTGCTCTGACGCAGACTTGAAGTTAAATTCGATTTAGCTCCATAATTTAAATGAAAATAAAATGTAACAAATTTGTTCTCTTATTCAACGGACACACTTGCATACAGAATACAAAAATGATCTCTCGATAACGAAAAATCAAGCTAGGTCAGGCTGGAAGTAATTTGGTTTTGTCTCAGAGGTTATCAGAGTGATTTGTCGCATATGCATTGACGGAGACGCATGCAATTTCTAGCAAATGTAGAATATCTGAAGTGCGTTCAAGCTGTACCTATTCTAGAGCTGTTTTGTGATAAGGGAAGAGCCCATTTTCTGTTTCACTGCACCCCGCGGCTTTCGTCTTGTGGAGTCACCATTATATCGAAATTAAAGTGCTATGTTATAGGAAGGAAGACAATGTGTTATGGTGTAGGACTGGCTTAGACTTTTAGGAGCTAAGGTAAAACATCGAAATGAAAGAAGGCATTGTTCAAAATCGGTGATTGTACAAGGAGAAGCTGGAAGCAAGTTTCAAGTACACATCTATACCCCCTTGGATGCAACCCAATTAAAAAAGCGTTGTCAAGTGATGCTGCGCGCGTGTAGGTGCGAGCGTTTCTAATGGAAAGAGAGTGAACCTTTTCCTAAAGCACTGGTTGCGCGTCACGAAGCACGCGTTCCATGCGGACATATGAGCATTATTCTGTTATCGTAGATAATAACTATCTTTCTCGAAACATGCTACAATTTTCAGGTGACCCTAGAAATGTCTCGTTGGTTTTATGCTGCTACTGTAATTCACCAAGAAATCTACTAAGCAAGGCAATATCGTTGAAAGAGGCTATGTATACTGGTTGCACAAATGCGGTTTGCATCTTGCTCGAACTGGAAAGAATATGGTCTCTCTTCTCGGCTTTTCATTATTGATGTTCGCTAGAATTATGACCGAGTAATGCTATCCGAACGCACTATGAGTCGTGTTTTTGACTCCGTAGTCGTATCTTTGATACCAGGTGCCTGATTCATCAACAATTAAACCCGTGGGTATGAGGTGTATATGAGGTAGATATAAGGCAAGAGTCAGAGACGCAGGTTTCACAGTAGGTACCTTTACCCCCTATACCCGCGGGTCAGTCGTTGATGAATCTGGCCCCAGGTTGCAATGCTTGTTGGATACGCGAGCAGTCTGATAACCGTGGCGTAATCCGGGTCTCCCCACTGCGCCTTAAGCCTCGACGTCGTTTCAAGCAATAATCTCCGAAATGTAGAAATAACCTTGACACCCAATATTTAAGTTCACCTCTCAGTACAACTAGTCTTAGTTCAACGCTTTGAACGTAATCTTATGCATATTAGTTGAAATCGTCCCTCCAAGTGTGAAGGTTCAACAAACTAACGAGGGAGCTGTCTGAACGGCACGAAGGAGCGAGTACTATAAGAAGATTCTCCATCCTCCAAGTGGTAACAAAACATGTTTCGTTTTTTCCGATTCTCAAGCTGCATTTCGTTTTGGAGTTTGCTGCGGTATGATTTCTACTATACTTTCGCTTGTCGACACTTCGCGATTCACAGCCAATGTCTGGACTGTTTAAAGCACCGGGAATTACGAAACTTTCAAAGAATGATGCTCAATACATACAAGAGTAAGAACATGGGCATAGTGTGATACAACGCCAGGAAGCTTTTTGTTAGAAAACTAGGCATTGCCGTATGTCCACCACTCCAAAGATCGAAGAAAGTTCGCTCAAACTTTGCCTACCCTAGAGGGCGATGGTATATCAATGTACTGTATATTAATAACTTATATTAATGAGGATATGCCGGTCACAAATCTGACATCACTTTTCAAAATGTTGACAAATTACGACGAGCTACAGTGAGTATTTGTTGAGAATTGTTCAGGATCGGTGTCTATAACACTTTGCCTAGTTGGATTAGTTGAGGGTGTGCTCACGAATGTGAACCTCGTTTTTGGCATTACAGTAAAATGTAGGAGTTTACGTAAGTGTTGTTGAGTGATAGTGGCTTGGTCAGGACCATAGATTTTGCCTGCACCGTCTGGAACCTGTCTAAACCCAGATTCTCTTTTTATTTGCTTCCTATTACTACTGCATATGCGATTTGTCAGGCAAACTCAGTGCCGCCAAAGTGTGATTGCACCGCGAAAGACCTCGGCCAATGTGAAGAAGCTGTTACCTCCATAAGCTATTCATGCTGTGCTCGGCCGTATTGTTGATGCACACTGGTATCTGTGTGCATTTGTGCTGAACGTCTTTCATAAGTGATCCGTGAATTTTCGTGCTTAGATTTGGAATATTGTCAGTGATCCACGGAGTGTCGACAAGGAAAAGGAGTGTAGAAACGCAATACCACAGCTAATTTCAATAAAGGCGTTCACTCTTATTTCTCTATGGAAATTCGACACTACGATAAATGTGCAAAAACCTCACACCGTCCAGGAATCGAGCCCTTACGCTTGTGAGCAGAGCCCCTGCCACTGCTCCACCCAGACTACACCATCAATGGCGCACCCTGAGTGATAGGCTCGTTCCTGCGAATCGTTGGCCGTTGTTAACCATGGGGACCTACTCCTCATTTTGTTTCGAAAACTCGGCAAAAACGAAACATGTTTCGTCACTACTTGGTGGATTGGGATTCTTTATGTAGTACTCGTTCTTGACGTTCCTCGGCGTACCGTTGAGGCAGTTCCTTGTAGGGCGGAAAATGACAAGTATTCGTCAGCTACAAAGTTTAAAAAGATGACATTTCCTCTGTCAATCAAGTAGACATCACCACATATTGAACGAATGCGAAGCGAGATCCCGACATTAAACTAGTAGATTTCTCCTGCAAATTGAATGAGCCGTAGAGCTTTGCTTCAAGGAAGTGCTTAAGAATTGTTTGGCCGTTTAAGAGCATAGTACACTTCTTCAAGATGCTCCGCAGACAGTTTGCTCCGAGCAAACCAAGGACGAGTTCTGGTCCCTGCTTGATGAGAAGACAGCGGAAGTGCCGTCACAAGACATGATTGTTGTGGCAGGTGACCTTAATGGTCACGTCGGAGCAACGAAAGATGGTTACAGCTGTCATGTGGTTTTGGCCATGGGTCACGCAACGTCGATGGTGAGCGTATACTTGAGTATGCAGACTCACAGTACCTCACCATCGTGAATACCAAATTTCGAAAGCGTGACTCCCACCTCATCTCGTTTTATAGCGGGAACGCCAAAACGCAGATTGACTATGTCCTTGTTAGGAGTCGCAACCAAGGCCTTGTCACAGACGCGAAGACCGTGCCGTATGAGACGCAACACCGTCCACTGATCTGCTCGCTGAAGATCACACCTCCAAGGTGTAAACGTGTTGAGCGATGCGGGACGGCTAAAATCAAATGGTGGCGACTGAAAGAGAAGGAAGCAGCTGTCATTTCTCGCATTCGGTTGCCGACGGTAACAACTGTCGACGAAACCTGGAAAGAAGCTACCGATGCGATAACCCGGGCTGCACGCCTCGAACTCGGCGCAACGAAGCCTGGACGGCGTTGGGTCAACAAGCAGACTTGGCTATGGACTGACGATGTCAGAGAGAAGGTCAGGGAAAAGAAACGGCTGTATCACGTATTTATCGGTGACAAAACAGTCTGTAATTGGCGGAATTATCGAGAAGCGAGAAGAGCGGCAAAGAAGGCAGTGGCTGCTGCTAAAGCCGCATATTACGCTGATGTGAGTGAAAAACTGGAGACGCGCGATAGCGAGCGTTATCTTTACCGCCTCGCCAAAGCTCGCTGTCGCCAAGCAGAAGACATCGAAAAGTTCTTTGGCATTAACGACGAGAACGGTCATCTTCTGATGGATTGTAGGAGGGCTGTGAAGCGATAGCACGACCACTTCAAGAAAATCTCGAATGTTGAAGTTGATCCACTTGCATCTCCTGTATACAGTCCCATTCAGAAGATCACAGTGAGCGAAACTGAAGCAGCCCTGAGCAAGATGAAGTCAGGCAATGCCACTGGTTCCGATGACCTGCTAGCTGACCTGTTGAAGTCGAAGGGCTGATGCCCTGCTGACTGGCTGACTGAATTTTTCAATCAGGTTGTTGCTGAGAAGAAAGTGCCTGAGGGTTGGCAGCAAAGCGCGACTATTTTAATTTGGAAGAAGAAGGGCAGTCCTGCAGACTGTGCTAGTTACCGTCCAATTCGCCTTCTTTCGCACACCATGAAAACCTTTGAGCGAATTGTCGATGGACGTATTCAGGATGTCGTTCAGCTTTCCAATAATCAGTGTGATTTCGTTACCGGCTGTGGGACGGTTGATGCCATACACGCAGTTCGTCTTCTGCTAGAGAAGCACTGCGAGAAACAGAAACCGGTGCATTTCGCCTTCCTGGACTTGGAGAAGGCCTTCGACCGCGTTCCGCGGAAAGTGATGTGGTACGCGTTGCGAAGACATGGTATCCCTGAAGAGCTTATTGAGTGGGTGCGCATCCTCTACTCGTGCCCAATAAGCCGAGTGCGAGCACCAGCGGGGACCTCGATGGAGTTTCCAATCTCTGTCGGAGGGCACCAGGGATCTGCGCTCTCCCCACTGCTCTTCGTGCTCGTCATGGATGCAATTACACGCGGTCTCCAAAAGGCAGCTCCTTGGACGCTGCTGTGTGCCGATGAGTCATGCTTGCACGCGAAGACAAAGCAGAGTTCGAGCGACATGCACAGGCGTGGTGCGATCGCTTAGCGTTATTCGGACTCAAGCTAAACGCCAAAAAGACGGATTACTTGACGACGGATGTGAATGAGCATGGATCCATTAAGTTCAATGGTACTGAGCTCTCACGAGTTACATCTTTCAAGTATCTTGAATCAACAGTCACGTCCGATGACAGTCTAAAGTTGGAGGTGAACGCGCGTGTGAGTGCAGCCTGGTCCAAATGGCGTTCGTTGACTGGGGTGCTTTGCGACAAGACAATACCTGAGTACCTCACGTCAAAGGTGTATAAAGCAGTCGTCCGCCCAGTAGCGACGTACGGTGCTGAGTGCTGGCCCGTGACGAAGGAAATTGAAAGCCGTGACGAAAATGCTAAGGTGGACGGCTGGAGTAACGCGATTGGACTGCGTTCGCAATGAAACCAGGCGACAAAGCGACAAAGGTTCGGTGTCGCCTCGACAGTTGACAAGTTGCGCGAAGCACGTCTACGATGGTATGGTAACGTCCTTCGCGCTAACGACGACACCGTGTGTAAGATTGGCCTAAATCCTGAAGTCCCTGGAAAACGCCCAGAGGACGCCCAAAATAACGTTGGCTAGATACGTTGTATATGGACTTGAAGTTAGCTGGTGTCCATCCCGACCAAGCGTTTGATCGGGAGAAGTGGCGTCACCACACCAGAAGAGCGGACCCCGCCAACGAGCGGGACAAACGCTATTGAAAATGATGATGAGTACACTTCTTTAAGATGTCCTCTATCCCAATTCCGAAGCAACCTGCTGCAGCCTGCTCCATGTTTTTTTTCGCTCACATTCTTCATTATAATGTTGCCCAACTTTTGACATTTCGTTGATTTTTGTTGCGCCAAGAAGGGCATGCAAAGCGCGCAGACGAGGGGTACTATAGCAATGTTGGAGCCACCAAATGCCCTCCAGTTCATCGCCGGTTAGGCAATTTGAGATGATTTCCAGCCGACTACTTTTACGTCTGCTTAATGCTCCTAGTGGAGTATCTAGTTTCTTTGATTGGCCCCGACGAAAGCGTCTGGCTCTATTTACAACTGGAGGTGGATTTCAACTAGTTCTTGCATTGCTGGTGTTTTTGCGCAAATGCATAGCACGCCGAATTTTCCCTTGTTCTGCCTATTTTTCATGTAAGCATATATGTGTTTCCTTCCATATAACATTGTGGGAAATGCTTTACCGTTGGTGGAGCACATTCCGTTCTATGAGGCAGCCTTGGTGCCTGGACTGCTCTGCCCTTACCTGTCACAACGGGAGCACCATATCTCCGCAACGCTCCTAAATCAAAATAAAAATGGAGGCCACTCACCACCTACATCTCAGTTTCCCGCACTGACATTAGAGTAAGTTCGGTAGGTAGTGGCTCTTCCAAAAACCCTAACGCAAACCAGCACTTATGTCTTTGTCTCCACTGCGGACATATTTGGTGCTATTAAGTCTTTACAGCCACTTGTATCACCTGACGCCGTACTCATCACCGTGTTGGTCGAAATTATGGCAACAACGTCTCCATTTCGGGAGCCACGGGGCTCCATTGGATACTTCTAGCACGAGGGAAGCGTAGGGTGTCTCATCGTTCGTTCAGGGTTTTCGCTGAGAAGTCCGACCAAGTTGGTGGGCGCCCTGGTGTTCTCTTGGCATTTGGCGGAATCTTCTCGGTGACGACTCTCGTCCGGCGGCTCTGACAAATGCCTTGCCTTGCCAGCCTACCTAATTCGACACTAGTCGACACTCCCCCCCCCCCCCCCCCCCCTCCCCTCTGAGACGTATGTCAGAGCAGGAAAAACAGTGAAGTCGAATAGGTGAGCACGGAGACGAACGTTCTTCGTTTTCTTCACGACTTCTTCAATTTGCGCCTGTAAGTCACTGATGTTGAACGTTTGAACATCATTATGTTGAATAGCTTTCTCATTGCTTTTTGGTTGGAAAACCGGTTACTAACAAACAAGTCGCAATAAATTTACTCTGCTGGAAAAATGTGCAGAAAATGGTGTAGGGATCAGAATTGCTCAAATCTCAACCGCCCAGTTGAAATCCAGAGATCCAGCTGCGCGGAAGAATTGAATCCCCGACCTCCCTCCTCCCTCACATCCAGCAACGTCACTATCCACTGCGCTCCGAGACGCTTGCAGGCGGAGGCATCGCTGGCGTACAAGACCCCCGAACTCGTGATGCGCCGATTCCACTGTAGCTTCAAGGACCTCTTACTCATTGGCCTAAACGACTTGGAAAAAAAGAAGCACATTTTTATACTAACTGAGGGAAAAAGAAGCACATTTTTATACTAATTGATTCTTCCTGAATGAGTCGTTCTCACGATCAGACATACTCTTCGGACCCTTTCCTTGTTAGTTCGGTTGAACTCTTCAGACCCCTCTCTTGTTAGTTGAACACCCCCTAAGGCCCCAGTGGTGATGAATGTGACCTCGTCGCGGCGTGCGATGCAAACTGGCAACACCGCAATGCTAGGCTGATCAGTAAATTAAAAGCGATTCATGCTCTGCTGATGGTTGTGGCAGTGAGCAGCATGAATCCTTCTGTGCTCGCCATAATGACAAGGTGGGTTTGTAGTCGTCTCTGAAGAAATTCAAGTTGCTAAAGCTTGAGAGACAACCACAGAAGCTGGCAGTGAATACTAGTAAACTGCGGAAAAAGAAGTATAAATAGAACGGTCAGAAGAAGACACTGATGTTATTATAAAAAGACATGGAAGGGTCATGGAATAAACTAACTCGCAGCATTTTGATGCCAAACAGAACGAAGGACCGATGGGTGGCAGGTAGGCTAGGGAAAAAGTTAGAGCATCAGCTGTGCGAATCGGTAACCCTAATGTCCATCAGTGTCCATCAGTGCGGTCAGGTGATAACTTTCGTCAGGTATATTTCCCATGTGCATTCAGTGAACTTCACTCACAATAGAACCAGAGTGCGTGGTATGCAAAAAAAGGACCGGCTGTCACCCTAAATCGAGGATCTTCATTCGGATCCTGGCCAGGCCAGGGAAGCGCTTCATTCGTTCGAGATGGGAGGGGGTTGAAGTCAGACTTGCCTGGGAAGGACACAAAACTGACTTGTCCATCGGCTGGCTATGTACCTCAAGGTACTGCATAGGCCAAACACACATTCAATTTCGCTCAACGATGCCCGTGAAAACAGTATGCGCTATCCTCTATACCTCGAAGAGATTAATCAACGCGGCTCTTTACTCTCCTTCATCTTTGCCTTTATGTACAACACCTTACCTTTGTCACGCCCTCGGCGTCATTTGAACCTGGTCCTCATCATACCGTGCCACATAACTAGTGAATGTTCTTAACGATGAGACGGTTATCGTTGAGTTCTGCAAGGCTTTTCCTACTGAAATCAACCACCAGTTGTATCTACAAGGCAGACACGCGAGTAGATATAGCAACACTGAAAGGGTTAGGCCCGAAAAAGCTCCTGAACAAAATCTGCTTTGGCGCACCAACCATCCATTTCTAGTTCTTAATGATGGATCCAAATCTTTAAAAACCCTGTTCGCCCATCCAAGCTCATTGCACGTATCAATTCTTATGTTTCCGCTGATTTCCGGGCTTATTGTTCCCTTATCAATTCTCTATTTGACGGACGCTATGAGTTTTCAAGTTCCAGTGCCAGTTCTCGGGGATTTGTCGCCGTTTTTGAGTGTTTTGATTTGTCTGTATCCAGGTGCAACACAGTCGCAGCAGCCGCTTCCAAAGACGAAGCGACATTTGACACCTGGTGTAACTACCCATCCGGTGAGCTCTACGAGGAATGAAATTTCTGTTCCCCACCCTCGACAAACCGCTCGAAAGGGCATTTCGATGGTACACACAACACCTGCTAGTTGACTACTATATGGTGAGTGTTTTCTGAATTTCGCTCCTTCGTTCCGTTTTTTTTTGTGGGACAGTACCGGACGCGTCTTTTGAATAGACGCCGAAAAACCGCACTTTTGCGGTTTCTGCGTCTTTTTGTTATAACTCGCCCAAATGGCAACCATTTGAAGGTAGGTAGTCACCGGTTAATGTTCCGACTTTAAACTAAACAGTAGACCAGCCAGCTCGCTTATAGCCAAGAAATAATAAGGATGAAGGATAAAGGACGGCGTTACTCAATCCCTTTCTGGGATGCGCCACACATTCTACTTCTACGGGATGTCGTGGAGGAGATTTGAATGCGTATTTGGCCATACAATGATTTGTGGTGGCCAGCCGATGAACAAGTCAGCGCTTTATCCTTCCCAGACAAGTCTGGTACCAATTCACCGACCACGGAGGGATGGAAGGCTTGGTGGCCTGGGCGGAAAATTGGAACCAGGAACCTGGTATCGGGTGCAGGCGACAGTGGGCGCCTCCTCCGATTGCGCCCTCCAAGAAAGAAGAAATAAGAAGCTAGTGGAAATTCCAGCATCTGTAACACGAACTCATTTTAGAGCACTTGCAAGCCTCCAAAAGGAAGATAGTGTGCCTTGATGCCTTCCATTACCTTCCCAACTTGCAGTCACTTATTGTTCAGTCAAAGAGAAGGATGGAGACAGTTGAAGAAAAATAAAACTTTGCCTTCTGATCACCCTCTCAGCATGTACTGGCTTTGTATTGCTCCTATTCAAAGCAAGTTGCGCTGTACGTACATAGCCCCAGTCCTGCATGGCTTGACCTCAGCTCAGTCCATGCAAGATCTGGTAGTGGCAGATTAACCCTTGAGATTAGCTAGTAGTTTTAATATGTATAACAGGTAAAGAGAGAACGAAGCGAAAGAGGAGTAAAGCAGCCTAACTCAACACTATGAACACTCACTCATAAGCGCTCTAATGTGTGCTCAAACCGCATCGGTAGAGAGGTACGCCGGTTCATGAACTACTCTTTTCTGAACTTTTGTTATCCCTTAGGCCGTCGGAGTTCCTTCCTAAAAGCGGTTTAGTTCAAATCTGGTTAATGGCCACATCTTAATAGGAATCGATTTTGCCACTCGTCACTGTTCTTGTTTCCTCTCTCTTCAGTTTCCTTCTCCTTTGCTCATCTTTTTTATAACCATCATTCAACCGTTCTTGTTCTCACTTATTCTTTTTCCGCTTTTATATTTCTAATATTCCTTCACCGTGCTTTCTGTCATCATCTACGATTTTTTCAACTCGCTTGCATTCTACTTCCTCCTCCCTTCCACTTCCTCGCTGACAATCTGCTTCCTCCCTCCTTCCACCTACTTAATTTTTTGTCATAATTTCCTACGCTTTTTATAGCTTTATTTAATTCTTGTTTCCACCCTGCTCATTTATTTATTTATTTATTTATTTATTGAATACATCACAGTACGCGCCATGTAAGGGAAAACAGAAACAACAGCAGAAAGCAGACGGACAATCACAGCGCATCTAGGCGGATTTCCTATGGAAACAAGCGTCGTCGACTTATCAGTTAGTAAACATTGACCGCAAAAACTCAAAAAAAACGAGAAAAAACGCTTGTTCATTTTTTGTCAAAAGCATTACACATAACAAAACTGTTTTCGTATTTTTGTCGTCAACTGCTCCATCTCTTTTCTTCTTGGTCGCTGCTTATTTTAAGCTTTTTCTGTAGGCTGCGGAGGGAGGGCACTTGAGAGATAACTGAGGTAGTAAGGATTGTGATGGGGAAATGACATTTGTTGGTCACGCCGATCCAAAAGTTGAAATATGAGCACTGGTGCCATCTGACTAGTAGGGAACAGTCGCTGATCCCTGCATTGCGAAAAAGAATCTGAGGCCCATTCTGGCGGAATGATGTCAGCAATTTTGTGGTGAAGGAACAGAGTCGCGCCTTAACCGCTTGGAGGACATGCGACAGAAGAGAGGCGCTTGTAGCAGCGCTGGTTGCCTTACTTTAGGCTGGATCCAATTATAGCTGAGACTCACCCGAGCATGCACTTTATCAAATGGCGCCATCGCACCAGGAGAGGAGATAAAAGCGTAGAGAAGTACACGAAACATGCGAGAATCAATATACTAGCTTGGTGAAAAAGTCTTGCACCACAGCATAATTTTTTCAAACTTTTATTGCTTTTTTGTGTGCGACTACAATCTTCGAATAATTATCATTTACATGTACAGCCTTCTGCTATCCGCTGGGGAGACGAAATCCTTCCTTCATCCTTCTAGAGCGAAGTCAGCTGTGACCCAAAGAAGTGCTCCACCTCAGATTCCAGTTCGGTTCGGTCATTGAAGCACCTATCCCTTAGTTGTTGCTTGAGAGCTTGAAAGAGGTAGTAGTCCAATGGCGCAAGACCTGTCGAATACTGCGGGTGGGGCAGCACCTCCCACCGAAGCTTTAGCAACTTCTGGCGAAACGATTTTGCAAAGTGGGGAGCGAGCATTGTCGTGAAGAAGGTGAGCATCCATTCACCCCCGCCGTTTTCGCCGCACGGCCTCGTTCAGCTTCTGCAGCTGTGTAGCGTAGATGTTTGCTGTTACTGCGGTGCCGTCGTCAAGGAGCACATCATAGAGATTCCTCGAGAACCCCACCAACAGCACAGCATTACCTTCCTCTAGTGAATGTTCGCCTTGAGGTTGTGGTTCTCCTTGGGGGAGCCACTGGGCCTACCGAGTAAGGTTAACGAGGAAGACCCAGGATTTATTTCACGTGACGACGTTCTCGAGAAAGTGCTTATTACGGAAAATAAAAAAGAGAGACTGAGCGATAGTCAGTCGCGAAGCCTTGTCCGAGTCACGGAGTCAGTCACACGTCACTACAGTCGTAGTATTTACATGCCCTCGAAAGCACATTGTCATGAATGCGAAATATTCTAGAATGTTTGTGCTACAACTACGGAGCACCAAACAGTCCTTAGAAGTTCCCTTCAAATTTTGAAAAATTTTCAAAATTTGTGTGCAAGACTTTTTCACCAACCTAATATAATCAAAGTGTTACAGTATTTCGAGATAGTTGTGCGGTATTTCAGGTGTTTATAATTGTGCCGGTGATCCTGACGACGATTCTCGGTTGTGGATTCCTATGGATAGAGGAGCTGACAGTCCTGGATGCGAGAAAGTAGGTAGAATGTTGTATGAAAGCGATTTCTGTTTCTAGTCACTCGATTCCGAATATAGTTGTGCACCTGGATTTCGCCCAAGACCTTATCATTTCATTTTTAAGATCTCAAAAAGCTATTTGGAGCTAATTTCTTACACTAGTAAAATTACGGTTACTAAAAAAGCTACCAAGCTAACAAGTTCATCTCATTTGCTCCCATTAACCTACCAGAACCTCAATTTGGGATTTATCACAAAGAGCGACAGAGTCTGCATCTCTTAATCTCATGATCTGTTCGACTGATCTTCAACTGCTCTTTTCGTGTTTTCACCATAGGATAGGGCAGTGTTAGAGGGCTAGCCTCCAGCTGCTTCCCCGCCTTCCGCAGTTTGTAGAGCGATAGCCTAGCCACGCCTCATTGGGTCTCGGTCGAAGAACAGGAACAAGGCTCTGTTGCGATTGTTGCGGGGAATGAAACTGATTTGATAGGTGCTCCGCTGTAGATGGCTATCAATCGAGAGTAATTGCAGGCTGTACACACCCGTCAGTGCGCTTTCATGGGAGGAGGAGCGGGTGATGAATGAGGTGAGACGGCCGCTTCCGGATCTGTGGCAGGGATAGATGTTCGCTGATGACGTTTTCAGCTGTGGCCGGTGAAGCCGCAGGAGTTCCTGCCGGAGCGGACGTTTGAGTGGCGACGCTACCTCTACCTGGTTGTGCACGGACGCTTACACGAGGACGGCTCTTATCCGAACATTCTAAATGGTCAGGCAGCGCGGCTTAAGCTGTTCTTCATCTTGATCTTTTAATTTTTCATTTTGCTATTTCCCTTTCTGGTTAATGTTCCAGAAAAAACGTAGATGTCGATTTCTCTTAGATTCTAACAGTGCTCTAAAAATTCCAATCAAAGAACACTTTTGAAGCGTCGACACCAAATTTTAATAAAGCAGTCCCAAGGCTACATCATAAAACTTCGTTTTCCTGCTAATACCGTGTCTCATTTTCTTCCATGTGAGTGTATACCTTTCCCTTTGACGTGAATTAACTGTTAGTTGGTAGAACCACCCCTTTGTTTAGATTTGATCAGTTTCGCTAGAAAAAGGAAGTGTCGCTTCGAAAGATCTCAAAGGTAGGCGGAAAACGTCTTCGGATGTGAGACGGAGTACTCATCCGTTGAAAGAAATGTAATGTTTTAACACTTGCTGGGCCAATCCTCCTATCCGGCCTCAGCGTTTTTGTGTTGGCTAAGGCTTGATGTGGCTCCTCGTTCCTTTTTAAACTTTTATCGTAACTTATCGCTTGTGGCTGTCTCATCTCTTCCTTTCTGGCTTGTGAAGACGGAACCACTTCAGGCTCATACCTGGACGAAATCGAGCGAATGGAGGCCGACGTGGCAGCGAACATCTCGTTCCCGATGCAGCCGCAGTGGAGGAATGACGACACCATGGTCATGAACGACACGGTGACATTCCAGGTGAGGCCGACCTCTTATCCTGCTGCCGTTCTAGCTCGTCCACTTGATGATTTCAGGACATCTGCATGAGCTGGTACGGTGAGTGTTATCGCCACACGAATCTCATAACACTGCTGAAGCGTCGTCATGAACTCGAAGAAAGGTCTGCTCTCCGTAGGCGAAACCTGAGGCGACTGAATTCTAAGAATAACGCTGTTCCAGGGGAATCGCTGTCAGCTATCCTCAGGCCAATACTGGGGGGACGCCGATCTACCTAGCATTCAATGTCGGTGGGGTCGAGACATTCCCAAATGACACAATTAAGGTGATTTCTTTGAAACCACGTTCTCTATTCTTTGGGCAGTCGTGCAGTCTCAGCTTCTGTACACCTCGTTTGAGCCCGTTTTCGCAGCACTTGGGCATTTCGCGAGCAATGTCTACGGGTCGTGCAGCTTTTCAAGGAACTTAGCCCAGAAGACAGGTACCATCAAATATTCGCAATGTTGTAGAGTGTTCAAGCAATGAGGCTGTGGTACTTTCTGCGCTTTGACACACCGGTACTGGACCAGATGGCCAAAGAGTGGGAAGAAGCAGCTGCGAAGTACGTCCGCCAGAAGTATGGAGATAATCCGTTGATCAAGGTGAGTTTGCGCGAAGTACAACTAGACGCATGCAAAAATGAGGTGTCAAAAATCAGGCGGAATCTGTTCCTGTGGTGGTTCAAACCAATTAACTATTTATGGTCGCCACGTTGCGTGATCACCCAGCGAAGGATATGAAAATTTTAATCATTTAGGCTTTTGCCTTCATCTCATATTTAAAAGGTTAGTTTCGAAGTGATCTCAACACGAGCTCGCAGACTTTGTGTTCCGTTTGTGTTTTGATATAATCTCCCAATTCCAACTCGAGGGCTGCAGTACATGGTATGAGAGCTACCAGCTCACGCACTCACTCAATGTCCGAGTTAGGCCAGATTTCTTCCTGGAGACGTAGGCTTTGTAAAGGATGTTGCCCTACTTAAGAAAGGCTCTTAGCTTTCTCTATCGGGCAGCAAAACGATACGAATGTTGGCGTATATCAGTTTGTCCAAAAAGTTTTCAAAAATCTGCCCTCACATTTTAAGGTAAAGTGGGGCAAATACCAGAATTACCTTGCAGACAGATCTTGCAAGCAAGAAAAATGTTTACATAATCTCTACTTGGCTGGGTGGCACTACACTAGTTCTCGTCACTGTAAATCTGTAAAAGATTAAGATTGGGCATTTGATGGACACATAAGTGTATCGCCCCTACCTGAGAAGTCTGGTACTAATACGCTGACCCAGGATGGATCAAAGGCTTGGTTTGGCAGAGCGGAAGCAAAACCCGCGCCTGGCCATTCCTTGCAGCCCGCCACACTGACCGTTCGCGGCTCGTGTGCACAGCGGACGTGGCACACGATTTTCAATGTATTACCTTAGGTAGATCCAAAATCTGCCAAGGACCTGACCATGGAAAGTACTACGTACAACTTTTTCAAGGCTTCTACAGTTTGATTGCATAGACTTCAACTTTGATTTGGGAGGTGACTACTTTGATATAAAAAAGCAATTTGAATTGGAAAGAACGCAGTTTAAATAGAAAATTGTATTGTTTGACTTGAAAACGCCACTGTGTGGAGTTACAGGATGTTGAGATCAAAACTCTTGAGCCATGCGGGACTCGAACCCCCACCTTCTGCTTGCCGGTCAACAATGCCACGCCTTTCACCACCGTGGCTGTTTGAGTGCACGCAGCATCCACGATATCCTCGAAACCTGCCAGCGCCCACTCGTGATACCGAGAGTCCCGGTATCGGTATCGGTGCTGACAGGTCTTGAGAATATCGCGGATGTTATGAGATCGAAAGTCGAGGTGTTGTGTGGTCAAACAGCGCTGGTCGTGTAAGGCGTAGCATTGCTGCCCGGAAAGCAGGAGGTGCGGGTTCGAGTCCCGCCTGGCGCAAGGGTTTTGATCGCATCAAAACATCCTGTAACGACATATACTCTCTCTAGGCTGCGAGCAACGATACTCAATTGCAGCCATGCGCGCGGTCGCGGCGCGGCGCAGCAGTCCGGGCCGCCTCCAGCCGCAAGAGGCCGCGTACGAGCTGCACCTTGCTCCATTTTGGTTCCATGCGCTTGCCATACGTGGCTCCAACCACCAAAATTAATAGGGGTCCGCTTAATTCGCACTCCGGCACGACAAAACTGGTAGTGGACACTGACTGAAGCGTCCACTACCAGTTTTGAGGGTCGAGCTGCACCTTAGATGCACTACTTTCCAACCCACTCTCCAAACTTAAGGATAAGAGGAGCTCAATATTAATGAATGTTTCTAAAAAACGAATGAGACTCGAATAAATATGCTTCAATGCATCTGAGGGAGCTTCTTCAGCGCAGAATTCCAGAGCAGTTCAGTCATTAACCAACTAAGGTGGCGGGCAGAATCACAGCTGAATGATGGCAAATAAAATAGTGCCCATGGTGAAATGGAAAATCAGATAAATAGTTTGCAAGCGAGTTTTTGCGCATTCTTCACTACTGCCATTGGCAAATAAGCGCAACTCCTCCTTTATGCAGTTCTCTTTGGATCATCTCCCCCATGTTCGTGGCTATGACCGCTGGAGTGCCTTTGGTGTGGATGATGCGGCCTTAGTGGGTGTCTCGTCCAGCTGCAGTCTATTCCTGCCACCACTCAGAGCCACGCGACATTGGCTGGGCAATGGCTTAAGGCCCACACAGAGTTCTGCGGCAACGCCGCTCGCCGCTATGGTTAAGGATAGGGCAAGGACACCGCCGGCGGCGAGCTCTGCGTCTCTGCCCCATGGTTAAGCATAGGGCCGCGGCGCTGCCGCAGAACTCTGTGGGGAGAGCATCCGGCTATGTTTGTGTGAAGATTGGGCAATCTTGTCCCATTCACCGCGCCAGGCGAAGTGATCCCGCCTCTGACGTGTTACGCGCGCGCAACCGCACGCGTCAAAATGAGTATCGCTGCCGTGTCCCCTCTCTCTACCAGCCACTCTAGGCTTGAACAAATCTGTAAGCACGCCGATTTTATTCGTAACAGAAGCTCTAGTAATTGTACAGGGATTCAAGCAAATGCTTCCTAGCGTTAAAAGTGCTCACAATTTCTGAAACACCTTTCGACAGTATCGGCCACCTATGCAACTAGCTCACAGATCACAAGTTAGCCTGCAATTACCCATTTCGAAAACTTCAACATATTGCTTTTCTATTTAATATTTATCTGCACTGGCCCGGCTATCCGTCTACGGTTTTGCTTTCGAGAGTCCATAGCATTCCAGCTACTGAACTCATCAACGACTTACAGCAATTTAACAGAGAAAATACAGCCGGAATCCTTGATAGCGCGGCGAAATCTTTCGCCACCTCGCTTGATAAGTCGCGATATCAGGGATTTCGGCTGTATGTTTTCTGTTAAATTGTTGTAAGTCGTTGATGAATCTGGCCCAGATGGATTAGATAGGGCGAATGCGATAATCTCAATCACGCACTGAAAGGGACAACGAAAAACTTTAGATTTCTGAGCAGTGTTTGCTCCTTAAGGTTTTTTAACCTTGAAATTTCGAGAAGATACGAGGACGACTTTTAACTGCAGGGAGTTGGCATCATACATACATTGCCTTCTTTTCAAAAGCAGAGTTTTGAATAAATGCGCCTGAGGGGTGAAGGTTCCATGCACTTGCCTGCCAGTTGCATCCTTTAAAAGAAGTGTTGTCCACAATTCATGGAAAATAAGGAGGACAGTGTATACTCACCGCTCCACTATTCTCTGAAAGTTCCAAGAGAACGGGGTCTACTTCAGCTGTACCACGCTCTAGAAATGTTCTTCAACCTTCTACGTCAAGCAAGCGTCCAGTGGCGTGTTTCTGTGGCCACATGGCCCTATCTTTTGCTCTGCCACCTGCACCTACGTATGTATAAGTCTTTAGCAGAATGAAGTAGCCAGAGAGCAACAACGGTCGCCTAGAAACTGCGAGCCCTACCTTCCCTTTCACGTCAGTACTGCCTAATCGGTAGAGGGATATCAAAGCTAGCGGGTATTTCTGTCACGATTACTGGTATTGCGCACTTTTTGTTTGTATTATGTGATGAATGAACTGGCCATGTTTTAGCTTTTCGGACACGCTATTGGAGTGTCTTTTATTTGGAGTGGGTCAAAGACAAGATAAAATTTGGGTAACAGTTTCTGCCTAGCGTAACTCATTCCTCTTTAATCATTTCTTACCAGACTTATGATTAGGTACAGTATTCTGCAGATTTTTCCAGGATGGCGAACACACTATGAGCTCAGAATCAAATCCTCGGTGGGACTCGCAGTATCCTTGTGGGAAACTCCCTTTATACCAAATAAACCACTTATCATTAGAGTACTGCTTACGGCAGCAAAGAGCACTCAGATTACTAGGCTAGTGGGACTAAACATGCACAGACTGGAAGGGCTAAATGAATGAACGGCGAAATTCTGGTCATTATAAGATTCCAGCTTCTCTCTTCATAGCACCTTTGGTCATTATCTTTTCGTTCTCAAAATCCATCCGCATGACTTACTTTTTCCTTTCGAACGAGTGCGAGTTATGTTCTGATCGCCCGATTCGAGCGCGTAAAACTGACTGAAGGCGAGGGTGTTAGCGTCAAGAGTCGAAAAGATTGAGAGATGGGATAGGCTTCACTGTTGGCGTGTAGTGTGAGATGCAGTCCGTTTAAGTGTCACATCAAGCACTCGCGGATAGTGGATCAGGGCCTGACGAACAACGCAAATCGTCTCAAGCCCTACTTTGCAGTCACGGTGATCGTGCTCATAGCGTTCACTTCGCTGTACTCCATGAAATGGAATATCAAGACGAAGGATGGAAGCATTAGCGGTACGTCGCTTTCGGCCACTCGACCAGTTAGTCTTTGATAGATCTTACTCATTTTTTTCCTACGTGCTGCACTGCCCGTCCTTATTGGGATATTCTAATTAGGATCGATATCCTTAGTAATATTGCAATACCTGTGGAACCACTGCACATGAAACAGTCGTCATCGCTTATTTGCGTTTGGCCCATTCTCGCCCTTGCCTAGTATAAATCTCTTCGCGACAATGCGCTTTTAGCGCCCTTGATTGTTATTCTTTTAAGCGATGGTATTGTCATTCCTGAACATACATTAAAAATGTTGTTGATAAATTCGCTTGAGGAATAGGGAAGGATCGTGCCACGCTGAAGACGTCGTCGAACGTGTGTAGGGATTCAGAAAACGTGCCGCAGACGTCCAAATTGCGTAGGAATTCCTAGGATTAAATAAAACAATTGGAACATCCAGTATCGGCCGACATCTGAAATGGTAGTACACCCTGGTGTTGAACACGTGCAAGGTCTTATCGTTAGGCCTTGGTCTAGGTAATGCAGTTGTGGACAATCGAAAAAAGATTTTCGTTTTTTTTTGTGCAACCTTGTCAGCAAAAATCAAAATGTAACGTTTTAAGCCCATCTCGAACTAGCTCCACGGTTTCCAGAGATAGCAAGATCAATATGCAAATTTCTCATTTCAGTTGGAGTTGATTGGCTCCGTTCCAAACCGATTCTCGCTCTCGGTGGTGTTCTTTCTTCTGGATTGGCAATATTCAGGTTCTGATTTTTGTGGCTGCGGCTTGTTATTTCTGTTTGCTATACACTCTTGATAATGTGCGTTGTTGATGCGTTGTTAATAGCGTGGTGCTGTTTTGGGAACGTCCCAATAGCTTGTACAAAAAAGAGTTTTATGTAGGAATCGCCGGCTGTCGCATGCGCACCGAATCGGTACATTCTCATTTCTTCGGTCTTATTCAGGTCAACCAAGCCTCCCATCCCTTTCCTGTCGACGCATTGGTAGTGGAATTGTTTGAAAAGGATAGGACACCGACATGTTCATCAACTGGCCACCGAAAATGATTAGCAGGGTGGTCTAAAATACCGCAACGAAATTTGGTGACCTTGTTAAGAGACACTTGTTAATTTTCTTTAATCCTGCAACAATTACGAGACTGGTAGGAAAGTGAAGGAGACCAATAAGGAGGATCACTGAAGAGGAGGAGATAAAGATGGGCAAGCGAAGAGGGGACTAGTAAGGGGGATCAGTAGAGGGGAGACAGCAAAGGTGGGACCACTGAAGGAGGGGGTCCAGTGAAGAGGAAGCGGTAAAAGGGGACCAGTGGAGAGGGAGAGTAAGGGGGGGGGGGGGGGGGGTAGGGAATGGTAAAGGAGACCAGTGAGAAGAAGACCAGTAGGTGTGTGTGGGGGGGGGGAACAGTGAAAGGGGATCACTACCGGGGACCAGGCTCAAGCGTGAGGTGCAAGAATCGCAGGGGTCGTACTTTGGAGCAATGTGGAGGGGGTCGTACTTCGATTTGGTTCCTAAGACAAAATCCCTCGGAGGGATCGTTCCTTTGCAAGTGTTGTAAGCAGAGGTCTTAATTAATAAATGTATTATTATTATTCAATCAATAAATTTTTGATGCAAATAAATCATTGGATTTGCAGGGTTATTGCATTAGACAATAAATAGATTTTTCTATGCATTTTTGAAAACAGCTGAAATGGATGGATTGTTGCTCAATTTTCTCAGTGACGGCGCCACATATTTTTTAGTTGAGAAATGTAACAACAGAAGCTGAAAATGGATCTTACCGAAATTTGTCCTATTTCTTTGTAGCAGGAAAAAATGAGACCTCCCCTAAACAACCTTTCATCCGATCAGGTGGAGTGATTTTCCTATCCTGGATTTTTCCAAAAATAAAACATTTCCTGAACAAGGCTACCACTGGAGCCGAAACTAGAGTCTACAACAGCATAGCTTTGAGCACTTCTCCAAGAAAACAAGTCTTTCCTAAGCGATATTCCTTGCGATCAGCTGAGATCATGCTCTAAATTTTCTTTTTTTTCAAAAATAAACATTTTCTTCCTGAACGGAACGATGTCGAGAACTGAAACGTAGCTTTAGAAAACGGTAATTCCTATGAGTGGACTCCATGTCCGACTTTCCATGAATCTCGGCATGATGTTTCTTGTTGAATTGTTTGTTCGTGGAGCTGTGCACCGGGATTGTTACAACACTTTATTCGGCTTACGTTTCGGCGGTTTCGTCTTCGTCGGAGCCTGAAAGAGTCCAAATAACATTTGAAGGAATACTCCCCCAAAGGACATTTCATTCTACAGAAAGAAATTCAAAGGTCAATGGAGTGAAGAAAACGATGTGGAGAAACGACGAAGGGTTGAACTTTGTGGTGGAAGCCGAGGAGCTCCACCAGTCACCTTCAGACGGAGGTGAACGTTGGTGAATGACTTAAGCTCTAGAGACTACCCTAAGGACCTCCAAGGGCATGACCCTGTAGGTCGAAACCCACAAAGGCCGACAAAGGGTGCCAGTTCTTGCGTCGCCGCCACGCACTCGTCTTTGCGATTGATCTTGGGGTTTTGCGATGCGATCCAGAATGCCTCTAGCGTTTTCCGCGCGGACACGTCGCTCTCGCGTGCAAGGATCGTGACAGCCACCTGAACCATTGCGCCGCCATGGCAGTCTACCCTGTACTCACCAATTGGAGTCAATCTTTGCGATCTCCTAAGGCCGCCTAGGTGCTCCTTGACCCTTATGCAAACGAGGCCGAGCAAATCAAAATTCTCTTCTGCATGCCGTTCATTTCGGATGAGGTCAGCAGGAAAATCTGCGGTTGCCTTCGAAAGGCAGACCTACATGAACTGGTGAGGCCTCCTATGCATTTGAAGGGACAACTTGTTCGAAACCGATTGTACGACCGCAGCTGTCCTACCCCCTCGTGCGTAGTGTGTCCTTTTGGGAAACAAGGTGATTGGATGACTTCGGGGGTGGTGTACCTCATGTTATGCAGGGAATGCAGAGAGGAGTACGTCGGGGAAACAGGAAGGCCGCTGTGTATAAGGGTCAAGCAGCACCTAGGAGGCCTTAGGAGATCGCAAAGATCGACTCCAATGGGTGAGCACAGGGTAGACTGCCATGGCGGCGCAATGGTTCAGGTAACTGTCACGATCCCTGCACGCGAGAGCGACGTGTCCGCGCGGAAAACGCTAGAGGCATTGTGGATCGCATCGCGAAACCCCAAGATCAATCGCAAAGACGAGTGCGTGGCGGTGGCGCAAGAACTGGCACCCTTTGTCGGCCTCTGTGGGTTTTGACCTACAGGGTCATGCCCTTGGAGGTCCTTAGGGTAGGTGGTCTCTAGAGCTTAAGTCATTCACCAACGTTCACCTCCGTCTGACGGTGACTGGTGGAGCTCCTCGGCTTCCACCACAAAGGTCAGCCCTTCGTCGTTTCTCACATCGTTTTCTTCACTCCACTGACCTTTGAATTTCTTTCTGTAGAATGAAATGACCTTTGGGGAGTAGTTCTTCAAATGTTATTTGGACTCTTCCAGGCTCCGACGAAGGCGAAACCGCCGAAACGTAAGCCGAATAAAGTGTTGTAACAATCTCGGTGCACAGCTCTACGAACAAACAATTCAACACGGTAGTTTCTATTTTACATATATATTCCGAAATCGACCCATTCCTAAACGATCCTCCTCGCGATCAGATGGGCCATGCTCAAGATTTTCTTTTTTTTTCAAAAATGAGCTTTTAATATTTTTCCTGAACGGAATGATGTTCTAGTATTTTGAATGCCACCCGCATTTGCAGAAATCTCAAAACTGAACGAGTTACGATCAGTTGAACAAAGTACAGTATAGCACCTTCCAATCACATCGACGAGCGGTTGACCAGTGATCCATCCTTCTTGATCACATCGAAAATAGCTCCAGATGAGCTGCGTTTTTTATTATGTATCAATCAAAGATTGCGCTTTTCTAAAGCTACATGTCAAGTCTAGACATCGTTCCGTTCAGAAAGAAAATGGTTATTTAAAAAAAAATTGAGCATGACCTCACCTGATCGCAAGGAGGATCGCTTAGGAATGGGTCGATTTTGAAATATAGATCGCTTAGGAAAGATTGATTTTTTGAACAAGTAATTAAATAAAAGCTGTGCTGTTATGAACTCCAGTTTCAGCTCCAGTGGCAGCCTTGCTGAGGAAGCATTTCATTTTTTTTTTAAACCCAGGATAGCAAAATCACCCACCTGATCAGATGACAGGTTGCTTAGGAGAGGGCTGATTTTTTCCCGCGACAAATTGAAAGACAAATTTCGGTAAGATCCGCTTTACAGCTCTCTGACAAATGCGACTCGCCGTCTCAGCGAAAACTGAGCAACAATCGGTCCATATGAACGATTCAAAAAAAATATATAATCTACAACAATGACTATTTAAATTTTTATTAGATAAATTCCAAATGACTTTTTCTTTCCGAATTCAATTGACGTTTTCTTTCCGTAGAAGAAGCGGTGCTCAGGGTGTTGCCATGTCGTTGCCATGCTTAAAGATCTTCATTTTTTTTTGATTTATTTGCGTCAGAAATTTATTAATTAATTATTATTAATTATTTTTTTCTTTCACATTTTCTAAAATTGTTTACATCATAAGAAGCAGCTTAACATTGAAATCGATCAATTTTCTTGATGGGGGTGGAGTCGTAAATTTTTTGGAGAAATTGCAGCCCACGCTTGAGCCCGCCGGGACCGGTAAAGGGAAGACCAGTGGTGTCGGGACCAGTAAAGCGAAACCAGCAGAGAGGGGGGGGGGGGGGGGTAAGAGAAGGTAGAACAGTAAATGGGTCCCAGTAAGGGTCCAGCAAGAGGACCAGTAAAGGGTGGTGGCAGCAAGGGGGACTAGTGAAGGGGACCAGTAAGGGCGGCAGTTATGATAACGACAATGATAATGAAGCCGCGTTGGCGAACGAGTGTGGCGCGGTGCGTACCGCGCCGTGTCGTCCTGTCACTACTACGCGGCAGATCTTCTGCCTGTCGCGTGCCGCGTTGCTGCAAAAGCGTGTAGAGGCCTTAACGGTATCGAGCCATCTACCAATACGGATTGGTTTCATTTATGTTTCTGCAGACTAACCAGGAAACTCTCTCAAAGGTAGGTTGGAACGGCCCAAGTGTTGTATATGGTCAGAATTTCCTCTGTCTGGGAAACCACAAAATTCAAATATCTCGGCCCCAATACAACTCTGCGCAGAGTTACGTACGACAGAAGTTGGGCCGTTGGCGGCGTTAGCCCTCTGCCTGCACGCGGAGGGCGAGCTCAAGTTGGCTGGAAACAGCGATTATGGGGATTACGCCGCCCCTCTACGTACTGCGTCACCATCGCTCGCTCGTCATCGCTGCTTCCAGCCAATTTGAGTCCGCCTTCCGTCTCCAGGCATTGGGCTTACGCCGCCAATGCGTTTTGTTGTTTCCCAGAGAGAGGCGATTCTGCCCATATACAGCACTTGGGCCGTTACGACCTACCGTTGAGATAGTCTTCTGGCAAGTACTTTGGATTAAGACTCTCATTATCTGTTCCTCACGACGTGGTAGAGAACGTGTACTTTGAAGAATAAATCTTGTACGTGCGATAGAGGGTGGATAAGTCCCATAGGAGCAGTTTTGAAGATTCTGCCATACTGTGCCCTGCTCTACTATTCTATATAATGAAACAGTTTTTTTGCTGTAACGAAAGTAAGGAGGCCTAAAGAAGAAAAATACACGGTCGGGTGTCCTGTACAAGGGGTTTGAGGCAAAGCCCCGAACCAGACTTTTGGTAACCGCTAGGCCGCTGAACGACTGATATATAAACATAATAGATGGTGATGATAAATGTAAATCTCGATGCTTACCAAAAAACGTACTTTGCCATCTTCGTTTAACCATTATAAAAAACTCGGTGGTATCTTAAGACTCGCTAATTCACCGTTTCTTGTATTTTTGTGTTTATTACCAATGTGTTGTCCGCTCACTTCCAATGTGTTGCCTTAGTGGTGTTTGTTTTGTCACGTGTTGTCATACACGTAGAAATAAATAAATAAATAAATATAAATATAAATAAATATATACATCTACCTTGGAAAAGCTTCGAGGATTATCTACAGGATCCACGTGCAAGATCATTGGTGCCGATCAATAATGGAGAGTTGAGGATTATTCGAAAAATCATTTAAAGACTTTTTTACCACCCTAATATGTATTATGTAGTACATCCTTGGTAGAGTGCTCCGAGCAATTGCCACGGTTCTAGCTCTGAAGAGTGGTAAGCTGTCTTTGTTTGTGATCAAACACAATACTGCAACGAGCTGGAACAAATATGACATTCAGCCGTGTACACAACCCACTATTATGCTGTGTGTAGTTTTTAAAAACCTATTATACAAGGCTTCTCGAGAAGACCGCAAGTGGAGCGAGAAGGGGAGAAGCACTATAACATCTTTTCCAAGCCCAACCTCGCTGTATCGAAGTGAAATGAACATTGCGGTGGAGCGACTTTTCCAACAGCAAGAAAAAGGATGGTGACCGTTTCCCGTCACCTGCTGCAGCTATTGAACTCCTCCAATTTTAGCTTTCTAGTTTTTCCTTATTTTAAGCTTCTAAGTAAAAATTTCGCCCTATACTGCACTAAATAGCTGAAAATCTGATACCGTCATCCTAACAAATGGCGAATAAATTTCCTTAATGGGCGATGCGACGCAGACTGCAAAGCTACTCATTTTATGTGAATGGCTTCGTTAAGCCAGGAGTGAACCCTTCTGATATTTCTGCTTCATCGTGATATCTAGAGCATTAGCAGATGGCGTTTCAATTTGAAAAATCACATCCATTTTGGTCATTTTTGTACGACTAGGTTTTTGCTGCAGCATCTATGTGTAGGTCACCCAGTAGTCCAAATACGCGTTCAAAGTGCCTCTGGTATTCCACAAAGAAGTTGTCCCGATGTAAGTGTCTGTAACAGGGCGCGGCCACGTTCTCCGCGCTAACGACGGCGCCGTTCGTGAAGCGCCGTTGGCGTAAAACTTGAGATCCCTGGAAAACGGCCCAGAGGGTGTTTGAGGCAACCTTGGCTGGATACGTTGCATTTAGACTGGGGTCCATCCCATCGAGCACCACGCTGCAAATGACAATGCAGGATTTAGCGTCCGTTTTCTAGACCTTTGACAGATCTAGAACTTTGAAGGTTTCGGAACTCATTGGTTAGGCTTTTTCCTTGCTATTCGTTGCTGCGACACCACCTACGAATGCAAATTGTGTGGCTGCCTCGGTATCGAACTCGGGAGGAGCGATTTTTCTAAACATGTATTCAGAAGAGGCTGCTCACGGCCAAGATAAGTGATGAATGGGCGTCTGCCGGTTGTGGAAGCGCGATATATAGGGCTCACTGCGCGAACATGGTATAACTAATAGCACTGATGGCTTTTAACCGCGACTTCCAGCACAACACAGAGACATAATGACTGGGATGAAATCTGTGTTTCAATACTTCATATGCATGCACCTTTTATTTGTTATTGTTGTGACCAACAGCTGAAGCAAGATATTAACGCCAGGATTTCAGCGGGATCGGCTTGCTCCTGTGGTGCGGAATGTTCTTCGCTGAGATTACACTTGTCGCGCCGTTTCTTGTGCTGTGTAAGCGTTCTTCTTTTTTTGCTGCGTACTTTTGAGTTCTTTTTAAAATAAAATCCCGAACTCTGGACGTTTCCAGCCATCGGAGTGGATGATATGTTCATTGCGGTTGCGGCATGGCATAATACTGAGATAAAGTATCCAGGTATGTACAGCTTTCTTGGACTGTATTTACTATTTTTCGTTGGCTCCACATTCATTTCTTCACCATAAACAACGATAACTGCCGTTTCGTTGAAGAAAAAAGACCCTTTAATAACTTGTATGAGCCCACGTAAGCGAAATTGAAAGGATGTTTATACATCTCGGTTCTCCTACGATACTGTGGCCTGTGTTCACTGGTCGTGCTGGGCACAGCATCATCAGTTGGTTTCGCTGTTCCGCCACCATCATGCAGGATGTCGCTGCCATTCGAACTTAGCGGCGCTTGCGGGAGAACTCACTCGAACAGTCATGTATCTGTCATGTAGATATGAAGCAAACCAATTCGAAAGGGCTCCACTAACACCTAGTGCATTCAGTTTAAAGAGTAGTTTAGTGTGGGAGACCTTATGAAATGCTTTCGACAAATCAATATAAATTACATCCACTATCCTGTCTTGGTTAAGGGGGATCCTCCAGTCAAACACACTGTCAACGAGATTCGTGACAGTAGTGCGGGTGGCACAATGCCAGTACGAGCAAACCACGCCAAAACTTCTCTCTTATTATGCTCTCCATTACTTTGGTAGGACAAACAATAATGCTAACGGGACGAAATGTGGGTCAAAGTGGGTGATTTTTGGGTGAAAGTGCTCTCTTAAATGTACCCCTGTGGATGACATGGTACACAGCAACACATTCCTTCTCTATCATATGGTGCCTACTTTCTCAGTTTCTTTCGGATGCTTCGTGCCATAGATCCGACATCGCGATTCTCGTCAACGTCTGCCAGTCATACATCACCACCTCTTTCTGCAGAAATCTGGTTACGGGAAGATGGTCGGTTCTAACGCAGCTTCGTTTGTGCTCAGAAGTTAACATCCAAGAACGACTTTGTGGTGGAACTGGCCGGAAGGAAGCGAGTTGTTCTGGGGCATTCAGAAGTGCTGAGCTCTGTTTCCATCTATCTCACTCCACCACCCTTGCTCCGCTAACGTCCGTCTCGAAAACCCGGACATTACGAAAGCAGAATGAACACTTCTGCGTGGAGAAGACAGCGTCCGTAAGACAGACCTTGAGTTGGAAGTGTCTGGAAAGCGGCCTAGAGGGCGCCCAAAGAGCGCTGGGCTGATACGTTACACAAGGACTTTAAAGTAGCTGGTGTCCACTCTGATCTACCACAGGATCTGGAAGGATGGCGAAGAGAAGGGCGCACCCCGCCATGGAGCAGGATAAACGCTGAAGAAGAAGAAGCTACGAAGAAAATCCGTGACACTTACACCATTAATCGTACAAGCAAAGCGGTGATTTCAAAGAGTAGTTGGCATGGCGCAATTTTTACTTCACCCAAAACATCACTTTCTTGGATTTTTCGTTACACTGGAAACATTCCTTTTGCTAATAAACGCATGATTTTGTGGTTCCTTTGAATTCCTGCCATTGGATAGCTATGATAAGTATTTGTACGTAGCCTTATTTTCTGCTTGCTGACCAAATTTTCGCCCACTTTCCCAGAAAACGGAAAAAACTGCCCAAAATCGCTAGAAAAAAATCGAAAAACAGAAATTCCGCCTATCACTGGTCGGGAATTCATCCCTTTTAATGTGGGATGTCATGTGCGAGCGTTTATGACATGTAGCGGATGACCTCCAGCCCGAATAAGCTCAGTTGCAATCCAACACAGAAGACGTGTCACTTTTCACGCTTTTAATTGAGACTTGAAGTCCTGAAGAAGGAATCAAAGGCGATCTTTCACCAGCAAGATGTCGGGTTTGGCACAGGAGTGAATGAGCGGAAGTTCATGTAGAGCCTTGCCGTTATCGAAGCCTTCTCGCGACTGGAAGAGTAGTCCCATCTTTGTTCAGCAAAACGCGCAACGGTGAAGGCAAAGGAAAGCACAGTTGTAGAAAAAGGGAGTACATCATGTCACAGGAGTCGCTTGTATAAGTGGTCGACCAATTTTTTGGCAAAATAGGGAATGTGAACATCTTTTTGCGATTTCTATGCAGCAGATCTTGAGCAATGGTGCTAGTTCACATTTTGATCTCGTCCACTTGGATCTTCGCTTTTAGGCAACTCCCATACTGTGCTAAAGAAACGTATGGTTGAGGCGATAAGCGAGTCATCTGTCGCAATCTTCATTACATCTATCACTGATGTGAGTTCTCTTGCTGACAGCCGATGAAAAAAAAATATATAATCTCGGAGGCTATGCGGCAGGGATCGTGGTTTTCTAAATGCATACCAGGAACAATCTATCAGAATTCCCACATGCTAAGGTGTTGTCGTTCGGCGTTGGGACGTTCACTGACATCATCGCCGTCGAAGGTTTCTGTGCAATGACTTCAGCCTGCATGTTTTTCACATGGCTGTACCAGGTGTGCCGCCTACAAAAACACAGTGCCTAGAAACACTCACTAACCAATTTCTACCATTTTTTAGATCACATTCTTCGCCGGACTGATGGTTGTTTCGGCGAAGGTTCAGCTTGCAGGCAGGAATTCTTGTATCCCCTGCATCAAGGTCCGTTCTCAATCAATGAAGTTCATTAATTCGGGCTATTTCTAGGACACGTAGAAGCAGAATTTGCGTGTTCTGCCAGATCAAAATTACAAGTAGTTTTCCTCACCACTTTATTTTGAATTTTCGCGAAGCTCGAGAAAGGAGCGTTGCCGTGTTAATTTTTGCACTTATCATTCTCCTGCCTCTCGGGAAATTTCTTCCGGCACCGTAGTATTTATTTAGGAGCCATAGTGCTATCGTAGAGATTGCTGGGGTGTTGAGAAACCATGGCTTTGGGGTAGAAATACTTCGCAAATAAGATGCAATAAGTTTGATTGTTATTCGATGCGGGGTTGCAGGTTATGAACGATACTCACTTAGGTAGTTAAATTGGCCGTATTCGCTTGTTGTGAAGACCACGGCGTCGTTTCCGTTCATTTCATTGTCTTTTCATCATCATCCAATTGATTTACCGTTCGAACTTGATGAAGAGACCTGAGCCGTTCCAGTTGAGATGCCAGTGCATTCACGTCTTTGTCCATCGGTGGTATTCTCTCCTCACATTGTAATCGTTCATCGGTGTTTAAACTTCCACGCGACATCAGCCAGGCCACGAGAACAAGGCGTCATTTTCTTTAAATCTGAATCATTTTCATGCAAGGGCATGAACAGTGGGCGAAGCATAAAAAGGCTAAAACTACATCCTTCGAGTTAGGATCCCACCTCAGAGCTCTCGCGCTTACGAATACTCTGATTCATGGCGTTTACTCTTTCATCAAAGTCCACATCTAAACCGAAAGCCAAATGATTCTTGTCAGTGAAGTAAGCCTAAAAGCCTTATCTTCACTCTTTTTCAAGACCGCTCTTCTAAGAAAGGCAACTAATGAGCTATATGGCGACACAGCATAGGTCAGCATGTGTTGAAGTGAAGGGAGATCACTGAAAGATTTCGGGGTCTGCATAGCTCCACAAACATCAGAAAGCCTCCGCAATGTGATGGATAGGATTTCCCCTTCTGAACGAATAAATCCAACTATTCCACTGAAATCCTGTGCTATGCTTTATGCTCCAGGTCAAAAACAGAGGTGTAGGACAGTAGCCAGGCATGCACTACTTTCTACAGTGGGTGCTGGATCTTGAACTAGACACAGGTGACCAGTCTGCCGGCATCCACCGAAGACTCTCAGTTGGGGTTGCAGGTGAAGCCGGCAAAACATGCTGTGACATATACATATGTCACGGCACAAATTATGAGGCCCCTCGTGCATTTTAGTATGACCATGCACCTAGAAAACGGCGGATAACAAAATATTAGGTTGGCAACTAAATTCGTGGACTCGTTTGTAGTCACTTCTTCTAGCAGAGATTATCAGGTCATTTGTACAACAACTCTCTTGCTTTATCCACTGTTCGAGAGCGCGTAGTCTGTACTTTTCGTAACTACTTTTGCTGTCCTTACTTTTGCTGTTGCTATTCTAAATTAGTGGGAAGTTTTCAGTCTGAAATGAAAGGACATATAGTCACTATTCGCGAACGCCTTCTTCATGAGTACCAGCTCGGCCACCCTGCAATCGAAGCCCGACAGAACTTATGTGCAGCTGTAGAAGATGAAGTTGTCCAATAACCGACAGTGTTCAAATGGTTCAAGAGGGTCCGCGAGGGCAACGTTGAAATTGAAGACAAGCAACGCACCGCACAACCGTTTGCCCTTGATCGTCGAGCTGTAATTAGCGCCGTCGAAGGAAATCCGAGCTTGACAACCGTATGTTGGCACTCGACTTTAGGTGCTCACATACCTCTATTGAGAAACTTCTGCCCAGCGTTGGCTTTTCTGGAAAGCTCGGTAAATGGTGCCTCACGATTTGACCCCATCGCAGAGAGAGAAGCGTGTGGATGCCACGAGAGAATTGTCGGATCGTCACAAACGAGAACAGTTTCTCCACCGACTGGTAGCACGTTATATATAGGGGATTTTACTGGATTAGAGCAAAACAGAAGCCGGTACCAACGCTTAAGCCTAACCCCACCAGACGAAGGTGATGCTCTTCGTTTGGTGGTGTCGGGAAGGTGTTATCTTCTGTGAACTCGTCGAGAGCGATTCCAGCCCTCATGCCGAAGTCTACTCTTCTCAACTTCACCGCATGTAGGCTGCTCTGCCAGATCGGCTCTACAGGAGTGGCACAATCCTTCAGCAGTATAACGCCAGATCAGGCGTCGCGAACCGGACTCTTCAAAAAATCGAAGGCTGGGAGCGTGTAACTCATCCACCTTGTAGCCCAGACTGTGCGCGAGTGACTACCATCTTCTTTGTAATCTGCAGCACTCCTTGGATGGAAGACGATTTACCAATCTGGACCAAGTCAAAATGCACCTTTAAGGATTTTTCGCCTCAAAACCATAAGAATTCTACAGCCGTGGGATAGACCATCCACCTGATAAATAGGAAGCGGTTCCGCGTTCCAACGAATTTTACTTCGATAAAAGATTGTTATTTAAATTGTTATTCATTTGATAGTGAACACTTTTGTTGAAGGTGCTTGAGAGTCCAGGAATTTAGTTGTCAAGCTAATAGGTGACAAGTCTTGTGTTGGCGATATTAAGCATGGAAAATTGGCTTGCCTCCTAGATCGTTACACGACGAAACATCGGGAAACATAAGCAAATTTATTGACAGACATACACCAACATTCCATCAGGGGCCAGACTCATCAACGACTAACCCGCGGGTATAGGGGGTAGAGATACCCACGATGAAGCCTGCGTCTCTGACTCTTGCCTTATCTCTACATGGCTCTGATCTTATCACTAGCCCTTACACCCCGCATACTCATAGGTTTAAATGTTGATGAATCCCCCAGGAGTAGAGGAGGCTGTCGTTAGGGGGAAAGACCGGCGGGAAGGACCAGTCTGTGCTCTAGGGATGGGGAGTGGCAGCTGAGAAGGAAGACTTCTATTAGGGGGGGGGGGGGCAAAAGTAATGAGACACCCCACGCCGTGTCCATATATCTCGTGGCTGGAGTCTGGTTTCGTGCTTGTTGTATTTGTATGTTTGTATGCTACTTACTGAAGCCCATCTGAAAAGTTACCACTTCCGCTCTTTCCAGAAGCATGCCAAAAACCCCAGCCTGTCTCATGCCGAAACCCCAGTCTGACGAGTCGACCTGTGTCGCGCAAATCTCCCCCAATTCCCAACCCCGAGCAGCCTGGGCTCAATATTCACGCAAGATGAGAAGCACGTCTTCTACCTTAACCCTGCCAAGCAGCGAGTCTGGGTGAGGCCTGGTGAATTGTTACCGACCTTCGTTCGGCGAGATGTTCACGGCGAAAAGCATCTTTGGAGCTTTTGGGTCTGCGCCCATGGATCGGTTTACCGGAGGCTGTTTCCCAAGAGCACCGTGATGAACTCCAAGGCTATGGTGAACGAAATAGAGGAGATGGGCGGGCGACTCGCTCTTATTCATTCGCAGCGCTTCAAGAAGGTTCTCCTCTTCGACAACGCCGCACCCCATCGGGCAAAAGTGACCACGGATAAGCTTGGCCAGCTGGGCTACGTTCACATGCCTCACTCACCGTATTCGCTGGACATCTCTCCATGCAACTACCACTACTACTTGAGCCTACAGGACTTCCTAGTCGGAAGGGACACAAGAACCCAAGCAGTCCTTGACAACCATATCGAGCAGTTGATCAACACCAGGCTCAAGCAGTTCTGTAAGGATGGGATCAGGAAGTTGGCTGAGCGATGGCAGCAAGGTCCTTGCCCTTAATGGCAAATACACTCCTCAGCATCGTTGAGTTGTAATTGAGTTATAAGGAGATAAAGATTTTTTTTCATTTTGTCTCATTACTTTTGGCCCCCCTAATAGAGGCTCTTTTATGCGCTTCAACCAATGGGAGGAGACTGAACCAACGTGCAGAAGCCAATCTGGAGTTGTTCCTGGGTAAAGCGTCGTGGCTGCTACACCCTACACCATTCGAGAGTTTCTGCCACAGAGAGTGAAGAATGGTTAGAAGGTTGTCGCGGCCTTAAGGCCCCGTTTATACTTCGTCGCGACGCGACGCGACGCCACGTATAGAAGCCATATTGATTGTGCGACGCGATCGATCAATTTGGCCTCACTGCGTGGCCATCGCACCGCGCCGGGACAAAGTATAAACGGGGCCTAAGGCCTCGTGCATACTTCCCGTCGCCGCGATGGAATCGCGGCGATGAGTTTTGCAGAGCGACGCGAAAGAATTTGAATTGATTTCTCTGTGCTGGTCGCATCGCCCATCGCTCTGTAAGGGAACGCGACGGCGATCCGTCCAGGACCAACGCTAAACACCGCGCGCGGCGCGAAGAAGTATGCCATGCCCGCGATGGGCGCGGGAAGCTGTCGCGCATGCCGACCGCCACTGTTGCGGCGGCCGCGGCGAAGTTTTCTTTGACTATTCTGCCGCGTGCGGCGGAATGGCCATGAACTGAGCGCCGCGATGGCATCGCAGCGATGGAAGTATGCCCCCGACCTAAGGCCCCCACACACTTTTGCGGCGAGTGGCGGGCGACGAAAACGATGAGTCACGCCGCTCTCGCACTCTTGCCGGCGGCAAGCGGAAGAGGCACGTGTCCGCGGAGTACTGTGTTTCTAGTTTTGACCTGCTGCTGCTATTCGCCTTCCCGCTGCCCGCAATCTGGCTGTTCCCTGCCGCAAAAGGTTAGACCACAGACATTCTCAGCCGGAGCTGAATTGGCGCGAAATCAGCGGCGGCAGCAATTATGATTCACACCCACTCCAGCGGCGTTGCCGCCGGCGGCGGCGAGCTCTACATCGCTGCCAGGAGTGTGCGGTGACTTGCCGCCGGTAAATTTTTTACCGCAAATTTTTAAAATCGTCGGTAAATTGCGGTAAATTCGTTAATTCCGTTATTTTTTAAAATTTAATATTCCCTTAAAAACAACTGGTTTTAAGCGTCGGTAATGAAAACGTAAAGCTTTTCAACGAAGCTTCATCACGTTCAGAAAACTATATCATCATTTTATCAGACATACGTCATCCTAAAGCAAACAAAGCAAGCGGAAGCCTAACAGTGCGCAAGTGTGATGATCTATATTGTGGGCGCTTCAAAAGAGATAGGAGCTTGATTAAAATTCTAAAACAGCTTAATTCAACCCAAAAACATTTCTGTAACATCCGACATTCAATCGAATATTGCTATATTTCTTTTTGGATTAAAAGTTCAACTGCTTTTTGAAATTATCACAATTATCATCGTTTCATTCGACGAAGGAATGATTTACACCTTACGCTACCTCTTTTTTGAACTAGAACGAAATGTGAGATGATAGCGAATTTCTTTCTCTTCCTATATGGGAAAACAGCTTAAGGCCGGGGGCATACTTCCATCGCGCGATGCCCAGTTCATGGTCATTCCGCCGCACGCGGTTGAATATAGTCAAAGGAAACTTCGCCGCCGCCGCAACAGTGGCGATCGCCATGCGCGATGGCTTCTCGCGCCCATCGCGGGCATGGCATACCTTTTCGCGCCGCGCGCGGTATTTTCCATTGTTCCTAGACGGACCGCCGTCGCGCTTCCTTGCAGAGCGATGAGCGATGCGATGAGCGCAGAGAGATTCAAATTCTTTCGCGTCGCTCTGCAAAATTCGTCGCCGGGATTCCATCGCTGCGACGGGAAGTATGCACGAGGCCTAAGAGTCCACCGGATCAGGTAGACTAGCGGAGTACATTCCGATGCCTTACATCTTGGACTAAATTACGAGAACAAGACATGGGCGTATCTTCTTCTTATTCCTCTGGCGATCGTCTATTCTGAGAGCTTCAATACCTCTAGTCCAAATTGCCTTATGTCGTGCGGTGAATGCCAGCGCTAGGTACTGATCCAGTGGAGCGCGCTTTCTCACTGGAGCGCACCATCTCCGCCTCCTGATATGGGCATGGATGTTTTAATGAGGTTGAGGACCACGAACGCTAATAGCAAGTTATCGGAGAAGATAGAAGCAATCACTTCTAAACAGAGATCGGTAATATGCTCCCTTCTCCATTCGATAGATAGGAATATGATTTTGTATGAAGAAGTCGTTAAATTTTCAGGTAAATTTGCGAATTTAGCGGAAATTTTCATTAAAAGAATTTATCGCGAAAATGCCGGTAAATCCGCTAAACCGGTAAATCGTTAATCGGTAAACGCACACCCCTGATCGCTGCCCATTAGTTACGGATAGGGTGGAGGCGTTGCCACAGAAGTGCGGGAGCCTTTAGTCATACATAGGGACTGAAGATCCTCTTTTTCGTAGATGTCGATGCTCCAGTGATGACGACCGTGATAGGTTGTTCATTTCAGAAGAGAGTAAGAAGGTGCTGAACAAACTGCTGTCGAGAACATCGTTCCGAGAAAGCTAATTGAACACTAAGTGGAGAAGTAGGCCTATTGATGAAGCACGAGAACGGCAACACTTCAATGAATTCAGAAATATGTACCTAGAGCAAGAGGCACAGAGTGGCGAAGAAATCGAAGCTTGTAATAAGTCGCATCCTCAGCTAACGAGAGGGTCGACCACGAAAGATTGTGGATGGCACAGTTTCGGAAGAAGGAGGGATGTCGTTGGTGAAAGCGTAACTTACTTCCTCATCATCATTCTACTTACCTTTTTGCTTCACACATTTTTTTGCTTTGTCCCTTGAATGCCAAGGTGTTAGAAACACCTCTAGTTATTCAATATATGATTTAAAATCTATTTATGCAAAATAGTAAATAAAAATGTCGCCATAGCAGTTTTTGGCCTTCAAGCATTTTTACAAATGTGTATGGTAGTTTTCCCGGCTATCCAATCAGACGTGTCATAATTCGGAACAAAATGTTAGTTCGAAGATAAAATATGACTTGCAAAAAGACCAACAGCAACAGGAACCGGACCAGCGACGTCGCACCCGACGAGCATGAGCACTACCCTTGGCCACCGCCGCAGCTGTCGCGCCCTTCTTAAGGAGGCCCGATAACTCATCACTAGGGATGTGCGGAATTTCCGTTTCCTTGTTCCGAATTCCGGTTTACGGTCATTTTGGGCTCCTCCGTTCCGTTCCGTGTTCCGCATGTTTTTTGGACCGGAAGGCGGAAACGGAAATGGGCACTGTTCAACACTAGTTTTCTGTTGAACACAATCAGTTTATCAAGTAAAAAGAGTTCTCTTTCATATAATTATAAGAGAAATACTGTTTGACAACGTTAGCATTAATATTTTATTATATAGATTAGACGGTCGAAAAAGCTACTCAAAAATGACAACGTCTGAGTGCATTGCAAAATTAGTGTGCCAGAGAAGGCTATGTATGTATGTATGGCATTGTTTGCTAAGAAAATGCATCCGACATTTGAATGATCATAAAATTCTTGGTCCATTAGCTACAAGTAGCTGCAAAAACTTTCTAAGCATATAGCGCAGTGCAAAGGGTTCGGTGAAGGTTGTGCCATGCGCTTATCTGCTCCAAGATTACATCAGGGTTCCTGATCGAAAGTGTAAATCTCAGTTTTTAATTTTATTAAGTGCGTTAATCATCCAAATTGAGTTACACGATTCACTTTTTAATGAAGCATCACGAATGTCTGCAATGAGCTGTTATTTTGGCTGATCAGGGTGACTTATCGAATTCTGAAACTAATCTATTACGTCGAAGACCATCTAGGAACTGTCCAGCTGTGTCACCTTCATATCAGGGAGCTTCTAGGCTGGCACAGAATGCATACTCCCAAGGAACTGTGGACTTACCATGACTATTCAGTAATCCAGTTATCACCTTAGATCTCAGGATGAATGTTGAGTACTAGTTTGGGTGATTACAATGTAACTGCTAATCTTGAGTACGCAGATGTCTTTGCAGTCATCACGTCTTCCGTGATGCCGCAGGTTTCTAAAAATGTTGAGAGAGATGTCTTTCCTGCTGATCTGAAAATGATCTAATTAGGTGAGACTGCTCCAGTTTTAGGCTTCAACGGAATGAGTTTTTAAACGCTGGTCTGTAAGTAGCCTAAAGTGGTTCAGCCGGTTGAGTCTACTGTTCGAAAAATTACAGCAACAACAAGTCAGCGAAAACCCGTCGCAGGAATTGGATATGGAAACAGAGGAGAGACTGCATGCTGAAATAGTGAGAAATAGTGCGACAGAACCCTGGATTTGTTTCCGTTTATTGCCCTATCCATAGCTAAAAGGTTATCATAACAATATCATGAATTCATGCGTTGTTATGTTATGTTATGAATGGGGGGATGACGATGAGCATTAATCTGTAAAAGACCCTGCTGCCCGCAAAGCTTGAGTGCAACGGAAGCCGCCTCTGACGCAGTTTCAGATGCTCTCTTGAGAAAATGGCGAATGTGTGTCATTTCCGTTTCCGCGTTTCGTATTCCGGTTTCCGGCCATTTTTGAGCGTTTCATTCGTCGTCTTCCGCTTTTTCCACAAAAATTTCCGCACATCTCTGATCACCACTCTCGCGCCCGCTGTGTCGCACAGCCAGCCTTTGGTGAGGCCCCCGATTTCGGCAGGCCATAACTCGCTCAGGAGTTCCACTTTGCAATTTTGAAACACATATTCGTAATCAGTATTCCAAGCTCTTTTTAATGATCCTGGTCTCAACTTGAAGTTCCATGGCAGGTCGAAACCCTTCTCTTGTTAGAGTAATTGATTCCCGTGTGGAGGTGCAACGTCAGTAGATGTCACATCAGGAATAAGTAGTGCGCTGGTTGACGGATGTGAGAATGCTGACTGCGGACGGTAAAATAATTCATTTCCCTTGAGGCCATAAATTGTATAGCATTCTCGAGAACCTTTCTCACGTCAAAATTTGTTAGTGGTTCCACATCTCCTTGTTTCATAGCTTGCCGTCTCACGGCAGCGCTGAGTAATCCACTTTCGACGACACAGAACGAGTATTTATTGTCCTTTTGAAATGCGTCGGAGTAAATGGGCTGCTCTTTGAGGAAGCCTAAATTCTAATTGGTGGCCATTCTAGAGCCAATTGAAAACGAATTTTCAGGCAAATGATGTATACGCTGAGGAGTCGTCTGTAAAAACAACAGAAATAAAATACGAAAGCTGCCGCAAGAAGGGTGAGCTTGCGTTCAACTAGATCGTTTTCTGGCTTCCAACGGTTAATTAGAAAGGAGCGGCAGCGAAAACTCTGTGCCGTACTGGAGGAACAACTAACTGGACTCTCTTTCAGCAGGGAGCAGTCTGAACAGCTTCTCGGCAAGCAGATTGTCTCCGCGATACAAAAGCAGTCTCGCTGCCGAGAACACCAACAGTGAGGTGAGTGGGTAAACGCTTGTTGCCGAAGGCTTACGAAGCAGCTGAGACTTTCCACTACAGAACTCTCACGATGTCTCCGTGCAGTCTGACCCACCACCTCGTGAACTGGCAAGGAAGAATCACGGAAGCATGGGGCGCTTCTTCAGGTCATCGCTCTCTCCTGCTAAGACCAAATAAGGCTTCTTTTTACTAATTGCCTTCCAGGAGTTACTACGTGCCTTTTCTTCTCGATATTCGCACAAAGATCGGTGTGGCCGTGTTCTTCGTAGCCTATATAGCGGTATGTTAACCTCCACACCTTACTTTCGAATAATTGTCTTCCAAAAATAATCTGCCTCAAAAGGCTCTTCAGAAGTTGAGGTTCTCTTCACCAGTGCTACCAAACATTATCCGAACCTTGTAGTGAACAGCCTTGTAGTAGCTATCTTTCAAAGCAACAAATTTCCACTCTATTTTGCAAATTTCCACTCTATTTTGCCTTACGCGTAGATATTTTTAGATTTCAATCTACGGAATATCGGTGATGGAGCAGGGATTGGATTACGACAAGCTGCTCCTACAGACGGATCCGTTAGTTGAAGCGTTTGCGAGGGAGATTGAGCTATTTCCCAGTGGAGACCAGGCACGTCTAAAGCTAACTTACTACAAGCGTTAGAAAACGGAATGCCTTTTCTCAGATCGAGATCGCCATCAAGAACGCGCCGGACATGACGATGGCTGAGAACAGGAAGAGGATCGAGCGAATTGCCCAAAAATTCGAGCAGATTTCCTATAGTAAGCTGTAACCCATTGCGATCTCTCAGTGAGCTGCCTGGTTTTCAAAACCTCTCTCTTAGGTAATGGTCCCAAGAGCACCTCGCTGTGGCTCAGAGAGTACAGCAGATACGCAAATGTGACCGGCTCGTTCCTCAACGACGATCGCGAGTCTTGGGTGATTGGAGTGTACGACTGGTCGCAACTGTTTGCCTTCTACAAGCTCTGGTGGGCTTACTTTGCCATACTCATACTTGGGATCATCCTTACCTTTGCCACTGTAGGTCGCAGGACTTTGTGTGGGCCAACACCACGGACTACGACCAGCTAAAGTTGGTGTCGTTCCGTTTTCGCATCGGTCTTCACGGCATCTCCACTCCCACTGATCTCGTCATGGTCACCACAGAGCTTAGAGATCTGGCTGCTCAGCACCCTGACCTTGAAATCTACACGTACCAGTACAGTCGCGCCATAGCTGACCAGGTAGGCTTGTCTATCGCTGCCGCTCCAAAGCCGCTTAAAACTGCTAGACGCCTCTTAATTGATCCCATCCTGAACTTTTTTAACGCGCTTTGATGTCAACGGCGCTATGTGATAAGTGGTGCACACTATACATTGGATCCGAATGAATCATTTTCGGATATCCGATTCGGATATTGCGATCCGAATCATCCAAAAATCCGGGGTCCGCGAAATTGCCGTTATCCGAATCATCCAAAAATCCGGGGTCCCCGAAATTGCCGTTATCCGAATCATCCAAAAATCCGGGGTCCGCGAAATTAGCCTTATCCGAATCATCCAACTATCCGAAGATTTTCGATCGGATCCATTGTATCGAATGAATCATTTCGGATATCCGATTCGGATATCCCTATCCGAATCATCCAAAAATCCGAGGTCCGCAAAATCGTCGTTATCCGAATCATCCAAAAATCCGGGGTCGGCAAAATTGCCGTTATCCGAATCATCCAAAAATCCGAAAATTTTCGATCGGATCCAATGTATAGTGCACACTCTGTCCACCTCCGCACTTCCACCGCCTTGATTGGGTCTTCGCTATTCATTGCTATTGTATCCCTTTATGTAACAAAATTACTCGCGATTTCCAGCTGAATGTCATTCTGCAGTCGACGATCCAGAACGATTCCTTGGCCGTCGTGTGCATGATCATCATCAGTCTTCTCTTCATTCCCAACCCGCTCTGTGCCGTATGGATCACCATTGCCATCATCACCATCGACGTCGGTATGTTCCTTCTTCTGCGTGAAGAACTTCCGGAATAACAGAGATGTAGGCATTCAGCACAGACCTTAACTATTTTGTTGCACTTCTTCTGCGCATGGGCACAATTCCGGTCCTGAGCTTCCTAATGACTAAGGTACGGCATGGCTGTCTTTTGCTGTGCTGTCCTAGAGCAGCCTGACACGTTCTTACCCCGCTCGAGCGTTCGGCGTAGAAACGTAGAAAAGTGAATAGGAACAGAAAATTAGAGCGTCTTCGCACAACCTCGGCGAGGGTAGGCATTTAACTGCTAGGCATCTTCCTTCTTTTGGCGAAGCGCAGTACTTGGTAAAGACCGGATGAGGGCATTTTTGTTGATTGCAAGCATGTCACCTTGCCTGTTTCTTCGCACTTGGATTTCACAGTCTACTTCGCTCTAGGCAAGGTCTCGAATCTGGCTTCCTCCGTGTTTTCCACTTGCCACCATCCATAAACATAAACTCTGCTCCAGAGGAAGTTTTGCTTTCAGGAGTCGTTGGCTTGTTGTCGTTGTGGGGTGTGAAGCTGGATCCGATTTTCATGATCACCATAATCCTCAGCATAGGATTTTCCATAGAGTTTTCAGGTGAGTGCTGGTTTTTATCCTATTTTGATGTGATGTAGTTTGCTCAGCTTGTTTGCCTAGCGAAAACTTAAGCAGACGAAGTTTATTAAGGCATGTAAAAGGCTTCTAAACGTTTAGACATTTGCCCGACTCAGTGGCAGCTAACCCGAGCAACACATTCATAAGCATGAGTTTCGTCTCGTACGTAGTCCGATTTATAGCACAATTACTCTAGCTGGTCGTTTGATTGCAATCAAAGAACTCAAACATGAATTAGTTATCCGCTACTCAACTCTCCTGTGATCCGCTCGTGCCATGACGCAGAGCGCATGTGGTATTTCGGCGCGGTCCTGTAGTCTACCGTAATCGTAAGGGGAACCTCGACTGACAGAGGAGTAATCCCGAACAAAAGCCTGCTTTTAGTATCTCTCCTAAATTTTTGAGAAGATAAAGGTGAAGGAAAGGTGATTGCGCTTCCCTAATAAAAAGAGGTAGTTGAGGTGGTAAACCTGAAGATGTGCCATAGTCAAAAATGTGCGGAGTCGGAGGTTAACTCGAGCCCCTTTCAGCGCACGTCACTCATGGATTCGTCAGCAGCGAGGCTGACTTGTCTCCAAAGGAGCGCTGCATCGACGCGATGGAGAAACTCGCGTGGCCAGGTGAACTATTTTTCGTCCGCCTAGACCTTCTACCAAGCAATCATGAGGAGTTGATCTGCTGCAACATTGTAGAAGCTCTTTGGCCCCTGAAGGAAGGTATTCTGAGAACAAGCAGGTACTCGTTGCAGTATCTTTTCCGGAGATGAGCAGTACTAACAAGCAGCTACTATCTAAAACTACCCACATACATATTCTCCCGACGCTTCCGTAATCAAATACGGATGGTTCCTTTTTTCGCTGTCTTTAGTAATCGGAGTTAATCTAACGTCCATTGGCTCTGTACAACTAAGAAGGATCTGTCGCTTCTGGGAGGTACCGTCGTGAATATCGCTGTCATGTAGAATAGTTCGACAGTTTTCAGTAGTTCCTTGTTTAGCAATTGGTTTTGCCCCTAGAATTCGAAGGCCTCGAGAAAACCTGCTTTTGCAGGTGGAATTTAGTGGAAACCCTATAGGCATATCGCTGTCTTATTTGAGATTATTTGAGATATGTATTTATGGCTGACAACCGCCTTCTGCTGAATGCATGAAGGGTATATGTTCGAAACTGTTGATTCGCTTGAAGCCATTATAACGAGTGGTCAGCAGCGGTGTCCTATAGGCCTTGTGAGCTTCTGAAAAGCGCCTTTGGATGTTTTGGCTTCTGTTTTATTTCTTACCTTGTGTTTTATATGCAGCTTCTCCAGTAGACACATTGCCGTTTTTGAGGAGCCAATACATAGTTGTGGTGCTTCAAAACGCCTTGTTAGAAGGATTTCTATTATATAATCCTTCAAAACATGCGCACCATGAAATCTTCGCACGGCAAGTCTGATGCTTTCGGAGTGTTTAGTGCTTGATGGGTTTTATAGAACAAAATTCGGCAGTTTTGAGAGTGCAGTCATAATTATGACGGGAACAGCCTAATCACCATGTGTGGTGTTGGCCTTGAAATTTAAATTCTTTGTATCGTTCTAGTTAGCAAAAGTGGGGTATGTGGGGTGAGGGCCACCCTTTCATTCGTCGGTGGTCAGCCAAATTGCATCAGACTTACCTGAGCAGAATGAAACGTTGAAGATTTGTCCCCAAAATATACGTAAAAGTCACCTTAGACCATGCCTCAGGCTAGCTGTTTTCTCTCGTATTCGCCTTCCAAATTTCCGTCCAGAGTCGATTTATTGCAGTGGTGCACGGTAGCATGTCTACGATACTCGGCGTCACGGTGCTGGCGTTCATCAATTCGTACATGGTGCTCGTCTTCTTCAAGACCATCTTCCTTGTGCTAGTCATAGGTGGGGCAATTTAGAACGATTTCCGACTATTCCCTTTACTCGGCCGCTCTAGGTGTCTTCCATGCGTTGGTGCTCCTGCCTATAGTTCTGGCTGTCACAACACCGTACGTCGAACGATTGAACGCTCGACTTCAACGGAACTCTCACGAGAAGAAGGCCAGGATCGCCGCCTCTAAAGGAAGTGTCTTTACCGTAACACTGCCCGTCAATGTCTCCTGACAGCTCCTTCATTTAGATCCCGTTGTTGTTATGCCTCAATCCTGTACACAAATTGTGATAAGTAAGCGAATAAAAAGAATCGATATTTGTGACGGAAATGTGACTCAGCTCTACTCTCTATTTTCACGTTCCTGGTGCGTGGGACCAATCCTTTTTTACGACGACCGTGACCGTGACACGACATCGTGTCACACGGTCCCACACTGTCGAAAGGTGTGATATGCCGTAAATGTGTTAACGATCAGGAAAAGTGTATTCCGAATTTTTGATATTAGCGTTTTTCTAAAATCGTTCAAAAGTACGTCCAGCTGCCGTAAACGTTCTTTCTGTCTCGACTGTTCCAGGTGGCGAGCAAAAGTGTTCTGGGATAAGCAGCGCCAAATGGTCTTCCTTACTAGGAGGTTAGCCCAGTATCTTTGTGGATTAGTTGAGATGCTTGGTGGTTAGGCGATGAAATGCTTAGCTCCAAAATGCATTATTTCCAAAAATTCAAATGCGCCACAAAGATATGAGAATATCATGAAAACATTTAAATATTATTGCCGATATCATTAGTTTGTTAGGAACCGCCGTTATCCGAAGGATGAGGCCTGCGACATTAGTAAAGCCTAAGGGAGAAAGTGGTAGTGATAATCTTACTGAGGAAAAGTCCGTTAAATATTCCGTTTAATTCGATTTCTAAAAAATTTCGCTAAGCCGTTAGGCCAGATTTTAATGAAAAATGCCGTTAACTCGTTAAATTCGTTAAATCGTTAACCGTTAGATGTGCACCGCCGGCTACGAAGACTTTAGCGGCTTAAACCAAAGTTCATTACGTTACCTTCAGTTTTCTAGCTAACGAGAAGGTCAACAACCAGTTGACCGTGGAGATTCTCAAAGCGACCTACACAAGGCTGTAGTGCGTGCGTTGCCTGGGAAGCTTTGTAGTAGTTTCCAAATTTTCTCCGTACCTTTGGGTAGGTTAAAAATGATAAAAAACTGTACCGCTTCAATGGGTGCTGATAACCTAAAACTGCCGCCTGGAATACCCTCGTCGTGCTCAGAAGCTGCAGGGACTTGTTGGCGAAGTGGATAGCGCGGTAGCCCTGCAGGAGGGTGGTCCAGGGATCGACTCTGATGGTGGGGTTTATGCATTGCCAGTGGCGTTTTCTGCGTTTTTACCAAAGTACACTGCATTTTTGGTTTCAGCACTGTTTCGCTTTTCAACCTCGTCTTTAACCCCTTGTAGAATGCTAGCTTTCGTCGATTAGAGATACGTCACTGGCCACTGAACCATGCATGTCTTGTTGGGCAAACTCTCGCAGAAGCTTTCCATGTGCGATCCCTTAATGAGGTTTTCTATTAGTTCTAGAAGTGTTTCTCATAGTAACCTTTCAATGAGCATGATCGACAACTACTGCCTTGATCCATCATTAAGATATGCTGATCGCCCTTCGGATTTCTATCGAAAACGCGCCTCTTGACACTTTTGCCAATTCTGCTATCTGTGAGCAAAACTAGAATGTTCTATCCAACTTGCGTTATTCGTCGCATTTCTGCCTAATCCTGTACCAACCATTCTTCCCTACTCTAAAGGAGAGGGTTCCGCTACAGACATGAACAAAAGTACTCCCACCACTGCAGTGTCGGGAAATTTTTTTCGCCAAGGTTCGTCTAGGGGAGGGTATTTGGGATATTGATCACAAATCTGGAACCCTTTTTTGTTACGTAGATTACAGTAGGCTGCGATGTAAGGTGCGGGTAGGTGAAATGGTGGGGACAGGTTAGCCGCACTCACCCCATTCGTCCAGGAATGTTATAGCGGCGATGGGCACGAACTGGCATACGTTTTTCGGCTATTCAATGTTCTCGCATAACTAAAAATTACGCAACCAATTGACTTGGGTTTCGAGGAGCGGCTTCTAGAGAACAGAATGTGACTCAGAAAGGAAACAGAAAAACACACAAACAAACAAAAACAAACAAATACCCGCGATTGTAAAGACGTCCCGCCGGGCGTAATTTTTAATAATTTTTAGTTGTGTGCCTTCCCTACCCCCGACTAGGACAGATCCCTATTTTCAGTTGAAGAGACGGGCCTTTAAACTATAGTTGTGCCTGAGCGAATATACTCGAATAGTTATTCGAATAATTTATTCGAACAAATATTCGAATTACTTGATCATTCGATATTTCTTGATTTTCGAATATTCTTTCGAATTTGCACATCGATGATTTTCAGAAGTCGAATATTTGTTCGAATTCGTACATGGAAGGGAGCCATGTTCGGATACTATTCGAACATCGATTAGTAGTATAATAGCACTAGTATCCGTTTAAGGGTACGAACGAAACGGATATTAGTTATTCTTTCTTCCCTTTTTGCTTTCTTATCGAATAACTAAACTCTATTCGATCAAATAATTGTAATAAATTATCGAATAAAACTGCAGCCCGAAGGATGCATTTGCCCGACTTGACAGAAGACCCGTAACCTCTAGAGATCGATGTCCTTTACAGATGGGGAGGGTTTACTCTATTTGAAATGGGCTTGCATGAGCTTCCACGGCTTTAACATCCAAGTGCCTAAGCTTAATGTCCCCGCTTTAAAAGACTAAATAAATTCCTACGACTGTATGGAAGAAAAGAAGGGTTCGATCTTTACTAGACATGTACTGGAATATTTCCTTTTTTCAATTCCGGTACATCTCTGTGACTCTCCTTTAGGATGAAAGATGGTCAAACATCAATGACCAAACAGAACTGAAGAAGAAATATTCAATTCAATACTACTTTGTGTTCTTAGATGGATGTTTAGTTGCGATCAAAACTCTTGTGCCAGGCGGGACTTGAACCCGCACCTTCTGCTTTCCGGATAGCGATGCTACGCCTTACACCACCAGTGCTGTTCGACCGAACGAACATCCACGATATCTTCCTCTTAGCAATCACCTTTCAGCACTCACCCGTGATATCGGGATGGGCCGGCCGCTTATGGCCTATGGCATACCACCTGCGACGAGTCCGGCGACGGCACTGCCAACGGACAAGTAATCGACTATTCGTGTTGGGACCTGTCAGAAACAATGGGGAGAGAGCGCGTGCTTGCCGGTTGTCGCTGCCACGTCGGTACTGCGTGTCGTTGGGAGAGGGGGCATACCGCCAGCGACCGGTCGTCGCTGCGCTTTGCACGGCGACCAGCTGTCGCCCGACCCTTTGCACTACGCATTCACGCACGCAAGCGTCGCTAACCGCGCTCCAGTGCAAATGCTCGCCCCCGCCCAACACCGCCGTCGCTGAAACCACAGTTCCCCCGTCGCTCCGCTCCTCTCGTCGCTGGACTCGTCGCCGGCGGTATGCCATAGGCCTATATCAGCATGAGACCAGTTAAGCTGAAGGTTTTCGTCTGAAGGTCTTAACCAAAATTATAGAAATCATTTCTACGAAAACCTTCAGCTTAACCGGTCTCACGCTGATATCAGCGGCCGCTCCATCCCGGTATCACGGGTGAGTGCGATAGGTGATTGCTAATAGGAAGATATCGTGGATGTTCGGTTCGGGCCACATCCTGCAAGAGGTCAAAACGAGGTTGAGAAGAAAGCTGTGAACCTTTCCGAGGCGAAAATGACTGCGTTGATAGAAATGCAAAGAACGTCACTAGCAATGCATATGGTTGAAAAATCCTTCGCTCATACCTCGTTTGGGAAGGGCAGGTTATTTGGGGTATTTTTCTGATATTTTTAACCTACGTACCCAGAAGTCCGCAGGAAATTTGGAAACCACTCGGTGCTTTTCAGACAGCGCGCTGCACTACTACAGGGTGCGTCGTAAATATGGTCACTCAGTGAAAAGCGAATTACTCACGCATAATCGTTCAGGAAACTGCAAAATTTCTTCTAGAACTTACAAACAATCTATTTAACGAGCAAAGCGATATCATCCAGTGTGATCTCCCTTGGTACGAATGAAAGCTTTCAGACAGTTAAGGTAGGACTCAATAGGTCACGCAGGACTCGACTCGTAGTACGCAGGGTTGCTTACGGAATTTCATTTCACGTTTTTTCGGCCTTTCAGCCCCCAAAACACGCAGTTATTGCCTGGAAGTGGTGAAGAGGCATAAAGGAAGGAAGGGCTTGGTTCTTGCTGAAAAAAGAGCCAAGATCAACACCGACTGAAAATTTAACGTGGACCTTTCTAAGGGGCGGACCACGCGCTCACAAAATGACTCAGGAGTGCTGTGCGAGGGATCTTCCAAGCTTTAGCCCTGCTTCTGAATAACGAGCAAACTCGCCAGATTTGAATTTTGTGGACTACTGCATTTGATCTCTTCTAAAGAAAAGAGGCTGCGCTAAAAGGCACACTACGATGCATGCTCTGATATTATTGCTTGAAAAAGCATGGAATGAAACTCCTCGAGCAACCCAGCGTACCGCCACAAAGTCCTACCCTAAGCGTATGACGGCCGTCATTCGTGCCAGCGAAAATCATATTGAAAGAAAACCGTTTGCTTTTTAACTAGTAAATTGTTGAGGAAGTTTCGCTGTTTCCTGACCAATTTCGCGTGAGTAATTTGCTTTTTATTGAGTGACCATATTCATGGCGCACCCTGTATATATGTAGGTCGCTTTGAGAATCTCCACAGTCACCTTCCTCGTAAGTTTGTCTTTGGATAGAGGGGCATTTCGTTTAACATGATTCCTAGCATTCTCTGATATGTTGATACATACTTCCCTCTTTCGACTGCCTGGTATGGTCTTCGTTTTCTTTTCTTCGTTGTCCCACTTATTCTTTCTCTCAACTACCTGCTCAGCTTCCAAGCGTCAGTATTATCAGCCTCATTCCTGATTTAGCAAGGAAGGACGTACCTCACCCGCCCGTTGATGCAAACTTTGAGGCACACTGAGCATGGAAAGTAATCGACACTGTTTCAGATAAGGGCAAATTTTTTCGGCCGGCTCATCTCACTTGCAAAGCGTAGATTTTCATTTCTTTGTGGCGTAACAATTCCTTCCCAGGGAGATCTTCCCTCTTTGCTGGCCATGAATTAAGAATGGCCAAAAACTGTGTTTTTAGAAAGAGCGCCAATAGATATCCAAAGCCTGTGTTGTTCACTGCCTACTCCTGCAATTCAAACGCTATGTGTCTTCTGAGGCCTCAAAGATGTTTCCGAAAAGATTTGGAAACTCGAAGCTTTCAGTTATGGTACGTGTACGCTCAAGCTTTTGAAAAGCGAAAATTCCCTTTTAAATCGATCTTGAAACGTAATCGGCACAGGAAACCATCAAGCAGGTGTGTCAGTAAGTAAATACTGCGCGACATTTAAGGTCGTTGGATGCTATGAAAAATACTGGTTTGACAAAGAACTGTGTGGCCAATCTGCAAGCGACGGTAAATGCATTCATCTGGTGAAAACCGTCAAACAGATCCAGCGTCTCCAACGTCAAACATCCTCGTCGATCTTTATTCAGATTTTCTTCTTTTCAAGTCTGGGATTCCGAAAACGTATTGTGATTTAGAAAGCACAGACATATAAAAGTGCTTAGTCGCTATCAAGTAGCAACACTTAACAGATCTGTATAATAAGTACACAAATGCGATGGGAAGGTCAGTCATCCTTGTCCTCATCCTTGCTTCCAAGACAAAATACATTAGCGACGCAAAGCGCGATAGATAGAATAATTAGAAAACCTGAAAAGATAGTTTTGTGAAACGAGATCTCAATTTGAAAACTTTCAAGACGGTAACGTTGTACTTGAACCTATGCTAGCACTAAGTTCATGTTGTTCCTACACTGCAGAAATTCGGCCAACACTCAAAGCCTATACAACGTATGTATTGACGAGTGAACTTAGAAACTTTTGCTCTACCACAACGCTGGGATACTCGATGGAGAAGGTATTTTTGAAAATTTCACAAGTTAGGCACACAAACATTCTGGCTCCCTTACAATCATGAAAGGGGTGTTTAAACTATAAGCAATGGTGAAATAGAAATCCACTTGAGTTAATAACTAGGACAGATATGCAGCAGAGACCTAGGAAAGCCAAGTAGCAGCATGGCATCCTTGAGATTTCGAGAACTAACCAGGGAAGGGTCTCAGGCGTAGGTCTGAACGGGGAAAATGGATAGTACTGCGAGGATCTCCACCCTTCATATAGTAGAAAAACATGTTTCGTTTTTGCTGAGTCCTTGAACCAAAAGAACTACGAGTCCTCGAAGGGTACAGTATCACATCGTCAGCGCTTACGTGTGCGCTGTTGTATGGCCTATGTTAGGCCTATGGTATACACCCGTCCGCTGCAGGGACGCGGGAGTGTACAGCGACGCGACGGCTCGCGATGCGCGTCGCGAGCCGTCGCCATCGCTGAGGCTGACATAGTTCACGCAGTTCTGCAGACGGAGACTTTTACAGAATTTTAGCGAATCAACTGATCCAGTGCAGTGACGAAATCGTGCATTGTCCATCACACCCGCCGTGAGTCATGCCGTGAATTCGCTCAAGAACCCAGTTAGACTAACTGGGAGCATCGTGCTGCAGGAATGTTCAGACAAATGCAGCGGTGGAGCGGGAGGTAAAGGAGAAGGGATCCAATGCCTTAATCGCCATCGGACACCCAATCTACGAATCTTTCCTTTCTCAAAACGAGTTACATAGGTATTTCATGTAACAGAATAAGATTATTTGACCTCACAGAGAGCGCATGAGTTTTTTCGAGACAACCCGTATTAGAGCATAGAAAGCAAAAGCAGCGTCAGAGTCGCAAAACCGTAACCCCGCATGAAATGCAATAATGCTAGGGTCGCACGGTTCAAAAAAGGTTGCGATGGGCTAATCCGTCGCAAAACGTCGAATGCTCATAACTCCTCCAATTTAGATAACTACATATTTTGAGAAAGGGTTGACATCGTTCTTTTCACCTCTTTGAGATCTCCACAATCATTTGTATAACTTCACCAGATCATGGGAATTTCGTCGTGGGCGGCTCAAAAAATGATTCGAGCAGCCTTTACGCGATTGGAGCAGTTTATTTCCGATAACATAGTTCTCGAAGTCGCATTGCGTACTTTGCCGGTGCCCTGTAGTGTTTCAGATGGACAATCTCCGCTCACTTGGTTGATTTCGTAGATTCTATGTGCATTGTCTACAGCTCACTCGAGTTGCATGCCTGACACTACTGGGCACTAGCAAAGTGCGCTAAGCTTAGGGGAATGTATTCTCGAAAATAATTAGCTACAAAACACCCGCAAAACAGCTCGCGCCAGCAATTTTTTTAGCTATCTCCTCAAAAAATTAGCCGTTCAATTGGCACATTTCTGTGCTGGACATGTCAACAGATCCTCCCTGTGACTTGTCCGACACAGAAATGTAGATTTCGATGCAGGCGAGAAAGTTCGCAGGCGCAGTGCACTGCGACGGGCGACGGGCTGCGACGGCCGTCGCACGGGAGTATGTTTCACTCCCGAGACGCGGAGGTATTATAACACCCCTTTGCGACGCATCGCGAGAGCGACAGAGCGCGTCAACTGACAACCGCACCCGTCGCTGGAGCGACGCGGTAGTATACCATAGGCCTTATACTCCCGCGGGGCAGGCAAGTCGGTGGCTCGGCAGGTCGTGGAGCTGCTTCGCAGGGGCAGCTCGCAGGGTACTGGGCCAGATGTTCGAGTCCCGTGCTATCTTTGCATTTTTTCATGACTTCCGCCTCCTTACCAGTATGCTTCCTGCACATCTACTACACATTTATTTCACTCTAAATTGTCAAATAAAGGTCAGATTCGTGCTCAACACGAAGTTTGGGCAAAAAAAACGGTGAGCATGACCTTACATTAATCACCTCAACCTACTGTAAGATAACCTACTCCAGTGTAATACGGGAAAACAGATGTCAGAATCGTGATCAGCACCCCAAATAACCCCCTAGGAGACGTCTGGGCAAAATCGGTGATTATGACCTCGGTAGCCCTAGTCAACCGTATCTGCTGTAACTCGTATTTGCTGTAAGGTCACTGTTTAACATTCGCTGAAAAAAAAAACACAAAACATTGCATGATTCAGAAACTGGGAAAAGTGAGTGAAGCATGAAGCACATTTCACAGTAAACCCTTATTTAACAATTTAGAGTGAAATAATTGTGTATCAGATGTCCAGGAAGTAAGCTGATTTAAACCACCATTAAGGCACTATTGTACCCTCACGACTCCAGAGCTCGATGAGAGGTCGAAAAAAATTTTGCCCAAACCTTGCCCAGGGGTGTTATTCAGGGTGCTGACCACAAATCTGACATCCGTTTTTCAAATTTCGGCTGATTACGGTAGGACACGGTAGGAACGGGTGACGGTGCAATGCTGTATCCCAATTTCGAGGGCTTCAAGGGCTCAGTAGAAACGAAAAATGTTTTTCTACCATAGGGTGAAGATTTTCGCAGCGCTATCTATTTCCGCCGTTCAGACCTACGCCTGAAACAATTCCCAGGTAAGGTGAGTAGGTTAGAGTTTCCTGTTCACGAAATTCATCAGTTGAAGGGGAGCATCATGTACGTGGCAGAAGCTCATTGTAACACAACTTGCTGCTTTAATATGGTTCCCTCTTGTAGACTACATTTCTATCTACACATATCATCTTCTCATCACACTTGACACTTTCCCCATCACGGTGGACACTTTTGAAAACAAATTGAACACTTCTGGAATCAAACTGATTTTCGCGAATCGCGAGCTTCGCTCCCTTCAAAACCCCCTTGGGCACCCGTACTCTCGGTCTCCCCTCCATGAGGCGCGAGCTGCCGAACTGTCGCCGGGCCAAGCAGCTGATAAGCTCCGCCCGCAAGCGCCTGCGGCTATAAAAGCCGCGTGATCGGCGTCTCGGAGCTCACTCGCGCTCTTGCGCTCTCTTATCCACCTTGCTCGCCTTCGGGCGTCCCGCCGGCCTCGGGCCCATAGGAAGTTCCAGTTCCGCGCGTCTGCTCATTCAGCGGGCACCGCGCTGCCGCGGACAGTCGCGCGCCGCCCTTTTGCAGTGTGGACCTCTATCGATTCGGAGGGTGCCGAGGAGCCTCGCTATATCGTCTCAACCATGTTGCAGAGTGCAGTTGTGATGGCCGCTTGTCCCGTTTGGGATACATCTACGGCCCAGAGAGACGCATTACATGTCAGCCGCTTAAGTGGACGTTATCGTCCTCTTTATTCCTCACTACAGTGCTGAATTCATCTGTACAACTTCCTGCCTATAGTGTTTCCATGTATCATCCTTTTGAGGAGGTTCTGTAATAAATATACTCTGGTACGCTGTTCTGCATCAAAGAACTAAACATGTGGTAAGTCCCCATGTAATGATGTTTGGTTGTATTTTGTCCATGCTCGACGTCTGCCGCGTATTGACCGGACGGCGTCCCTATCGGCATAGCACGCTCCAAAGGAAGCGTGGCGCCTAGGGCGGGCTCCGCCCATTCGCAGGCGTGCTTGCTGCCGGCATGGGGGTCGGCTCCGCCTGCTGGTGGAGGCGTGCTCCCCCCCCCCAGGCCGGCTGGCTTTATGTGTTGTGGTCAAAACCAGGCTTCGCATAGGGTAGCTTATTACAGTCCCTATTCACGTGCCATGCTGCATACGTACGTGGCGGAGTTGGTTCCGCCCTCCTACAACGAGCGGGGCGCTCACGCGGGAACCCCCGCCGCCCGGGTCGCAGGTTGGCTAGAATCATGGGGTTGCCCATGCTGCCTAGGGAGAAGTTGTGGAATCATAGCAGTCGACGGCTGCCATGGGGTAGTCGAATGGCACTGGGGCTAGCGATTCGCAATACTGATCGTTATATAAAAGAAAACAGTAGCGTTCCACATCGAACCTGACACCCATTATGAACGCCGAAATTCTTGTCTCAGGAAAATTCGCTGTCATTTTCTTGGAAAACTTATAACTCATTTTTCCGAAAAAGTCAAACACAGTGTTTGAAACTTTATGACACCTTTTTGTAAAAAGAGTGATATATCGCGCATATATTTTCAAGGTGTAAGAAAACAGTACATCCTCATTGAGTTTAAAGAATGGACGACCCCATGCACTCGTCCAGCATCTCGATTCTTCTTCGATTAATAGAGAACATTTTGTTTACGGGTATTTACGCGCTTGGAAACGGTACGGTCAAAGCAATTGTAGAAAATACACATCTCCTTTGTGCTGTTTAACTGATTGATTTTTTTAATTGCAAAATCAAAATTTCATATAATTTTCAGCACTCAATTTATTGGTGTAAGTGGATTACAAATTTTCAACAAAAAAGAGAGGACCTGCTTTAATCACACACCACTCCCCTCCCTTTTATTTGGGAAGTGTTCAGTTTAATTTCAAAACTATCCAGCTCACGTCGACAAGTGTTTGAAGGGAAATGCTATAAAAGTGTTGGTTCTTACTAGGAAAGGGTTTCGACCTCCCAACCTGGAACTTCAAGGTGAGACCTGGATCATCAGAAAGAGCTCGGAATGCTGATTACGAATATATGTGTCAAAATTGCAAAATGAAACTCCTGAGCGAGTTATGGCCTGCCGAAATCGCGGGCCTCACCAATCGCTGGCTGTGCGACACACCGGGCGCGAGAGTGGTGAGTCATCAGGGCTCCGTGCGAACGGCCTGCCAGCTGCGGCGGTGGCGGAGGGGTAGTGCTCTGCTCGTTGGGCGCGACGTCGTTGGTTCGGTTCCCGTTACTGCAGCTTATTTTGCAAATCATAATTTAATTTCGAAACGACCTTTTGCTCTGAATTATGACACGTGTCTGATTAAATAGCCGGGAAAACTACCATACACGCTTGTAAAAATGCTTGAAGGCAAAAAACTGCTATGGTGACATTTTTATTTACTCTGGCACCCCAAATTCGGCGAGAAGAATGAACACCACCTTTGCTGGTGAAAAGGACATAGTGAGTGAAGAAAAAGCAGTAGATCAGCGACATTTTCCTCTTCCTCATCATACATTCTACTAGCCTTTTTACATCACACATATTTTTATTTTGCTTTGTTCCATGAACGCCAAGATTGTTAGAAACATCTCTAGTTATTCAATATATGATTTGGACTCTATTTGTGCAAAATAGTGGATAAAAATGCCACCATAGCAGTTTTTCCTTCAAGCATTTTTACAAACGTGTATGGTAGTTTTCCCGGCTATTTAATCAGACACGTGTCATAATTCAGATCAAAAGGTCATTTCGAAGTTAAATTATGATTTGCAAAGAAAGCTGCAGTGACGGGAATCGAACCAACTACGTCGCGCAAGACGAGCAGAACACTACCACTGCGCCACCGCCTCAGCAGGCAGGCCGTTCTTACGGAGCCCTGATGACTTGACACCCACATTCGTAATCAGCATTCCGAGCTCCTTCTAATTATCCTGGTCTTAACTTGAACTCCATGGGAGGTCGAAACCTTTCGCTAGTTAGTAAAAATACATCTTTGAATACAATAGATAGCTAAGGTGATTATTTCGAAAATCTCTGTTTCCTGATTTTCTTGTTTTCTGGCGCTTTTCGTTTTTCTGTTTTATATATTTATATTTATGATTTTCTGATGTACGTCCTCATCAGCTCCAAGCTTTGTTTTACAATGTTTTACAACAGGTTCGTTGTAAAATATTGCGGTTATTGAGTAACAGTTAGTGCGGCAGCTGTAATATGGTGCTGGTTAGTGATGTCCTATACTTCAAATGTCAAGATCTAATAGAATCTAGAATCCCTGAGTTAAGGGCTAATTGCAGATCTACTAATTTTTGGTGAATGTAGAATGAAGTGGGTATTTATTTAAAAACTAGCAGGTAAAACCGCTTGTCTACGGCAACGTTTCTAGCCATACGAAAGCATTAATTTTTTTAAATAATTTTAACTGAAACTCTACGAATATCACGATGCTGCTCTATAAAAGAAGACTTTGTTGACAGACTTTGCAATTTGATTACCTCCTTGCTTCAATTACAGTACAATAAAGATCTAATTCTTCAATCCATAGTTAAAAGTGTACTTAAACACAAAAGTATCGCTTACAAATATGAACTTGTAGATTCTTTCAAAGATATTTATCGATCGTTAAGCAACTTATCACCCAACTGTCTATGTGATACATATCCTTCTATTTCTGGTTTAATTTTTGCCTCTGGCCCATGTATCTCTACTACCTGCTTTTCTTTAAACAGTGACCTCATGTACGGGCATTGACGGATATTGCTACAGGCATTTACCTCCCTTGTAGGCCTCTCCCGCCGACCTCGACCTCGCTGCAACCAGGTCCCATAGGCAATACCCGCCCCTTCTGACAATGTTTTTTGCGTATAAAAACACAGCTCATGGCTACTCAAGTATCGCAGTCACTCCCTGCCCTACTGATGATCCTCCGGGATTGATTGTATTTCTTTCGCTTCTTTGCTTTAATAATTATATCCTGTATATGGCTTAGAGGTGAAACTGGATATAACTACTACTAAAATCCTCTTCTAAAATGGCTTCTTGCAGCAAAAAAAAACTTCATTCTCTTATTGCGGTTATTGATGTAACAGTTAGTGCGGCAGCTGTAATATGGTGCTGGTTAGTGATGTCCTATACTTCAAATGTCAAGATCTAATAGAATCTAGAATCCCTGAGTTAAGGGCTAATTGCAGATCTACTAATTTTTGGTGAATTTAGAATGAAGTGGGTATTCATTTAAAAACTAGCAAGTAAAACCGCTTGTCTACGGCAACATTTCTAGCCATACGAAAGCATTTGTTACTGGAAAACAGCATCCTTGGAATGAATGGCTCAGATGATAACTCCGATTTTTTTTAATTTTTTTGTTTTCTGACGAACTCGTTTTTTGTTTTCTGGGAAAATGTTCAAAATTTCTGCCCATCCCTGTTTCAGATTCATGTTGAACTACACGTACACAGTGGGCAAAACAACCCTCGTGTGCAGCGATCAATTTAATAAACTCCATTCATTCGTATTCAAGACCCCTTTTTCGAAAACTTTTGGCCGCGAAGATGCGTTATTATCGCCCGTGATCGAAAAACAATGAGACTCTGTCCAGCCCAATAAGCCGGTAGTTCGGATTACATACACTGATGAAATCCTCCTAAACCGATCGGAATTTTAGCTCTTGGATCAGCCAAAGTCATTGGATAACGTTGCCCCCTCTCCTCTAACCATAAACGATGTCACTCACTTCCTAAACTGATGGCACACCAGCATATGATTTCAACTGTGTGTCTTGGCGTGAACAGCGACGATTGCAGATCGTCCCTCGTTCCATCATCCATCAGGAACGACTCGTTTAGCCACACAATTGGATATGCGCCTGGTCGGAGAACGCTGTACGCTCTGAAGTTCAACACTGCATTTACCTCTTTAACAACTCCAATTCAACAGTTTCGTCGTTTTCTCGTTTTATTTCTTCCGAAAGGCGAGAGGAGCCTCCTGGTGAGATTTGGCTTGCTCCAATGCGTACCTTTCCATAGACAAGTGACAGTGAGGGTTAAATTTCGAATCAACTCTCCGCGGATACTTTATCGATTTCTCGCAATAACGGATTGCTGGCTAAACCACCCAGAAAGCGCTCATCATCAACTGCATTTGGCGTTGATCAATCTGCACATGGACAGCACTGCCTCAAGAGCTCTGACCACAATGTCTTGAGGACATCATTTAACTTGTATTCTTCTTGCAAAGCAACAGAGCTAGTCAGCAATGTAGTCGCCTTGGACCTTGGCGACTTTCCCCTTCGATCTCGTAATCAGATGGGTCAGGGCTGTGCGGTGCATGTGCAGCATTTGTCGTCGGAGCTCGGTCACTTTCTGTTGGTTAGTCACCGCTCGGTGCGCCGGTGCGTTGTCGTGCGACAGTCGAAGTTCCCATTCCCACCAGAAAAACAAAAAAACTTCGGAAAGGGGATCTTCAAAAGCGTGGCACATGCATAATTCCGTTCGCCTGTTTTAAATTGTTCTGCTCCCAATAACATTCGGTTGGCCCAAAAATAATGTCAATCTCTGGTAACTCACGTGCAACCACCAATAGCACAGAAATATTTGGAGTTTCGAGAAATGTGTGACAAAAAATGTGTTTCGGGAAGAACAAGATTGCTTCTAGCAAACGACTGAATATCAGTCAAGATTTTGATAATCTCCCTAACTAATGGTACGTTTCCTCTGACGTATAATTTGTGAATTCCATTCACGAGCGAACTGGGGCTACATATGTAGCTACAAAACGTACAACTCACAGCGCGTTTAGAAGGTGTATGTACATACTTCCAGATTGTGTACAATAAAGTTTTTCATAGATCCTCCAAAGACAACCGAATCTACAGGCGAGGGAAAGTCGCAAATGATAGGCACTTAATAACAGGTTCCACGTGAAAGAGTCGGAAAATCTCTGCTGCCGAAGTAGGAAACGCACTTCCAGATGCATACTCATCTGGTCAGCTTAATGGGGAGTGAAGACGCAAAAGGCTAACAGCGCATATGTACCACCGCGACTGAGTTAATTAAACGTGAATAGAAGGAGCTATTCGCATTCATTTCGCTGAAGTGAGAAATGCCTGTGATCTCGCCATACCATTCGCTCCTCTGCAGAGCAAAAAACCACTTCGTCAGGTCTCGCAGCTCTACAGTAAGAATGTACGTATGTTAATTTCTGCAAAATTTGAGTGAATCGACATCCGCCGATTTATCGACTCCAGAAGTGTTGCATTTCATGACCTTCTAACTGTGGCCTTATCAGCAAAGACATTATCCAGCACTTTCTAATTGATCCGCTATGCTCTTCTAGAGTGGACATACATATTTTAGTTTGGATATAGCGGCTTAAGTCCGACACTATCTTTGGACCAACCTCACACATAAAGCTTCCACCATAAATCTGCATTTCATGCTCCCTCTACTCTTGTCAGCGCTGAGCATGAGTCAAATGGGCCGTCAATGAACGCAGCTGTCTTACAAACATACCCGATTGTTGAGAACTGTGAGAGGAGCATGTTGATTTGAAGGCGCTTATTAGCAGACAGCACAGTTCCAGTGATCTGCAAAGAAAAGGACACGTTGCGCTTTCCGATTTTCCGTCGAACAGCGAGGTATGGGACAGGCGAAGCTCTGTGGAGCGGAATTGCTTTCCTGCATCAAATCTCAGAAAAGCAATCATAAACCAGAAAGCGATAGCTCGTCAATTTTTGTCGGTTCGTTTGCTCCAAATAACCGTTAGCTCACTTCGATACCACTGCACGGACACAACCTAGGGTTTATCGTCCTGCAGAGCCTAACTTGATGACGTCGCAGATTTCACTGCTACGCGTCCGACGTCTATTATGCAGCGCATATCCTATGATTTAACTCTCTGTTCCATAGGTGCACTCACCGGCTCGATGTCAAGGGTCGTTTCGTCGTTTTCGTAGCTTGGCTTAAAACGCGGTACGAACGACTGAACAATATCTGACGCTTGGTAGAAATGAGGCTTCGAAATGATGATGGGACCTGAAATTGCTTCAATTTTTACTGGACAGCGAAAGTTTCCAGAAATCCCGCAACATTTTTGGACGATGACATCTCAAATCTGAAAGAACCTAGGGTGGTCTTGACTACGTTGGACTGCTTGTGAGTGGCGGTATCGTGACGAATACTCGTGAAATATTACGAAGGCATAGAGCAGCGCGAGTTCCCCGTGAGAGTCAGAACATCGGTAACCAATGTGACCCACCCAAGCCAAAGCACACTTGAGGTTAGAGGCTTGGTGAAAAGACGGCAAACCGTTACCAAGTGCTGTGAAACACGTACCCTCAAGTAATGCCGACCTCTCGAGTTATGAAGAGCATGATGGCAGACGGCTTCTCACTTTCGCTACGTATAGTGAGCGGACTGATGCTCAAACGAGGGGTCTCGCGAATTTCAAGACGTTGGTATCAACGTCTACGGAGATTAAAGAGGGCTTAAACTAATTTGTGTTGGCGGTTCTTGTAAGGAGGCGGACCGTGTACAAGGAATGGTTGTGCTCGCGAATTTTGACAGGGGTGCAAAAGAAGGTCCAGATCCTGGAGCACCGATGGAATTGCTGACCACCATGCTTCGATAAACATTCATGGCCTGCCGATTCTGCAAATTGTGGTTCTAATCAAAGAACGGCTTCTCTGTAACGCATTCAGGTTGTAGGTTCAGTACTTTGAGCAGGCGCGAGATCTAGCGATGGACCACCGGCATGCATCAGCGTTGGTCATGCTTCCATGCCAAAGATTGAAAAGCCGTGCTTCATCCCCACAAATCCTTCACCTCTGCTTCACACATGACTGATTCATTGCATGTTCCTTCAGAAAGAAATGTACACCTGCTTCAAGTTGCTAATAGGACGAACAGTTTTCAAAAAAAATGAGAAGCCAGTGGAAGGCTGGCTACCATTTTTCAATGTCCAGGTCTATCTTAAGTTAGGGATCTATGAAACTAGCTGATACCGGTTATCGAAATCCGGTTTGGGCCCCTCTTCCAAACGAAGCTCGCTCATTTTAGGAACACGATTAAAACTGCCAGTATGGTTTCTCCTACCATTCGAAACAAATCGGTTTCCATGGATTTAACACGTCGCATTGCTCCGTCGAGCACATATCATAATCTAATTTTTGTAGATTATGATATGTGCAGATCTTTCCAGAAGAAGGCAGAGAGATGCCACAATATACAGCCAGGAGCGTTGACGAAATTCCAATTTGTCTTCCTTATGTCTCCGAAGCTTCAAGCACTACGTAGGTATGAGCTGAACCACATAGTTTGAGTAATGGAAAGCTCCTGTAAAATCTCTAAAGGCAAGCGATAAGGAAACACGCTAACGATCTGAAGAACGAAATTGCTAACCTTTTAACGAAGGTCAGTGATTTCGTTCTTTAGATCGAGGTAGCAACACACTCCTTCCTATTCGTCGTAATGTTCGTCTAAATGTCTTGACGCTCCGTTTTTCTAAACAGCTTGAGGCGGCAAGCCGATGAACAGGTTAGTGTTTTGCATTGTACAAGAAAGGCTGCTAGCACTTACGATTAGTCGATTCTCAGACACTGATGTAAAAGACTCAACTGAGGGGCAAGCTAAAGTCGATTTGTGGTGCATTCCAAGACCTGCACCTCCTTCCAGCGTCCTAATACGAGAAAGTAGTAGACGGCGGAACAGGGAAAACCCTTGGCAATTCTCCACATCTTCTCTGCGTAAGTCTCATTATTATATTTTCCAATCTAGGTGTAGAGTAGAAGTTTGTGCCATTCTCAGGGATTTTAGCAAAGATCTGCTCCCGATGTTTGTATGTTTTGTAGTTCAAGACGTAAACGTAACCTTTAATTATACCTTTTTAGGGTTCTAAGTTGCGGGACAAACCTTCCACATTTCTTTCTGCTTCTCCAATCGTATTTCAAATTAAAAATTCTTTGATTATTTTTCTATATAGTGTTGAATTTTATTTTCTCTCTTGGTAGTAATTAGTCCTTAATGCTCCTTAATTTTCCCATTAACCTAATCTATTAAAGTCGCCCTACTTTTTGTTTTACCAGCTCAGCCGCACTCTTTGGTAAAATCGTCCTCATATTTGGTTTCCCAGTAGGTGATGTACTGTGATTCGGCTTCCAGGACTGTTCGTGTTTACGACGTCTACTATTCCCTCTAAGCTAGCGCACCGAAATGTTCTCTCTACTTTCCTGGCCACCTGTCCTAGCAACCAGTCCCATGGGGCGGCCAGCGTATGTACCCAAGTGCCGCAGTTCTTGTATTTACTGTTATGCATCATAGCTGGCTGACGTGGACAGATAGCCTCGGTGTAAATTTGAACAAGAGTAAGCAACAAATTCACACGTCTAGAGGGGCATGCTGTCCCCTCTTGGCTCAGTTGCAAGTTGTGTGCCTCTAGCTCTATCAGTTTGAAATTGGTTGCCACAATGTTGCCGCTGCCGGGTGATTTGTTGTTCCGGTGTTATCTTCTTCTTTTATTGCATGGCTTGTTTCGATCGTGTTTATTCTAGCTTATTGTGACGTCCATTTGACGTCGAAATAAATAAATAAGTAAATAAATAAATAATGCCCGAAATAGGATCGTACTTTGCTGGCAACCACTGATGTCGAGCAAACCAGTGGGAAGGCAGGAGCTGTTCGGAGGACGGTCGTATGCTCCGTATTTGCTGAGTGAATCGGGATTGCAGAAGCCGCAGTTGTCCTGAATCGAGTAGTCAAACTCCGTTTGGGGCAGCAAGTAGCGGTAGCCGGAGATTCCCTTCACTGCAACTTCCTTCTCGAACTGAAGTGTTGCAGATCTGAATCGAGATCGTTTGCAACGGTTATCGTGCAATGTAGAGAATTTACAACCTGCATATGTCTGAGATGTAGATAGGCAGAGGCTCCTTTTTTATAAAAGACTTGAAGAAGTCCCCGTCTGGAATTGAATTCATTGACATCTCCTCAAAAGGCAGAAATCTCCAAGGAGAGAGCGACTAAATCTGTACGTCCACCACCCGTGTCAAGAGTTCATTCCATCGTCATAAACAGTAGTTAAAGGAATGAACCTACTAGTTCCTTCTAAGACCAAGGCGTTCCCATTACATCCGACTGTTTCTGCCGCTGGCCACCTAAGATGCAAACTTCTGCCCTACAAAAACATTATCGAACACAAAGCGAGTGAGTGCCTACCACGCCGAGGGGAGCTTATCGCCGTCGCTGGGAAGTGACATGTTGCTCATGTTGGCGAAGGAAATTATATATCCTGCGCGAGAGTAGTCAGTCTTCCCCGTCTGCATTGTGTACAAGGTGTCCGTCGTGCCATTCTCGCTCTGAAAATGTCCCCACAATAGGTAGAGCTTCCACTGTGCTGCGGTTATATTAAGTTAAAAATAGACGTCGTAGTTTCACGTTACATTGAATACTTTTCAAAGGAAGCTGGACGCTTCTATTTAAAGCGATCATCCTCCAAATTAAAACATGCTCCTTCCATGCTAAACTAGAAACTTTCAAAGAAAGCCAAAAAATTGGCTTAACTAAAGATGAGGCTCCCTTTTTAGAAAATGTATGTTTTACCTTCCTCTAGGAGGTGAAGAAAGTGTCTGAAGCTTTATAAAAATTTGCAAAAAAGAAGGCAATGGATTAAAGTTTAGCTTGGAATACAGCAAAGCAACCATTTGCAGAACATTAAAAGAGGAAAAGGACGTGACGAGCTCGTCTAGGATGCGGAGATTTTCCTTCGGTTTTTGTGTAAACGTCGCTTGCCAAAACTGCGAAGTCAAAATAGGCTTGTTTTCTACAACTATTTCTGTTGTGCCGTTGGCGTAACTCCACACAAACGGGATTTTCGCTGCTAATCAAAAGAGAATCGCGACGCCTTGGATAAGGGCGATTTTCTCTTCTAAAACTCGTAAAAATTGTTACTTCTTTGCATTTTAAAGTGAAGCTTGATATGTTTTTACTTATTGTTTATTCTTCTAAAATATTAAGCATTTTGTAAATTATCATGCACTGTTTTCACTTTTTCGGTTTAGTTCAATTGAAAATAATTTTCAAAGAAATTATCAATTGAACACTGGTAAATTAGTTACATACTAAATTTAGAAAACAACAATTAATTGCAAATTAAATTTTCCTGCAAAAATTCATGTCAAGCTTTTTAGAGAGTATGCTGTGTCATCTGAAAGAAGCCTGCTTTGGAGAAAGATGGTCAGTTTGATTTTAACGTGTCCACCTTGCTTTGAAAAGTGTCCAGTTTACCTTTAAAAGTGAACAATTTCGGTTTGAGATGTGTTCCATATGTTTTGAAATGCGCCTAAGGTAAGACGGTTAGAAAAGGGTGTGATTTGGTTTAAAATGTGTTTAAGTTGGTTTGAAAATAGATCAATTTGATTTACAGTATTTAGTTTAACAATATCCGTTGAAATATTATATTAGAATTAGATTTGATAAAATTGATACATAAAATTATATTAGGTTGAGTCATAAATTTTGCAACAAAATTTGACTTCCAGCAAAAAGAAGACTATACCACAAAGAAAAATGATTGACTTAAGCGAAGTAATTGCCGCTATTCTTTGTGACATTCTTCAGCATTTCATGAACTGAGTGGATTACATCTCTATTAGAACTCGTCCGTTTCGACCTGCAGAAATCGTGTACCTCCACCGTGACCTCATCGAGTTTGGCGAAGCGCCTACCATGGAGGAACTGATCAGTCGACTGAAACAGATGGCATTCAGACGACGCAGTGTCTGGGGTGTACGGTGGTTGCTTGATTTTGGTCCAGTCCGATTCTTAGATTTCTGCCAGCGTCTGAAGTGCCGTAAGCGGTCGGCCATTGCCCTGGTGCAAGAAACATTGGCTCTATCGACTTCTTTCTCCACTAATTTTTGCTGGACCTAGGCGAGTTGTTGGGAAAAACGAGCGCCGAGGATGGTTCGACTACGTGGAGCAGCTCCCGGTGCCCTGACCACTACTCATCCACCAAACGCACAGCAGGACCTTCTTTCGGTGGAGCTCCGGTTTTGACGCCGGAACCCGGCTCGCTGCGTTCCAACAATTGCTTTCCAGCTTTGCAGTTGTAGTGAAGCATTCGCTTTTCATCGCTTGTAAGGAGTCGATCCAGGCCTCTCGCTTGAGCCGGTGCAGCAGCTCGCGGCTGTCGGATGCACAACGATTTACTTGGGTTTCCGTGAAAGCATGACGCACTGAAGAAGGGGTTTTTTGTGACCTTCCAATCTTCTGCAACCGACGAGCGGTGGTTCATTGGGAGGAGTGGAGATAGCGGTCAGTCCTAGTGTGGCTTGAGAAGAATTCGACCTGATGGATTGGCGCGAGGCCTTTTTTTACAGACGTTGATCTTCCCGCGAGGGGTTTGCCTTTGTTGCCCTTCTGGGCGGAAAGAAACTTCTTGTACCATCTACAGAATTTATTCGGCTAGGCGTGAACTTGCCGGTTACTTCCTCAATGTGCTTGTCCCCGTCGCTGGGCTGCTGCCGAGCTTGAACTAATTGAAAGTCAAATCATACGCTTTTTCACTTTGAGTGCATATCGTTCTAGAGAACAAAACTTTTCAACAGCACAAGTAAAACCAACAATTCATAACTCAAAATAGTCGCTAGGAAACAAGCTTTCAAACACAATATGATACTTCAGCGGGTTTACTTTGAGTTCCAGTAAAAACAAAAATGTTGCAAAATTTATGACTCAGCCTAATATTAAAGTGCAAAATAAATGCAGGTATGCAGGTTTTTTACTTAGTTGGTTTCAACACTTTTTTAGAATAAACTAATGCCTTTAAGATAAACTGATGGAAAGCCTATCATATGCGCTTTCTAAATATACATGGAATTTAATACAAATCGCTAATTTAAAAGATAATTTCGTTTTTATTTTCAGATGTCGAAACGCACGTCTCGTCAAATTTACTTTTACTTGTTGGAACTGGGCCCGACTTCTGCCCAAATCGCTCGATATATCAATGAAGTATGGGGCCAGGGATGTGTCAACGAATGCACAGTACAACGTTGGTCCCAAAAGTTTCGTGCCGGCAACACCGGCCTCGAAGACGAACCACATGGCAGCCGTTGATAACGATCCATTGGAGGCGTCAGTCGAAGCTGATCGGCGCAAAAGCACGCGAGACATTGCAGTGGACCTCGACGTCGGCTACACTACAGTTGTTCGCCATTTGAAGCAAATTGGGAAGATCAAGAAGCTAAGCTGAACGAAAGACAGAAGATCGTCTTTTCGAGGCATCTTTTGCGGCCATGTGCATATGCCCATCTTTTGCGCAATGCCAACGGTCCGTTTCTCGAACGGATTGTGACCTGCGCTGAGAAATGGATGCTTTATGGTAACAGGCGACGTTTCGTGGTGGCTGAACAGAAAAGCTCCCCGGCAGCATCAGAGCCGGAAAATTCGACGAAAATCGCGTTTAGACATCTGAAAATAAAAACCAAACTATTTTTTAAAATAGGCTACTTGAATTAAATTACATGTGCGGATAGCGCATATAATAAGCTTTCCAACAATAGACGAGTATGTTGTGCAGCGTAGCCAAGATTGGTATGCAAGTCGTTATTGCGGCTTACGTTTCGGCGTCGTCGCTTTCTTCAGAGCCTGGAAAAGTCGAAACCATTTGAGAAACTACCCTCCCAAATGCCATTTCATTCTTCAGCAGCCCATCCAAAAGGCTAAGAGACTACGAAAACGATACCGTAAGAAGTCGAAAACATGAATAACCTTGGGCCGCCCTCTGCTGGTTTTGACCTCTGGGTCATGACCCGTTAGGTCCCTGAGGCGGGTGGTCCCAAGGGCTCTAAGCTCATTCACCCATCTTTCGTCCAGCTAGGATGACAGTGGACGTCATCTGTCCACATCTAAGGTTAGCCATGTTTCCGACTCCTCACGGTATCATTTTCGTAGTCTCTGAGCCTTTTGGATGGTCTCCTGCAGAATGAAATTGCATTTGGAAGGGTAGTTTCTCAAATGACTCATTTCCAGGCTCTGAAGAAGGCGACGACGCCGAGACGTGGGCCGCAATAAAGACTTGCATACCAATCTTGTCTACGCTGCACAATCCACTCGTCTATTGCAACATCAACGATGCCAAGGTTTGACGAGAGTCGAACACGGAATTTCCAACATTATATAATACTTTATAAAAAAGTCTTAATTTATTTTTTTAAGTGTTGAAACCAACGGCACAATACCTGCATTTTATTTTGCACCAACCTAATATATTAACTATATTTCATATACTGGAATTATGTAAAGAGAAGACTTCCAACAGCTTTAATAATATATTTAATTCTACCTTTTGATAGCGAGTGTGCGATGCGAACTAGTATAATATGGAAACGCCAAGACGCTTTAGAACACTAGCGACACACTTCTCCACCGCTGAAACCAGTTATGATTTCGTCGTTCCTCAAACATTGCGCAGCTGCTTACATTTATCGCCAACATTTACTCGCAAACAAATTTACTGATGCATTTAATCAAACTTGTTCCGATCTGAGTAAGTCCCCGCCAAGATACGCGAGAAACGCAGGTGCTCACAACCTTGGAGCTGATGTACATCTGTTACGATTTCCGATTTTCGCTGTCTTTCGAATGTATAGGAGAAACTTCTGATCGCTTACCTTCATGCACTGGAAAAGGTTTGGGCTCAGGAAGAAACCTACATTCAGAATTACGGTGAACGGTGCTGGATCGATCGGTGACAGCTTCGTCCCTAGGAGCCTGTTCGAGAGGCTAATGATTCGGTCTCCCAGCTTGGTGACAAGTGGAGAAACGTAACCGGAGAACATCAGCTCATCGACGGTCTGTAGCTCAATCGTTCTTAGTCACTTTTTCATTAAAAAATGACATATAACCTACGACAGTTATGAAAGGTCCCGTGTTGAAAAACGTCATGAAGGTGCCAATTTCTCTCTCTAAAATTTCGGCTAAATGAGCACAGTCCTTGAACAGCTCCTGGCACAGCCCGACCAGCTTGTCGTTTCCTAGCACTGTCTCCACCAAAGCGTCAATCTGCGCCATGCCTATCTGAAGGTAGAAAATAACCTATCTGAAAGTTTCCAGGATTCAACTGAAATTTTTGGCTCTAGGAGGAGATTCTTCTACATGCTCTGAATGGCATTCCGAGAGTGGCTAGTGGCAAGGCCAACGAGATGAGACTATGAGAATACCCCTAGACGTGAATCTGCCAACTCAATGCTGCGAAGGCTAGCGTTACTCAATAACTATTTGGGACGCGCCATTCACATCACTGCTGCAAGTAATCGCGGAGGCTATTTGAATACGCATTTGGTCATTGACATGCGATAACTAGAACAACTCACGAGGAAGGTCAAAGAGGTGACCGCGGAATTTCTCAAAGCGATTTTAGGGCGTTGTCTAGGAAGCACCATAGTGGTTTCCAAATTTCCTGCGGACTTCTGGGTAGGTCAACAATGGCAAAAAGCTGTAGCACTTCAGTGCGGACTGACAACGCAAAGTTGACGCCTGCAATGCCCTTGTCATGCTCAGAAATGATCCTGCATAAGGTTTGGAGCTTCAAATGGCTAGAACGCGGGGTTTGATAAATTCCAGGTGGAAGCGAGAAGGCACATTCACGGGAGGCATTCACCAGCGGAGCTGCAGAGACTGGACGACCGAGTGGATAGCGCGGTGGGCTTGCGAGAGGGTGGTCAAGGGATCGGTTCTGGGTGTGCGATCTATACATTGCAAGAAGCGCTTTTTGCATTTTTATCAATGTAGAGTGCATTATGGTCTAGGCAGAGTTTAGTGTTCGTGCTTCAACCTCCTTTTAACCTCTTACAGGATGTGAGCCAAACTAGCCTTCGTCGATTAGATATGGCCACCTTGTGTTGGTGGGTCCTTCGTTAGATGTATTTATGTGTGATCCCTTTTTAATGGTTTCTATTAGTTTTAGAAGTGTGTATCGTAGTAACCTTGTAGTGAGCATGATCGACTATTACTTTGATACATCACCAAGATATGCTGATCGCTTTTCGGATTTCTATGGAAAGCGCGTTTCTTGTGACTTTTACTAATTTTGCTAACTGTGACGAAATTTGGAATTTCTTATCCTTCTTGTGTTATTGGTTGCATTTTTGCCTATTTTGGTGCCGGTCACTCTTCCCTACATACTCTAGTGGGAGGGTGCCGCTACAGGTATGAACACACGTACGTCTGCAGGCTCGGATTTTTTTCGCCAATGTTCGTCTAGGGAAAGGCATTTTGGATACTGATCACGAATCTGGAATTTGTTTTTTGTTCCGATAGATCACAGTAGACCACGATGTGAGTAGGCTGCGGTTAAGTGAAATGGTGGAGACAGGTCACCCGCACTCCCTCCATTCGCCGAGGGATGTTATTGGGCGATGATCACAAATTTGGTATTCGTTTTCGGTTTTCAATTTTTTGAAGACTACTTTCAGTTAAAGATACGATCCTGGAAACGAAGTGGGGCGAGATGAAGAAACCCGCTTGAAAGCCAGCTTTTTCGCAGCATTCATGTCTAGTCTAACCTGCTGTAATCTGGTGTTGTACCGAAAACAGATGCCAGATTCGTGACAAGCACCCTAAATAACCGTGCTCGAACAGGCGGACGCTGCTCGAGAAAAGCAGCCTAGATGAGCTTTGTCTAACTCCTTCTTCGGGGCATGCAGCTAAAGAAATTTGTGAAAAATTACAGGGACTAGACTGGGACACGGTTCCTAATCCTCCCTGTTCCACTGACATTACTTCCTCTGACTGTTATTTATCCCCCCGCCCTTAATGCATTCCTGGCCACGAAAAAAATTACTAAAATTCATGTTGAAAGTGAGGTCAGCGATTTCTCTGACTCCCAATCTCTTCAACTCTGAGAGAAGAAATCGCTGACCGGCCTATTAGGTTCGCAGTGACTAACGATGATGATTATATTACCAAAAAATCCCATTGTAAAAAATATAGAAGAAAAATGTCAAACGGTTTAGGACTTTCTGACCATCCTAATATTTTCCTCTTTGCAATCTTTAACTGGTAGTTGCTCTGGCCTGGCTCACTCTTGATGTTTGCACAAGTGCAGGTGGGCCCTTTTTGAATATACTGAGAACTGCGGAACGCAAGTTACAGAACAAGAGCTTTGCTGCTTCCTCTGCATAGGAATCTTATAAATGTCTCCCTGGAAGGGTGATAGTTTCTAGCAATGCATAAAGGAACAGACAGGCACATGCTGCTGTGTCACCTACTCATAATTCATTCGTTCAGCCCGACAGATCTGCAAGAAGTCGCGCAGTCGCAAACTTCTTTCTCAGCTTTCTCAAATTCTACTAACCGAAAACGGATACTTTTCATTCTACAAAAATCACAAGAAAGTGGTAGGTTGTATTATAAACGGACCTAACTGACCTGGTGGTTCATACAAAACAGCAAAAAATGTGGAATATTAAAGAAACCCGTAGGAGGAAACTTAACATACCCTTCAAGGATGAAAAGTAAGAAACACAGCGCTATATTTCAATAGATTCGATGTAGTTCGCAAAACCATCATCTTTCATATTCTACTAGCATTATTCTTTTTAATATAAGAATGGTGCTTAATAGAAAACCGCCCTTAATTCTCGAGATTCTTGAAAGTAAGGAACTTTAGTGATAAATACAGAGGCGCTACTAATTTGGGACACCCCTTGCAAACGTAATATAGTGTTTACCTTGGATGAAAAATTGTAAAAGATACGCAACACTCACGAAGAAGCTGATGTCCGGAATTGTCACAGTGTCCTTTTTGGGGTCGCATCCTGGACACGACTTTGATGGGTTGAAGATGTACCTTGTTGCTTGTGCGAACTGCATTACTTCACCGTCCTTGGAGAAGTTCAAGTTCGTATTCAGCAGAATCTCGCTGAAACATTCGATAGCTCGATAGCCTCAAAAGTTGCTGTTGTGCTGACTAATTCTACACCAAGGTTAAAACACGGGTATCCAACTGCATCGAATCTGGCTGATGGGATTGTTTGCTCTACTCTGAAAATCTATCAAAATCTAGCAATGTGAATATGGCGAAAAGAGCACATGCAGGGCAATCACAACCTCGGTCTTGATTACTCGCAAACCTAGTGCGAGAAAATTGTTAGAGACAAGTCTTTATTTCGCTGAAATATTAGGTTGTCCCATAAGTCCCTGCCGTCTCTTTCAACGACTCATTGCGGATTGCGCCGGCGGTCTCTTGCATAGTGCTGCATAGCTTTCGAAATAGAATGATTTGCTCTATCAGAACATGTATTGCATTTCTTTTTTCATCATGAATTTCGTCAATTTTTAGGTCGTTGAAGTGAAAAGTGAAAAAGTAGCCATTTGCGCACTTGTTCTCTCCGCTTAGGTTTGTAATTTTTTGCGCAGTTTTTTATAGCACTTGGAAGACAAAGTTCTCTACTATAAGAATATGTGTTAGTGCTATTTGCTCATTTGTCGTTTATTGATTTTTAGGTCATCAAATTGGGACGTCCGAAGGAGGAGGGTTATTTTTGCCGACAACTCCTGCTCTGAGGTTGGACTTTTTGGGTTGGTGTTATATGTCATTCGAAAGAAAACGTCTTGCTATATAAGAATGTATGTCGCGATTATTGGTTTCCGTTGAATATCAACAAAATGCCAAAAAGAGAAAAATCGTCTTCACCAACAACTCCTTCTCCTTCTTCAGTTGTTGATATTCGACAGAAATCAGGTGAGCCAATACACGCGACACAAATTCTTACTGAACAAGACATCCTCTTCCAAACGACATATAACACCAAGCAAAAAAGTCCAACCACAGAACCGAGTTTTGGTAAAATTTTGGACGGAAAAGTCGGAATTCCCAATTCGATGGCCTAAAAATCAATCAGACATGTGAGAAAATAGGACCAACACATATTCTTGTAGCACAGAGCATTGTCTTCCAAGTGCTTTAAAAACTGTGCAAAAAATTCCAAGCTTAAGCGGAGAGAACAAGTGCGCAAATGGCTACTTTTTCACTTTTTCACTTTTCACTTCAACGACCTACAAATTGACAAAATTCATGATGAAGAAAGAAATGCAGTACAAGTTCTGGTAGAGCAGATCGTTTTCTTTTGAAAGCTATGCAGCGCTGCGCAAGAGACCGCCGGCGAAATCTGCAGTGAATCGTTATAAAAAAAACTGCAAGGATTTATGGGACAACCTAATATTTTGCCTCAGGCTGCAATGTAATGTAGGGCTAGCTGACTCCTTACCATGTAAAAAAAATAACAGTAATCTAATTAGGAGCACAATAGAATCAATTGAGAAACACTCACTCATACGCATATGGTCCCTTCTCGTCCATATCCGGAAACAGTGCTCGGTTCAAAATTCCTATCGTGTTCTTGTAGTCAAAAATCCAGTACTGCATCGTTGAGACGTAGGAAGGGTTGACCCAAGATTTGGTGAAATCGTTCAATGTTCCGTCGTCGTTCAGTCCAAGAACCTTGCTCTAAACGCATTCCGCTTAAGCCCTGTTGCACAAATTAGCGTGCACAATCTCTAAGACAGTAATGAAATGAGCATCATGGAACTTGCTTGAACATCCAGCTTCCTTCCTGAGGAAGTCGAGAGAAAAACTACTATTGCAGCTTAAAGCTTCATTGCTATCCTGCTAATCTGGGACCAGCATGGAGCTAAGCATCATAATTAATTGGAGAGCTGAATTCACTTTTTGGTCATCTTCTTCGATACTGGGAGGGAAATAAGTAGAACTGCAGTGATTTGTCTAAAGCGATACAACGACATGAGGGACACCCTTTCGCTCTTCCGAATACCAAACTGTCGTTGATGCGACCACCACTCCCTTTCTTTTGCAGAAATCTACGAGGTCTCCTACTTGCCTTGAAGATGTATCACAATTGTTTTCGAGTGATAGCTTAAACTTGAAGAAAACCCTGAAAAGCCCTTTCGCGTTGCAAGCGAATCCACACTTTGTTCTCAGGAGTCTGTATGATTGCAACGCGAATCAGTGCTGTGACCTTCCGCAAAATGTAGAGATGATTGCATCGCTGCGAGCATGTGGTAGTGTACCAAAGACGGAGTGTAGTTGGAGGACAACGATGAGGCAGCTCAGTTCGGCTTCTGCATTTGTTTACTCTACTCATGTAGAAGCATCTAAACTGATTCAGAAGTCGAACCGAACTGTCATTAGCACGCATTCTTCTTCTTCTTCTTCAGCGTCTGTCCTGCTTCGTAGCGGGGTCCGCTATAAAAATACTTGAACTGTCATACACCATGTGACATGGGTCTTCGTAGGCCGGCTTGTCACAAGGGCCTGTCGCCTGCAATAGAGTGTCCATGTTCAGCTAGGCTCGGCTCGTCATTAATAGAAAGAAACGTCCATTGCTTTTTAGCTTCTATTTGGCACCACAGTGCTATAAATAGAACCACAATTCTTCGTGAATATGTGTGTATTCTGTTTGATACAAATGCATCTATTCAATAAGTGTTACCTATTAGCCTCCAAGAAGACTTTTCTGGAGAATGCGTTTCGGAAGACAACTGTAGGCCAAGAACTTATCTGCTGGAAGGTTGTAGGTGTTTCCGTTCGGTCTTTCTTCGTATAGCGGTGCAACACGCGGAATTCGTAACTAGACCCATTGATGTGTTATGCTCAAACGAAATTAAATGACCAAATAGTGTCTTCTCCAAGGGCTATTCAAGGTTCATTTTTACTTATCTTCAGTTTGTGGCTGAAAAGGTAAAATGTGCTTAAGTGATAGCTCGCATTGGACAACGTATCACCATTTGTGGTCTATGGGTAGCGCACGCTGGAACTGTTTTGAAGTAGAGGCCCCACAACCCTTACAAAAGCTTCCTTAGTAACTCGTTTTCCTTCCAAACTGTTATTTATTTGCTTATTTAGCTTACTTATAAACGACGCAATTAAAATTTCCTGAAAGAAAGCGCGCGTTCTAAAAGTTCTAAGAACAAAAGGCAAAGGACAAGACATACAGCAAAAGAAGTTGTAACATTCTATCACTTCAGCACCCGAAATTATCTTGCAAGCTCGTCCTAACCGTCCAAGCGCCTTCTGCAGAGAGCTAATTTAAGTATGCAATCAGTCTTCCTTAATCCTTCCTCAGGAGCTGTGTATCTATATAGCCTTGTATACCAAAATCAAACGGAATCTGATTGAAGCATGCTCATGCTCATCTGAACGCAAGAAACGCGGAAGGCGCTACCGTCTTGACTGTGTTGGTGACGACATCGGGGAAAACCTTCGCTATCACCACTGCACCGGCAATCAGCAACGCGGCGCCGACAAGAAACAGCCCAATGTTGACGGCCGAGCAGATCCATTGGCGCCGCTGCATCTGCAACAACCAGATCGCTCGCATTAATGAGGAGAGGGACGACGTCCGACAGAAGAAGAGCCACAGCGCGGGAAGCTCCTTGCTCGGAACAGCACGAATGCAAGCGCCTTCTGCTGTACACGTGACCAACAAATCTCACGAATTGGCACAAAATGCTTGCTGTTATTATGAACTCAGAAACAAGTGAGTAGGAACAGCCGCTTCGACGTACATAATATGTCGGTTGTCGATGCATGCGGTTCCTGTTCTCTTCGTCAGGCAAACGTTTCAGCCCTATGAAGCCGTTAATACGGCTCCGATCTTGCTTCTGATAGCCCAGAGACTGCCTTGTCAATCGGCTCACCAGCGCAGTCTATGTATTGTAATATTGTAAACCTCTAACAACGCATCAAAGCTCATCGATATCCCTCAGAAGTGAAGCGTGTCCGAATGTATTGACTACCGTACACCTTTATCTTAATTCTCTATTTCAGAAATTGGTATTGTTAACATTTCCAAAGACGAACTAAAGAAGGATATCTAATAAGCCCAGAATGGATAACGCAATTCGGCCCTCTCGCTGATAATGGGCCAGGTATGTAAAGCCTCGGCAGTCACATCCTTAAGAGTGAAGCAGAGCGTGCGTCGCAGTGGTACTATGATGATGTTATGCCGGGACGATACTTCCGGGGTTTTGATGTCGCGAGTATTCCCCGCTTTCTACGTTCTTCTCTGGGACCTGCTTGGCGATTTTACAGCTTTCATGTTGAGAGATGTAGTTTTCACCACCTAGGATATATATGAGATGTTTCTTAAAGGCTGCCGAATTAGAGCCACTTTCCGTGAGAGAGCAAAACTCTAATTTTTGCATCTTGGTGTTTTACGACTTGAGTCTCAGCAGAGTTAAGTCGAAATTAGTCCAAAATTTTGAATTCCACATTAGAACGACGACCTCTAAAAAGCGATGCAGCGAAATAAGAGGAAGGTGGCTCTATACTTTTATTAATGTATTATTTATTGTACCATCATCAGTCTCCGGCTTCGGGTGTTTCGGACATCCCAATATTGCAACATCCCGATATCGTGGAAGGGTGCTGAGAGGCCACCGCAGCGAGGATATGGCGGATTCAGCGTACGAATTAACAACGCTGACAGCGTAATGGGCTAACCCCCTGCCTGGAAGGTAGAGAGTACAGGTCTATACCCCGCCTGCCGCGAGAGTTTTGATGGCGATAAAAGTTATTGTAACATCAGGTCACAAAGTTTTGTTGTTCATCACATCTAACTTCCAAAGATCTAAAGATGTTCTTTGCCTTCACACTGTGGTCGAGTATTTAATGACTAAAGCCCAATTTAGCCGTTTATGCGATTCTACGTAAATCTAAAGAAATAAAGGAGTCTAAATGAGTTCAGCTACGGTTAGGACGCTACTCCCGTTGAGGAACGGACACGTTTCTGATGTCCCATTCTCGCTCAACGGGACGAACATCTCCGAATGCTTCAGCTATGTTTATCTGGGTCGCGAAGTCAACATGACCAACGACCTAGCGCCAGAGCTGAGCATGAGGAAACAAGCGGCTTGGGGAGCTTTCAAGAGCGTCGAAGAAGTTGTGAAGAAGACGAAGAACGTCCGACTCTGTGCCCACCTATTCGACTCCACTGTTCTTCCTGCCCTAACATACGCCTCAGAGACCTGAGCTATACGAAAGCAGGATGAACACGCGATCAGCGTCGCGCAGCGTGGAATCGAGAGGACGATGCTCGGAATGACACGACTCACGCAAGTGAGAGAAGGCCTCCGGAGTTCCGAGTTTCGCCGACGTTCGAAGATCAGAAACGTTGTCGCGTTGGCCAAGTTGTCGAAAATTAGGTGGGCCGGCCACGCAATGCGATTTGCAGACACCCGCGGGACGAGAGCCATCACCGACTGGATTCCGTGGGGTGTCAGGAGAACACCAGGAGCCGAATTCATCAAATTGAATTCATCAACGACTTACGTAACTATAACGGAGAACTGTAAGCTTATCAAGCGATATGGTGAGGGATAAGCCGCGTTATCTGAGCTTTTAACGCGGCTTATCGCTCACCATATCGCTTGATAAGCTTACGAATCTCCGTTAAAGTTACGTAAGTCGTTGACGAATCCGGCCTCAGGACGTCCACCAACGCATTGGTCGGACTTCTTCGTGAAAGCCCTGAACGACCGACATGACGCTCTTCGGGTCCCTCGAGCGAGGAGAATCCATTGGACCACTCTGGCACGTAACAGGGACGAATAGAGATGCTGTTGGCGCCCGCTCGAGCAATTCGATGATGAACGGGCCGAAAGGTGATACAGGTGATATTATTATTATTATTATTATTATTATTATTATTATTATTATTATTATTAAAACTATGGACACAGAAACGGGAAGTTGGGGATGTCTTCTACGAAATCGTGTTCGTGCGAAATAATAGGCAGATAAAATGCTTAGTTAAAGCACCACTAATTTGAAGTGCGGTTTGCTGTCTTCAAAAGTGCCCTGCTTATTCACCGTTGGACATTTTTTAGAGAGAAAGTTCAGTTATGGTTGGTTAGATGGTTGCCCGTGATTCGACTCTTCTGCTTCAGTATTTAAATTTGTGTTTTTATTAAAGAAAGATAGACATTTTTACAAGAATGGTGGTCCTCTCATAATGCGCCATCCGTGCGCAGTAGACTTGAGCTCGATTAATCGGGACGAATAATTGTTCGAGCGATTTCGAACAATTAATCGCTCGATTACTCGAAAATCGTAAATCGTTGTTGTTCGAACATTATTCGAAATCGACTTTCGCGAAAAACCATTATTCGAACATTGATCGAAATCGATTTTCTCGAAAACCCTTATTCGAACATTGTTCGAAATCGACCTTCGCGAGAAACCATTATACGAACATTGTTCGAAATCGAAGATAGGAAGACGTTGTTCGAACATTGTTCGAAATCGAAGATGGCGATAAACCATTGTTCGAATATTGTTCGTAATCGAATATTGCGAAAAAGTATTGCTCGGATATTGTTCGAAATCGAACAATATCAAGAGTAGGCTGCCTGAGTATGGATTGTCTCCGTTCCCCGAAAAGCCTACGTTCAAACTCGCTCCACTTCTGCGCATACGGTAATTGGCAGGAACGATTTGCGATTTCCTTTCGAGGGTTCTGGCGGCGGACTCTTGACATTATCCGAACATTGTTCGATTTCGAACAATATTCAAACAATGCTTTTTCGCAATCACCAATCTGCGATTTCATTTGGAGGGTTCGGATTTGAAAATCGCGAAGTTTTGTTAGAACGAATTTCGAAATCGAACAATGCTCGAGGGATCGTCATAGTGAATTAAAGAGGGAGTTCAAATGGAAGTGGCAGTTAACTAGAGGTAATGTGATATTTTGTTGGTTGCTGTTGAGCATACCTAGGATGTTAGAGTCCGATTTTCTAGGTTAATTCAATCCTTGAGAATTCTCGAAAATCTCATGAGCATTAAGCAGCGTCACGAAACTGCTGTCTAGTCGATTCTGGTGGCGATACTATGGTTTTGGGAACTATCTCATCCTCATGTCTAGTGTTATGTATAGTTTTGTTAGGATGACCTATTCGAACAGGTATTCCACTGATTTTCATTCGAACTTAGATAAAAAATTAGGAATTCAAAAAACTGCATTTTTCGCATGTATTCGAATCCTAATCTTCATAAAGCCACATTACGATTACGTTTGAATTCGAATACTCGAAAACTGCGGGCATTTGAAATCCTTCCAATAGTCGAAAATTTTGCGAGAACACAACTATAGTTGCGCGTATAGTTGATCCTATACTGGTTGTTTCAACTGATAATAATAAGTGGTAATAAACTATGATTTTGGTAAAAAAAAGCCTGATAAACCTTTTCAAGTGATAAAATAGAATGTTTTGTAAAAGTGATGATGTATTACAAAATAGATGTATGGATGTATCAGCGAAATGATGGCTTAAACTACTTCTGTAGGCCATTTCAAGCAGTTTGGACATCGTTGAGAGCTCTTTCTTATTGCGTGGTTGCGTGCTCCGATGGGAATACGGCGTGCTACGTCGGTTTCGGTAGTTATTGCGTATTGTAATCGTATGCAAGTGTCTGGGTGTGTAGGCCGGCGCGGCTCTGAACATACTGAAGCTGGTCGTGGTCGTTGCCGAACGTCGTGTCCGCTACGGTCGCAGTGCATTAGAAAATGTTCTGTTTTACCATGTGTAGATCAGAGCAACTCCTCATTAAACGTGCATCAAAACTGCGGACGAATTGTCGCGGTCGGAAAACGCGGTCTATGAACGTCAAAATCGTCACTCTTTTCAAAACCAACACAGGCGCGAATTTCAAACCGCGTACAGTAACTATACGTAGAATCACGCCTTTTTCTTAAATTTTTGAAAATATGCTCGAAGGAGGAGGGGTCACCATGTAAGGCACCCCTATCACGCATTTTGTTTAGCGCGAAAATGGAACTGTTACTCAACACTACTGTGTCGTACCCCTTGTTGTTCCATTGAATTGTGTTGTTCCATTTTTGATGTAAATCGATATCCATGGTCCTTCTCACGAAGAGAGAAAACCACAAACTAAAGGTGGCCTCCTTCACCAATTTACTGACTAATACCGTCCTTTATCCGTATCCTTTTCTTGTCCGAGCTGGAAAGAGCTGAACAGGAGCAAAGAGCTGACTCTTGAACATAATAGGATAGAAGCTACCTTACAAACCGTACGAATTTATTTGTGTCCTGAAGAAAATATACTATACCCGACGCCGGCAAGCCTGGCGTGGCCCGCACGCCCAGCGTAGGGGACCGGCGACGGACACTGGCTGAGGAAGCATTCCTACCTAGGTTGGGCTACGTTCCCAGCGTGGCCCGCTTATCTGTAGCCTGGCGTGGCTCGCACGTCCATCGTACGGCGAGGACGCTGGTTGAGGAAGCATCCCTAGCTAGGCTTCGGCTACGTTCCCAGCGTGTCCGCCTTACCCGAAGCAGGCAAAGCCGGCAAGCCTGACGTGGCCCGCACGTCCAGCGTACGGCGCGGCGAAGCCGGCGACGGACGCTGGTAATGGGATAATGCGAGAATTTAGTGACATCGACTCGCAAATGAAGAGCCCGTGGCAGATAGCAAATTACGCGTAGGAGTGAGAAAAAACCTTTCCTTTGGTAGCACCTCAACCCTGGAGAATGTCCATTACTTGCAAAATAAATGACCAGGTATCTTGTTATTCCGGTCTTCTAATTGGATTGTAAACGATGATTCAGTTGTCTTCCTAAGTTCAACCCTTTTCTTCCACAACTGTGGTTTTGTTCTGTCTTCTTTCGTTTCTCTGTTGAACGTGCCCTCGAAATCGAGATATTCGATTGTTCGATTTTCGAAGATGGCGGAAAATCGAGTTACTCGATTGTTCGATTTTCGAAGACGGCGAAAAATCGAGTTATTCGATTGTTCGACTTTCGAAAAAAAAAATTGTCGAAAAGCTCAACTCTAGTGCGCAGCAATGGAAACACCGCAGAAAACTCTGGCAAGGCGTAATATAGAGGGAAGGTTCTACCGCGCTGTGGCAACGCCAAGTAGGACATCGCGAAGTTGAGCAAGCAAAAATCAGCAGGTTTCGGAGGCCAAACATTTGCTTTGCCTTGAGTCGTCTTCTGGCATTTTACTCTCATGCGTTGCGTTTCTTGACTCTCTGAGATGCGTTCCAGAAGAGAAACATGATAGCGTACAGGAGGATGTCAAAAATGCCTTCCGATAGTGAAAACGCTTTAACAGCACAATTATTTGAAACCAGATGATGTTTTCTGACTAGTTTCTTCGGAAGAGAAACAGCAGACGCATCATATTGTTTTCATTGAGATGGTTAAAAGTGAGCAGAGTTATGGTTATCAAAATGTGAAGCGCAAAAAAACACTCCTGCGTCTGGATGTTATCGGACGTGTATTCAAAGACCGTACGGAACTTCCAACTTTGCACAAGTTCAGACACTTTGTGGATTTCCAGTACTTAGGGCTTGAGCATTAATACAAAACCTATCACTGTGGTGCGATATACATAGAACAGCTGACACCTAAGGTTTGTGCAGGAAAGTCTAACAACTCTCAGCGCAGCAATGTTGTATCTCAAACTGTTAAAATATTGTTCCCCTGTAGTTGTTTTAAGAAGCAGAACGTAAATTGCCCCGAACTGACCTGAACTCACGAATTTTATCAACATATATTTAGTGGACGAAAAAAAAGATAAAAAATAAAAGGATAGGCGTTAAGTTGGAAGTTTCTAGAAAGCGGCCTCTCGAGGGCGTCCAAAGCAGCTCTGGTCTGATACGTTACATATGGACCTGAAGGTTGCTGGTGTCCACCCTGAACTAGCGCTGCATCGAGAGAGGTGGCGTCATGACTCCAGAATAGCGGACCCAGATATGAAGCGGGATGAACGCAAAAGAAGAAGAAGATAATCAGAGGACGAAAAGCTTTTGTACGATATGATTACGAAGTGGTTGCTGATAGCGAGGAGTTAATCTTTCGAGCAAGTGCGCTACGCCTTCAACTTTTATGAAACTAAATAGATGTTATTTGTGGCAGGAAGAGCAGCGCAACAGTGCACAGGCATGCAGAGGTCGGTGGTATACAGAGAAGCGCTAACATTAAGCACACTGGTCCAAATTTCCCACCGTTATCCACGCTGAAACAAGCACAGCTCTGTCCATTCTAAACGTTCCATTCTAAATGTTCTTGATAAAAAACGAAGACAATTCACACTCACCACTCTCAACAATAGGGAACGTGCGAAATAAACCGCTTCGTTTAGAAATTTAAGCTGACCCCATCCAGCAAATGCAAGGTGAATTAGCCTTCCTAAGTAATACCGTGAGCCGTGAACCACGCCTGACAACCAAAAACTGTGCGCATCCTTTCCAGTGTGAACTGGCTGTAGATGACTGAGGAGGACACTACAGGAACCCTCCTTTAAAGGAGAAACGTCTTGTAAGGCGATAGGTGGCAAAGGAACCATTGAGTGAGCTTTTTTTTTGCCCGAATGGGATTCCAACGAGACTCCTCAACATTCAACTCTACTCAAACAGGGCGAGCACGATATCGGGTTTTGCTCCACCGTTAACTCAGTCGAAAGCTTAGTTTTTAACTGCGAAAAGGTGCTGGTAAAATCAGCCTGTAACGGCGCTTGCAATGACACCGCAACGACAATTAAATAGAAAAAGCGGAAAATTTTTATGAGCCGAACTGAGGAAAATTTTTGTAACAGTAAAATAATTCGCTCGACGATTTTGGAAGAAGTCAACGTTTTGTCGATATAGCTTAAGCGAATTAGTTTCCCATAGAAGGGAATTGCAGTAACTTATACACCCATTTCAATGCGTTTCTACATGTCGTAAATAGAGAAAGGGTTCTGATTATTCAAAATGAAATCCACTGACATAAGGCAAAAGTTGTGAACATGCAGAGCGACAGACCTCGACAATTTGCTTCGAAACAAGTACATATTAGCAATGCCGCATACATATCGCTAACTGCGCTACTCTACTGAAGTCGAGATGAGCTGCAACTACTAATGAACGCATCAGCAAAAAAGGAATCAGAGAAATCTAACTGATTCATGTAAGCACGCGGACGGGAGGTGGCAGCTTCTTATCAGTTCTCCTGGCCATGTTCGATTGTAGCCCCCAGCAGCGGCAGCAGTCCAACGAAGGACAACTCTTCTCCCAGTTCACGACCACTACATTGTTGCTGTAAAGGCAGCCGGATCACCGTTCGCTCAATGCCGTTTTCGCTCGTCCCTTGGAAGCAAGCACAAACGGAACGATTTAGTAGTGCTACTCTATTGCCGTGCTAATATTTTAGTCATGGAACTGCCGACGAATACTGCACTTTTATAATTGGTTGTGCAGCATGATCAAAAGTATGTTCAAGTGAGGAGTTGAAATTGAGAAGGCATAAAGCTAAAAGGATCAAGGACGGCGGTGTTCAATTCCTTTTTGGATGCTCCACGCATCCTTTTAAACGAATGCGTATTTGACCTATACAATGACTTCGCCGCACCCTTCCCATACCAGTTGGGTAACGATTCACTGACCTCGAGAGAATGAATGCTAGGCGGGAAATCGAACCTGGAAACAGGTGCGGCAGTCCCATCTCCTCCGACTACGCCGAAACAGGGAAAAGACTTTTAAATTGGCTAAAAGAGTGCAGTATGGGGTGAGAAAACCTAGTTCGATAGCGTTTGCTATCAAAGTACCGCTAATAACTTAACGTCCTCCAACCCTATAATATCCAAAACAAAGCAATTTGTCAGCGTCGCCTCAAGTGTTTAGTCAACAGAAAAGGCTGCATTTGCGCAGAAACCGCAACGATTAACAAGCAATTTGAACAGCTTTTTACAAATGCGAGGAAAAGAGAAATCGTCTGGTATTAAAGTGAAATCATACTACGAATTTCAAGAAAATGGTTGGGTGGGCATTTTTTTGACGATAATGTCTCCCAAGAAGCGCCATTCAGTGGCTAACCATAAGAACGTTTCCGCTTGTTTTGTTGAGCTATTAGTCAGGATTTGTGAATAGTCTTACTTCGGCTCACATTTCGGAGCGTTCGTTTTCTTCAGATCCTGCGAAAGTCTTTCTCAAACTTCAACTCACACTATGGATCACTACTCTAGGGTTATAACTCAAAGAAACGCTCTGAATTAGTAAACAAATGATATGCCAAAATTAATCGAAGCGAGCTGGGTGTTACAAACTTTGCTCCATACTGCTCCAGGTCATAGGGAGTTTTTGACTGAGCGAGGACGGTTGCCTTTCTTTATTCGGTATTCCACATTTGATTGAAAGCTCACATGTGTGGAAAGCGATTCGGCGTACATTAGCTAGGCGACAACGAACAAGAAGTTATTTTTGGACCGCCTTACTAGTTGAATAGTCAACAGGAATTTCTCTCGTGAAACAAGAACAAGAACAAACACACTGCGGAGATGCAGAACCCTGTATCCTATGAAAAGACCAATCAACCAGGTGGTGACTTCCACTCTGAATTTCACACTCTCGTTGAATAATTGCACGAAGAAGCAGTTTCTGTGTTACGTTGAACTCGGCAAGGGAAGGTCATCGGCTGATCTAACTTATTCGCTTCAAGATGCCGCGGTAGTGCGATGCGAACAGGCGTCAACCAAGAACTTTTTTGTTGATGTGCCTTGCTCAGCTAGAGCGTGATGCTCACAAGGGAACTGTCTGAACGGTACGCCGGAACGGCAAGAACGAGTACTATAGGGAGAATCCCCGTCCTCCAAATAGTAACAGAACATGTTCTTTTTTTTTGCCGAATCCTTGAGGCAAACGAGTACGAGGGTGTAATGGTTAAGGGCCCGCAGAGCGATCTCTTCAGGGCAGCGCAAGATCCGAGTGTCGTGGACTGGGTGGCGCAGAGGTAGAGGGCACGCCTCGTGTTCGTGAGGTCTAGGATTCGGTTCCCATGCTCTCGTTTTTGCACTTTTACCCTAGTATAGGATTTCCATAGAGATTTCAATATCTGAACTTGCTTTTGGAGTTTGCTACGGTAAGATGTTTTTATTGCTTATTATTTGTCGACATCTCGTAATTCACCAGCAATGTCCGAAACATGCCAAATGCGATTTTGTATGAAACTTTTAGCCAATAAATCGTTCTCATTGTTATGTAAGAAATTTTGACACAGGAACAACATGAAACAGCGGCAGAATGCCAGAAAGAATGCTTCAAATGCAATTTATTAGTGTCGGTGAGGTGAGTGTCACCAGTGTACTCACAGTGTACGAGGGGACCACATGATCTTCAACTTGACCTACCACCTCGATCAATATTCTCGCCTCTGTTATGCTTACAAAGTCGCGCGGTCATAACAAGCTGCTGCCGCCAACACTGACTCTACAATGTCTGCTAACCCTCGAGTGGTATTCACCTATTGACACTGAAGTGCGGATCTCCACTGGATGCTGTCCCCTCGGAAGACGAAATGAAGCTGGCAGAAAGGATAGCAAGTATCCTACAGGATTTCGAACTTCGACAGCTGGAAATCGAGGAAGTGGAGAAGTTGGAGGTAGTGGAAGAAGAGGCGTACCGTTCAGACAGTTCCCTTGTCAGCACAGGGTCAAGCGTGGGGTTCGATTTTTGCCGAAAATTTACGATACTCCCGCCCCACCCCCCCCCCCCCCCACCCCCTCCCACGGCGTATTTCACGACCCCTCCCTTGTCTTCTACATCACCGCTTTATTTCTTATCTGTGTTAAAATTTCAAATCTTTATGCCATTTTACATTTTTACGTAGTACACTTTAATGGGTTCTTCTTTTCAGGTTCAGCATCAAAACAACGGTGATCGTCAACAGAAAAAGACGCGTTATTTATTGATTGTTCGAACTGACTATTTGAAAAAAACGATTAAGTTTTGAATTTCGATATTTTGATTTTTCTACAGTTAGAAATAAAGAATTTCTCCAGTAGTTTTTGAAATAATCACAACGACTTCAACTTTTTAGATTTTCCTAGGTTCTCATGCATACGACACCTCTACTTCTAGCTGAAGGACCAACATCTGCATCAGAAATTGTACTTTATAAAGATTCAAGTGATAATTGCTAAGGCTGACTTAAGCGATCTCCCTACAAAAATTTTTGAGGCACTCTTCGAATCGTCGACGGAAACGCAACTGAGGGATTGACTCGTCGCGGAAAAAATTCTACATTCTGAAGGAAAGAAAATCAGAGTGTGAAACTGTGCCGTACAAAATTTTAGGTCGTGACTGTGGTGCAACAAAAACCAAGCTCCTTGGTAGCGATCTTCGATGATTAGGGCGAATTGTACTCAAATTTTTCGTTTTTCTTAAAAAAAATATTTTCTACCTGAAACCGATATCCTATGCAGTTGAAAATTTCCCACCAGAAATTTCAATTCATGTTCAACGCACAGTGAAAAAATCATGATTATCTGACCCGAATAGGTTGGATCGGCCTCTGGTCGATCTGGCTCCGACGTCATTGGAGCGACAAAATTGCACGCTCACATAAATTATCATAAGTCAGCAAGATTTCAAATTTTAAGAAAGCCAACCAATGTTTGAAAATTAGAGAAAATATTCTTTCTGCCACACAAGAGGCAGCCTTCAAGTCTCGCCGAACGAAGGTTGGTAACAGGTTACCAAGCCTCACCCAGACTCGCTGCCTGGCAGGGTTAAGGTAGAAGACGTACTTCTCATCTTGCGTGAATATTGAGCCCAGGCTGCTCGTGGTTGGGAATTGGGGGAGATTTGCGCGACACAGGTCGACTCGTCAGACCGGGGTTTCGGCATGAGACAGACTGGGGTTTTGGCATGCTTCTGGAAAGGGCGGAAGTGGTAACTTCTCAGGTGGTCTTCAGTAAGTAGCATACAAACATACAAATACGATAAGCTCGAAACCAGACTCCAGCCACGAGATATATGGACACGGCATGGGGTCTCATTACTTTTGGCCCCCTAATAATATGATATGAATGTATGATGAATAATAATAATACGATGGAAAGGTATATGTTTGATCCTTATTAGATAATGTCTACGTATTTAAAGAAACACTTTCACCCAAAAGTTGTTGCGCTGACAGCCTCTTCAGTCGCACTCTCGTGTTGTTCTGTGAAATATCAAGCCAGTACCCAAAACATCTTTGGCCCGTGTTTGGTGCTCTATAAGGCCAGTCTCTTACGAGTGGGACCCCTAATCTAGCGAATCGTCTGTTTTGAGATTACACTTACATTTGGACTGTGAGCCTTAAACCGCTATATTTTGATATGAATGCAATAGGAAAAATTCATCATTTATAAGCCACTCCTATAAACGCTTGCAAGTTATAACGCTGGTCCACGACCAATTTCTAGTCGTGCAAAAAGCACTTGCTACTGGACAAATAAATCTTCGGATTGAATAATTAGGTAGTATGATAATTTCGAAATTTTCTGTTTTCTGTTTTCTGATTTTTCTGTTTTCTGGCGTTTTTGGCCTTTCTATTTTCTGACGAAAGCGATTTTCTGTTTTCTGTTTTCTGGGAAAATTTTCAAGATTTCCGCCCATCCCTGGTCACAATCCGCGGCAGAAACGATTTTCTTTCGTATCTGGACAGAAGAGAAGCAGCTGTTGACCTTTCTGAGTGTCTGACAGGGCATGTGGAATCATAGCTCCAAATTTACAGGCAAAGCCAATATTCTTCAGATGATTTCCACTATCCTATGAGACACTTCGAGCTTCTCTGCCAGCTGACGTGTCGTCTGCCTACTATCGTCACGAAGAAGATGGAGTAGTTCAGTGTCACCCAATTCAGTTGGCCTTCGTGACCTGGCCTTGCCTTCGAGTGAATAATCTCCCTTTAAAAATTTTCTGAACCATTCATAACAGGTGCGATGAGTAATAGATCCTAAGCCATATATATGGTTAATTTGATCACCTGCCTGACGTGTTGTAGATCGTTTAATGAATTCATCAAGAATGACGTGCTGAAAATGGCCCTGAGGCAGATCTGGCGTTGAGTCCGGAAGACTGGATAGATAACGAAATACAAGAAGGGTCTTGACCTATGTCCGTGTGCGAACGGAAGACAAGTGTGACAGGATTACGAAGTCAGCAATCAATATTGGCTAGTGCGTTTACAAGAAGAACGGTAATTTTTTTCGAAGTGTGAAGAGACTTTTTTCCAACCTAATATATAAACTACTACGCCATATTGCAGACATCCCATGAATCAGCAAGTGTCCTCAAGAAATTCCCAAAAAATCCAAATGTGGACAAAAACTATGCAAATAATCATGTGCATGCAATTGTGTCTAACGAACCCGTTATAAAAGTTTTGGTAGGAGCTCTGCTGACGTTTTAAATGAGGAGGACACTGGATCCGCCAGATCTGCACCGAGTTCCTGCTCTTCTATAAGTTCCTGTGCAGCTACCATTTCAAGGGTTCACAAAACACTGTTCGGAACAATTTATAAGACTACTACTTCACTTCTGTCACATGTGCACCACGAAAGAAACGCATTGAATAGAATGTGACATATCATAAAGACAAGCTAGCTAAACCCGTATGTAATCTATTCTGAGGAGACAGTAAGGAGCGTGGAGAGTAGAATTCGACCACGTATCATCATTAGTAACAACCGTCAGAAACGTGCGAGGCAAGTGCCAGCTGCGGAGGAAAGGCACAAAAGTTGAACTGAGGAACACCAAATAAATAGGTGGAAGCACGAGGAACGACACTAGTTCTGCTCCTCCTCGTCGGAGTCGCAGGCGTTGTAGTGGGAGTAGGCATAACTGTACTTGCGGCTCACACTTGGAGGCCGCGAGCAGAGACTGTTGTGGCTGACCGAATGCCGTCGGCAGAGCGGCTTCGGCAGGTAGTCTTCGGACGTCACCGATACGGACGATGTGCCCGAATAGGACCGCTGCCGCTTGCTGTAGTCCACGGAATCTGAAAAGCTACTCAATCGTGACCGCCAGAGTGGAGGGCGGTGCCGGGGTCGACCTTACCTTGTCGGTTCAGCATCTTCTCGCGCATGTTCAAGAAGTCCTTGTATGCGATCGGCGTGCTGAAGATCCTGCCCAGTACGACAATCGTAGCCAAGAGGCCCGAAATCACGCAGCACACAGTGAACACGGTGGGCACGACGAAGAACTGAAGGACAGGACATTAGCAACATCTGGCTGGTCAACTGCAGCAAAAGAAACAGAAAAGCTTCTTCAAGGCTTCCCATGAAGAAATGCGACACATGATTGCGCCTCAACTAACGTTTTCATGGTTCGTTATAGAAGTTCTGGGCAAGACGTTTTCTAAGGAAACCACAGATCTGCGATTTCAACCCTTCCGAAAAGATGCTCTTTTTGGAACCATGTTGCGCACTAAAATGCTGCAGTAAAAATAGGAGAAACCTGTCGGACCTTTGAGTCATTTCCCCTCCACGTCAAAGGCAGCACAATGAAGCTGTGAAAAGCAGTAAAGGTGCAAACAATTGAAGCAAAAATATGCAATGCTTATCATAATTTTGTGTACATCTGAACATTTATCAGTACCAAAGTTCTCAAAAAACTTCCAATATTTCTATTGGACCCGTAACAGCTGTTGTGCAAAAAAAGCCCACCGAATGGAACAGCTGCTACGCGTTCTACGTGTTATACGCGTGAACAAGTCGCAAAATGGAAACGAGGTGACCCAAAAAGGATCTTCGTCCATCGCTTATGGGATGACCAAGCCACCCACTATATATTGGATCCCACGTGACTTCGGATACTTCGGACCCTTCACCTTTGCAAACCCGGGTAAGTGAACCAATCTGATAACGGGGTTTCTGGAAAGTCCACATCTCCGGAGGATTCAAATAAAGGCAATTTGCGCTAAACGAACTTTGTGACGATTCAAATGACTGATTTTTCTTCGGATCGGCTATCATATGTCAAATTCGGAAAGTACATCAGATTTCTCCTTAAAGTGAGTTATCTAAATCACCGAAAACCGGTGAAAATTATCCTAATGTGAATCACTCGAGGATGCGGATTTTTCAAAAATGCCATTACCAGAATGGTACGTTCGCAAGGGGGTTGCAAAAATGACGACTTCGAGATATGCGAACCGGCATCGAATCCGATATATGTTGTCCACTAGCCCGACTATTCTCGATTGGTTTCGAGAGAACTGTGAACTCCATAATATGGCTATCGGCTGGTATCGTGCTACCCTGCAGCTTCCATGGCGCAAATTCCACCGGACGCAGCTCTACTCAATGCTGTGCTCAGGTCGCGATGCTTCTGAGGGGGAGGCGATCATACCCATGTGAGTCGCAGACCCACACCTAGTAGATCCTTACTAGGATATTGCTAAGTTAGCTCCATACAAGGCCACTGGTAATGTCATTGCGTATTTCGCTCCCACCACTCAATATATTCCGCACTTCTAGCTTTATGTGACTCTAGCCTGTACGGTATCAGTGATTACGGCTGTACTCCTTCCCTATCATCCGCCATAGCTGAGTCCATTTCTCAATCCTCAATGGATACCGATTTGCAGATACAGGGATGACACCAAGTTCTTACCAGTGAAACCTTACTCTTCCTTCACTACCAGAGCGGAAAGGAGGGCAACCCCTTTGCTAAGAAGCTACGCCCTTTCTAAATCCTTCATGTCCTGGATGTTAATGGAAATGAACACGCCTATCGCACCCGTACAAGCTAGTCGCAGTTTAACCCTCGTGAGAAGGCTGTGCTTATAATTTATAATTATATCGTCCTCTTCAGCACAGACTATGCTTTAAAAAACTTGCTTGACACAGGCAGCATTAGCGCAAGGAACTGCGGAGCAAAGGGTACACCAGAGTAGAAACTGTGTGCTTAAACTACGCTATCATGATCTTCTACTACTAGTTATACATTGTGAAACAACACCAATCAGTGGTAAATCAAAAATTCGCGGAAAAGCTACTCACGATGCTCATGATGAACTTCTTCCTATGCTGACGCCACGCGTATGAGTATAAAAGTGAGAACACGCAGGTCCAGAGGGCCACCAGAGCTTGAACGACATCGTAGAAGATGGATGTGCTGAGCTCTTTGCCGGAATCGGACGACACCTGAAAACTTCATGATTGGTGTGAAACTGCCAACACTCGTGACTGGACATGGAAATGAGGGCCTACTCTCACTTCATTTCTCTCGTTGAATCAAACACAGCGCACTTTCGAAAATCAAGGGCTACAGCAAAGGAAGTCACCACTTCGTCGCCGGTCAGGCACTTCGCATAGTAGCTCAGCGCGGAATTCGTGAACTCGAGAAAGGCGTCAGAGTCGAGGGACGACTGCCTCCTCATGGTCGGGGAGGAGAGAAGCGAGTTGAGGGACGAGCCGGTAGAACCTCTGCTTCCGAAGCAGAGGGAATGCGGGCGGTTAGGCGTGGAAGTGACGAGGGAACAAAGTAACAGGCAGCACGCAACGAACGCTTTGCCGATAACGAGGCAGCAACACACCACACGAGCCGCTGGCGAACACCCGCTGAGACGCCAACAGCTCGCCAGCGAGCGGCAGTTGCCCCGACGACGACGACGACATGAGAAACAATGAGCTCCGGTATTCACCGTTTGCAGCGGCGACCGCTATTTTCAATGATTTTGCATTCCTTTGAAGAGGACCTCGTGCGTTGAGCAGACCTACCCTGGACTAGTGGTGGCCGTTCGTATGGATTCTAAGACGTACGTTTTCTCGCTCCACTACATCACCCAGAAGTACAACTCAAGGTGCATCGTAGGAGAACTGACTGAGAACGACGCTTTCCTTTAGTTTTTACCAATGGTATGGGCCATCACTTCATGCAACCCAAGCTTTCATTTTCACATTCCAGATGATAATCAGGTGTTCTACGGCGAGCAGAATTCCAGGACTACGCCTCGTGATGTTGCAGCTCGCTCTGCACTTATGGGTAGACGCGACGAGGTACTATGTCAGCTATGAGGGCATCGGGAACGACGGAACAATGCAAGGAGATCGGCATGTTAGCAACGATTCGGAAGAAGATGATGCTAATGTTGTGGGGAAGTAAGGCCTTCATGGAAAAGGAGCTCAGTTGGTAATTCATCAGCTGTGCAGATGGCATAGGCCTATTACGAAGAAGTGATCGTTAGTGTTAGGTAGGAGACGAATAAATAGAATAAAAAAATCTGAACGGTTGCTTCGACATAAACCAACGTAGACGACCAAAGGGGCAGGCAGGTGATTGGTCTCGCCTTTTTAGGGATAAGAAGTAGAATGTGATAAGTGCAACTGCAAACTATTTGGCCACCGCCTAAAAAAGGAAGAGGGTATTTGACTTCGTGCTTCAAACACACGAAACTTTGTGTTTACCGCCGAGACCAAAAAATACACTTGTTTCGGTGTAATTCCCTGTAAAGAAATATATCGGTTTTATTTTGCTCTAGGAAAAAGGTCGCCCTTTAGACCTAGGACCTCGAAAAGGTACTGTAAACAAGACGGAAGGTTGGAGGGCCATTCAACTTTTCTATAACGCCCTTCGAGAAAACGATTTATGGCTACGTTATGGAATTAACTCCTGTGTTCTGAACAACTTGGCGGGGTCCGCTATTCTGGTGTGGTGACGCCACTTTACGCGATCAAATGCTTGATCGGGATGGATAGCTGCAACCTTTAGGTCCACATGCAACGTATCAAGCCATCGCTGCTTCGGCCGCCCTTTAGGCCGTTTTCCGGGCACATCTATGTTAAGGCCAATCTTCCTAACAGTGTCACCACAAGCTCGAAGAACGTGGCCATACCACCGAAGACGAGCTTCACGTAACTTGTCAGCAAACCTCTGGCGTATTTCATCGTTGAGAATACGGTCCAGACGCGTAACACCAGCCGTCCATCGCAGCATTTTCGTTTCCATTACGCTGAGGCGAGTCTCAACCTTCTTGGTTGCAGGCCAGCACTCAGCTCCATACATCGCTACTGGTCGGACGATGGTTCTATAGATCTTCGATTTAAGGCGTTCCAGTATCTTCCTGCCAGAAAGATCCGATGATATAGCGGCCGACCTATAGAAGTTGAGGTGCTGGAGTCCTGCTGAGTGGCTAACGAAGTTTTTCAACCAGGTTGTTACGGAAAAGAAGGTACCTGGTAGTTGGCAGGAAAGCACGACGATCCCGATATGGAAGAAGAAGGGCAGTCCTGCGGACTGCACGAATTACCGTCCAATTCGCTTGCTCTCGCACAGCATGAAAATCTTCGAGCGAATTGTAGACGGACGTATTCGCGATATCGTCCAACTTTCCACCAATCAATGTGGCTTCGTAGCGGGCAGTGGCACCATCGATGCCATACATGCTGCTCGTCTTCTGGTAGAGAGACATCGCGAAAACCGCTGCACATAGCTTTTCTCGACTTAGAGAAAGCATTTGATCGTGTTCCGCGTGAGGTTATATGGTACGACTTACGACAACACGGTGTTCCCGAAGACCTTATTGAGTGGGTGCGCATACTTTACTCTGGTCCAAAGAGTAGTGTGCGAGCGTCAGCCGGCACATCGGCGGAGTTTCCTATCTCCGTTGGTGTTCACCAGGGCTCTGCGCTTTCCCCGCTCCTATTCATTGTCGTAATGGATGCCATTTCGAGAGACCTTCAGAAGCCTGCCCCCTGGACGCTGCTGTATGCAGATGACGTAATGCTTGCAAGCGAAGAGAAGAGCGAACTCGAGCGACAAGCGCAAGCTTGTACGACCGCTTGGCGATGTTCGGGCTCAAGCTAAACGTCAAAAAATCTGAGTACTTGACGACAGACGTAAACGAAGCCGGGTCCATTGAGATCAATGGCACTGCGCTAGTACGAACGACAAACTTCAAGTACCTTGGATCTGCAATTGCGTGCGCTGGTAGTCTGACGTTCGAGGTGAACTCGCGCGTGAGCGCAGCGTGGTCCAAATGGCGCTCGATTTATTGGATTTATTTCGATTGGCAGAAAGCTTAACATACAATGATAAACACGCGCGTCCGACATTACTGCTCACAGATGAATAATAACAAGGCTCTATCGTCAGAAAATCGAACTATTCTTTATTCTATTCTTGGCACACAAACCTCTTTGAAGGCTGGACACTATTCTGAAGCCTGGAATCCTCCCGCCACAGAAACGCGGGAAAAACGCGTCATTTCTGAGGTCGGCTCGAAATTATTGGTGTTACCAGCACACCGGGTAGTTCGAACATACCGGCGCTGTACCCGTTGTCAAACGATTTTGTAGTTCGCTCGCCTAGCATGCCTCCCAAGACTAGTGGCTAGGAATAACATCGAACATAGCATCGAAGCCGCTGGGTGTATCGCCTAGTGATCACTAGAATGTCAACGCCGCCTCCTCTGACTGCGCTACAACGCGGCCAGCGGCTCACCTGATCAATTTACTAGTCAAAGCGCAACATGATGGAAAATCTGCAAAACCTAACGCAGATCCACCTCGGATCTGTATGTAAGCCATCCAGGTCTCAACTAGTGCGCAACCGTAATCCGAGTATTTTTTGGCCTTACCGTTTGCTGGCGAGTGCATGAGAACGCCTAGCATTCCAGCGTCGTAACTAAGCAAACTGACAGCCATTCTCCTCAATATATTGCTAGTTTAGCTAAAAATGTGACTCAAATTAACTGGAGACAAATACTATTAAGTAATACTGGCCGTGGTAAAAAGCGCCTTATCAGGAAATCGACTCAAAGATATGAACGCCTGAGAGGCGGCATGGGTAGAAGCGCCTCTTCATCAGAAATATGAATAGGCAAGTATGACAACAGTCCTACTCTGAGAACAGTTACGACCAATAGAATACGAGCACAATGCCTCTCGCTGGTGGGTATTTGCTTCTCCATCGGCGGCAGTGATCGGGCACCCAAAATGATAGGATTGCGAACTTACGGGCACGAGGTCGAAGGTTGGAATCCGCTCGATATCATTCTGCTTTGTATGCTTGCAAATGTACACGCAGTTGGTTTCGCTTACAGGATTATTGCGCAATGGTCGAGTGGCAGACTGGTCCACTTGCTGCGGTCCACTTAGTCTATGAATTGAGATACATATGGATTTAAGCCTACTAAGGATCATACCAAGACCATACCCATTATATAAAAGAGCTTGTCGCAATTATTGTTAAGGAGTGCAATGTTGTGATTGCGGCTTTCGCGACTATTTTTTCTAGTGTAGTTTCAAATTCCATGGGAATCCTGGACTATGGGTGGACCATGGGAAGCAAAACGTAATAAGCAGCCCTTCCTGGAAGTGCACACAGAAGAAATCCACTCCTAGGAAGGGTGCCCCACCCCTAAGCTGTATAGTGCCAAGAGTTTGCCTTTCGATGACGTTTTGACGCATTATCTGAAAGCTTCGGCGCATGTGAGACAGTTAATCATCTGAGGTTTATCAAGTGCAGTTGTCTCTAAATTGTAGGCCATCGCCCAAATTCGAGGGATACCCACAGGTTCACAATTCCCACGAAAAGCTTCTGAAGAGTATTTTGGAGCGACCAAGACTAAGCTTACGGGACTTTTTTAAATGCTAACAAGGAATGGAACTAAAGAAATGCTGACGAACCTTTAAAAGGAATAGGTAGCAAGTTCACGACCATGGAAGGGCTGAACAACGAGGAAGGAGTAATCTCCATCCAGTCCAATAGAGCGACACGGCTGAACATCGGGTGACCGAGCAGCCTCAAAAGGCCGGGAGCAAGCCTGATAATTTCACATTCGACTCATCGTGGCGCGCTCCGGGTTCGGACGGAGGTTACTCTCAAGTTTCTACTCCCTTAGGAATGAGAACGACGCCAAACATATGATTCACCGAAATCCTTCAGTGAGCTTTATTTTTTTTTGTCTCGCGAATAAGTTTTTTGATGGTCACATTTATCTCTCTTAGAAGACGAAGAACGTCCGACTCCGTGCCCACCTATTCAACTCTGCCGTTCTTCCTGCACCAACATACGCCTCAGAGACCTGGGCTATACGAAAGCAGGATGAACACGCGATCAGCGTCGCGCAGCGTGGAATCGAGAGGACGATGCTCGTGTGACACGACTCACGCAAGTGAGAGAAGGCCTCCGGAGTTCCGAGCTTCTCCGACGTTCGATGATGAGCGGCGATGTCGTATGAGCCAAGTCTTCGCAGCGTCTGAAGGGCCGTAAGCAGTCGGCTGCTGCCCTGGTGGATGAAACATTGCCTCTTATCAACTTCTTTCTCCACTAATTTTTGCTGGATCTAGTCGAGTTGTTGGCCAAAGGGAGAGCCGAGGATGGTTTGACTACCAGGAGCAGCTCCCGGCGCCTTTGTACCCCTACACATCCACCAAATGTACAGCAGCATCTTCTTTCGGTGGAGCTCCGGTTTTGAAGTCAGAACCATCAGCTCGTTGCTTTCCAGCTACTGCTTTCCGTGAGGCACTGACAAAAGCGATTTTGGCGACCTTCCATTCTTCTGCAGCCGACGGGCGGTGGGCGGTAGTTCACTTGGAGGTGTGGAGATCAGCGGTCTGTCTAATGTGGTTTGAGAAGAATTCGACTTGATGGATTGACGCAGGCGCCCTTTGTTTACAACAGTTGATCCTCCTGGGAGTGGTTGTCCTTGTTGCCCCTCTGGGCGGAAAGCAACTGCTGATACCACTTCCAATAATTTATTCGATTAGGAGTGAACTTGCCGGTGACTTCCTGAATATGCTTCACCCCCGTCGCTGAGTTGTTGCCGAGTTTGATCTAGTTGAAAATGAACATACACACTTTTTCACTTTGAGTGGCCATCGAATGCCTCGGTACACCCCGGAAACGCCTGCCCAACACCGACCAGCAGTGCATCCCAGCGCGGCATCGCCCTGCCACCAGTTCGAGCATGCGGAATCTGAAGCGAAACCGACAAATGCACCGCCCGTAGAACTGGTCGGCGAGCGATCCCAGCCGCGATTGCGACGACCCCACACGAAGAAGCCGTCCACGTGAGGCGCACGCGGCTGGAGGCGACGGGGCGGGCGCTACACGGCGGGCGGTCAAAGTACACCTCCGATACGCCATCGATTGCTGATGACATCTCGAGGTGCTGAGCACTTCGAAGGAGGTCCCGGAGACGTGGCCAGAACCGAGGCCGAGCATCGGGTACTTTGTCCTCCGAGCAGCACTTGTGGAAAGGTGAACTAGTCGAAACAACGCGATAGGATTGAATGGCAGCCTGCGTTTGGCAATCTCTGTTGTCGGTTAAGAGATCGCCTTTCCGCCTAGTCACTACCGGTTCATGTGCTAGGCGTCCCACTTTTATGGGCTACGGAAGAAGTGCTCGACTGCAATAACGGCACCGCAATGTATTAATAGAGTTCTGAGCACAGAAAGCTGGGTGCAGTCGTAGTTCGGCGGCAGCAGAGACCAGAGGCCGTTTTTGCTAACAGCTTCTCTCCCTGAATTCGATTTAGAGTTCCGTAGCTGACTCATGGTCAGAAGGCTTTTGATCATCTTCAGAGGATGGTGATGATAGGGCATGAAGAAGAGAAGACGACTGCTTCTTGACGGCAATCCAAATTGCCCCTTCCCTCCCCCCCCCCCCCCCCGCACCGAAAGCTGACTGATACAGTCAACGATGAACACAGCAATTGACTCAAAATGCCAATCGGAATTTTAGAAAGACGAAAAGGCGGCATTTGGATAGAAGGCGCCGACGATCTTACAGCAACTGAGAACAAAAAACTCCGAGGACGCTTTAGGTCCCGACTATCCGGCCGTCTGCTAAAAGACGAGTTTAGCAAACCGTAGAGTAAGCGCGGTCGGCTGAATAGCAACCAGTCGTGGAAATGATCACGTTCGCCTGCACGTATCTGGTTAATCAATAGATGAACGGGTTGGCAAGCAGGAACAACCGAAGACTTACTTCTTGGGCGCTGCCGAGGGTGACTTGGCGTACGACGGTGCCGGAGAAGGAGTAGTATCGATGCGAGAGCGCCATTTAGACGAGGTGCTTCTGCTGCTACTGAGCGGGGTCCACGACGTGCTCAGGCGGGGCGGCCGCTGTGGGTGTACTATTCGCTGAACGAAGAACGACCGCGCGTACTATCGCCGTGTTTCCTTCGGCAAAAGTGATCGCCGCCAGACAACGTCAACTCGACGGACTACCCCACGCATCCGATCAACAGACGGAGCTGGAGCGGCTCGAGCATGCCCAATTCTCCATCAGCACCTGCTGTGCACCGCTTTACATTGAACCCAACAAACGAAGGATACGAAGCACAATCCGAGAGCTGAAAGATCTCCAACACACTCATCTTCACTGCGCTTGAACGATGGCTTATGCTAGCCTGTATGCGGCAGGTCTCAGCTTATAGGAAGACCATCGTTCAGGCTCCATTAACACTCGGAGACCCCAACGCTTCAATCGAGTTTTTTTTTCGCAAGAAAACCTAAGCCTGCTGTTGACTCAAGAAATCAGGATTACAACAAAGAATGTCTTTACTCACCAGGGAAGTCTCTCAGGCATATGTCTGAACTGCGAAAACGAATACCACTGTGAGAATCTCCACCTTTCAAATAGTGCAAAGGGATGTTCCATTTTTGCAAAATCCTTAAACCCAAGCAGCTAGGGACCCTCAAAGTTTACTATTGGATTGCTTGCACACGTGTAAAACTACCGTAATCGACCGAAATTTCAAAAATGGATATCGTATTCGTGATCAGCGCCCCAGATAACCCCTTTAGGCAAAGTTTGGGCGAAAATTTTTCCTACCCCTTCTCGACCTCGACCAAAGGGCTAGGGGTCGCGAAAATTCAATAGTGCCCCTTCAGATTTACCCTTGACAATCACATGCTCAAGGGGGCGTACAGTCATGTCACGCGAACCATTGTGATCAACTTTTTGGAAGATATCCCTGCACCCCTATGCTCAATAAAAAAACCCCTCTATATGTAACATTTTTAATTGGTCGGCACACCAGAAGAGTTTCAAGGCCAAACGTGCCGCCGTCTATCTATACGTCAGAATATGATGGTGACCTATACTCACTGACCTGCCGGGTCTGCAGTAGCTACCAGCTCGTCATCATTAGTGTGTCTAATTCATTAGTACACCTTCGACGGGCAGTAGGGTACAAGTGGAGTTGTACAATGATCGGATGCCCTTCTTTGATCACGTGGGACACATGCTAGATGACATGAGATTGATTGGACAGCCATTCTCGGCTTGTGGACTGGTGCCACCATATACTCTTCTAATTGCTTTGTTGATGTCTAGTTGGGAGGGCCCATTCCCCCATGTAGCCAAGGGTCCTACCGAAAATCAGCAGAAAATACAAAGTGTCGCGTATAGAGGCAGCAGATATGAAAATCTCTCACTGAACACGTACTTTCCAGCCTATAGTGGAAAGTATATATGCATTGGGAAAGTTGGGAAGGTGAATGATACCAAAAAACGAATGAACACTGAAAATGCAGAATACTTCGAGGTCAAGGAAACGAGCATCCGACTCTGTGCCTACGATGCGCAGGCACTACCACTGAGCCGCCGAGCTGCTTGCCTCGACGACGGAGCCGGACGTATTTCACCATTTCTCTTATCTCCACGTGCATCACGCACGTATGTGTTCGATGCTGACAGTGCAATTCATTCCTGGGGGGTCAGGCGCCCCTATTTCCTTGGGTTCAAGGATTTTGCAAAAATGGAACATCCCTTCCCACTAATTGAAGGGCGGAGAATCTACTGTGGTATTCGTTTTTGCCGTTCGAACCTACGTGCGAGTACAAGCGATCCCGTAGCACACTTTGAAGGTCCATAGCTCCTTGGGCTTAAGGACTTTGCAAAAATGGAACATCCCTTCCTACTATTTGAAGGGTGGAGATTCTCAGAGTGGTATTCGTTTTCGGAATTCAGACATACGCCTGAGAGACTTCCCTAGTTAGTAACAGTTCACATTCAACAGAAATTATGCCACACACAGTTGTTTGCTGTATTATGGGTTGGTACAATTTTATCAAAAGTTAGGAAGAGGTATGAAATTGGCGAGTATAGGTAAGATCAGGAAACTTACATTCAGCTTTACAAAGTATTTATATATGCATATTTACACTCAAAATTTTGGTTAAATAAGAAAAGGCATCAAGATCGGCACGCAATGCTTGCTCTAGGAACACGCTAAATGATAAAGGACGGCGTTAATCAATCTCATTTGGGATTCGCCACGATTTCTACTTCTACTCCGTCGAAGCTGGCTCTGTTGCGCGTATTTGGCCTATGCAATAACATGCAGTGGCCAGTCGATGAAAAAATCAGTGGTTTATCCTTTGCAGACAAGTCTGGTGCCAACTAGGCGACCCGCGAGAGATGGAAAGCTTTGTTGGCCTGGGCGGCAAATCCGAGCCAAGAACTTGGAAGCGGGTGCGAGCGAGCCGGCACCTCCCCCGACTGTGCTCCACGCCCCTAGGAACACGGAGATTCAGATCTGCATGATGCTCAAATGACACTTTGGATGCGGTCCTGGTTTACGTTAGATTGCAGCAATACCTATTTCAGTGTCACCGGTTCCAGCATAATTTCGTCCAAGAAATTATGAGTGTCCTGTGATACACAGCTCCACACCGCGACCGATGAATGAAACTCTATCGTCGCGTCTCGTTCGCACTCCGTCGAAGCTGGCTCTGTTGCGAGCCGTATATTAGGTCATAAATGTCGACTGCTGGTGCCGCCAGCGTTCCAGATCTCAGCTCAATAAACCACCCGCAAAGAACGTTCACCTTTTTATACCGCGAGCATGCTATCAACTGACTCCTAGGACGACAGATTCAGGAGGAACCCTCGGCACGTAAACACTGCGCTAGTCAATCAATCACCCCTGTTGTGCGATTCCGCTGCCTTTCCCAGGAGCTGGTTCAAGTAAGAAGGACTGCACCTTCAATGGTGCAGCGGCGACAGCCTCGCCCAGCAAAGAGATGTGGCTTCAAGTCTTCCGCACGTTCAGGTAGACTATAGGGAATGCATATACCTATACCTTTTTGTGATATAGGCTGCTGATGATGTTAATTGTACTGATATTACACACCGACGGCACATTATAATGGTGAGCGCTATAATTTATTTGTTTTTCCGTCCCCTATTAATACAGACAGTTTTATTGCTATTCTATGCCAACCCAACTCCTGTCTCACTTGCAAAATAGTCTTAGACGTGATAAATTTGTTTACTACCTCTTTAGCTTTGACTTTTAAAGAAAGAAGACTCTTTAGTGTTGACCATAGAAAAGGATAAAAACATGCCCTTAAAATCGCAACCTAAAAAGAGGCCAGAGATTACAGGAATTGCCGCTCACTGCCTACACCGATAGCGTCCGATCTACCGTCTCTCACTCACCCATTTAGTAATTAAGTCTCCCCAAAACGAGTCGTTCAAAAACGCTTTTCCTTTCGGAACCTACATCTTACCATTAGCAGCAAAACAGGTGAAGTCCCGGTATTTTTGTGTTTGGAGCAGCTATTCTACTCAAGGTACTCACTAGGCAGACCTCGCTTAGACAGCTGCTGAGTTTGTCGAGCTCCTCTGAAGAGAAGTAGTCGTTGAGAGGTGCGTCCTGAAACAGCGAAGGCTTGAAGTTAATCGACAGCAATTCAACAGAAAATAGAAACAAACATTCGCATTCGCACATGAAGCTGGAGATAATTGAAGAACTTGTGTTGAATGAGCAGAAGCCAGACCCCGTGCGCGTTCCCTTTCCCAACACTACATTGTTATCACTCAAAAAAGGATGGAGGTTGGCCTTGATCAAATCCTTCATAGGACGCATTCCACTTCTACGGGATGGGATATTGTGGGGGCGAGATAAATGCGTATTTAGCCTGCACAATGAATTGGCGTGACGAATCAATGGTTAAGCCAGTGCTATATCCTTCCCAGGTATATCTCACACCAATTCTCGGACCCAGGAGGACTAGAAGTCTGGAGCGCTTGGCGAGAGCCACACCCGTTAACCAGCTCGCTCGATGTGCAGGCAACAGCCTGCGCCTGCGTCCACTCCGTCACACTATTATTCTGTGACATGCTCACAAGAATTCATTAAGGGGACCACCGGCTGTACAACTGATTAGCTGCACAGCAGACGAAGGTATAAGCACCTTACCCTGGCACTTATTCGAGTAGTAGACCGCTATCACTATTGGATCGTTCTGCAACGTCTACGCTACAGATTACAAATGCTCCAATTGAAACGTCTATAATCAGCTCTGCCTATGGTCCAATCAATTCGACTAACCTATCACTACACCTGGAACTAATTAGAACAGAAGACAGAATGAGTTTTCCTGATGAAGAGCTAATTCTTATGGCACCTTTCCACCAATAGAACGCCAGCAGCAACTTCTATTCGGGAGATTAGCACGATTTCAAAGAAGCACGACTCTTGATAAATCTCTCCATATGCCTAGAGCCATGAGCTCCCTCCGAACTGGTTGACGTCCAGGTCCGACAGAACGCTCTGAGAAATCACCCGTCGAAAAAAAATTTTCCCAGGCAACTGCTTGTAATTCATCACGAGCGGCCAATGGGACCGCTGTTCCACTTTCTGGCGCATATTTCATGATAGAGCTGCTACGTCTCCAAAAAATTCCGCGAGACTCAACAACCTCTGATGTCCGTTAGAAAGCGCATATAAAACCTGTCGAACTGGCTCTAGAGCGCGATAGTAATAAAGCCACCAATGCCAACAAATACTGCTAGCTGGGCAATGGCCCAGAAAAATTCTCTGACAGAGAACTGATAGGTCAGCGAGATAAAAGTTGAAAGTGCGTGTACCAGTCGCAAAATCGAGAGGGTTCTACCTATGCGCGACTCAGATTCGCTTCGTGAAATAAATAACCTTTGCCTTTCAGAGCAAAGCTTAATGAAAAGCGAACTTAATGAAAAGTGAGCTTGGCTACATTGTGATTATGTCAACGTGATTTACCTGGTTGATGGAGTCGAAGCTGGATGTACGGCTTATAGTGGCCATCTTTGTGCGAGCGACTTCTTCCGCGACATCATCAGAGAACTCATGCGCTCTTGTGAAGTCGTAGGTCATTTCTGAAAACCTTATGGAAAAACTGCGCAGCGTACTGCAAAACTGTAGACGGCACAAACACAAGCGAGCAAACAGTATCACTGCAAATGACCATGATTGAGCCTCCAGCGAAAGCAAATCCTTTAACTGCAAGGGGTACGTGCAAAAAAAATCCAGCATAACTTGAAAGTTGTATAAAGATTATCAGAACGAGTAAAGAATAAAGGACGACGTTAATCAAGATGCGCTGTATTCCACTTTTACGATTCCAAAGCATTTTCGGTCTATACGATGACTTTCGATCACCAGTCGATGAGCAAGATAGTGTTCCATCCTTCGAGGAGGACTCGTGACATTTCATCGACCCAGGAGGGATGGGCGGCACTGTTGGCCAGGGCGGGTCCTAAACCTACCTCGATTTAAGATGCACGTGACAACGGTCGCCTCTTTTCCCTTATATGGTCTTTCTGTGTTTTTAGAATCATCCAACGGCCCGGAAATTTGCTGTCCAATGCGACTGTCAATTGCACTATAAACTATAATATTAGGTTGTCCCACAAGTCCTTGCCGTTTTTAAACGACTCATTGCGGATTTCGCCGGCGGTCTCCTGAATAGCGCTATACATATTTCGAAACAAAATGATTTGCTCTACCAGAGCATGTATTGTACTCCCTTTTCACTCTTAATTTTATCAATTTTTAGGTCGTTAAAGTGAAAAGTGAAAATGTGAAAAGTGGCCATCTGTGACAGCTCCTTCTCTCCGCTTAAGTTTGAAATTTTCTGCGCAGTTTTTCACGGCATTTGGAAGACAATGTTCTGTTCCACAAGACTAAGTGTGTGTTGGTCCTATTTGCATTGTGTATTACATTTTTTATTTGATTTTTAGGCCATCAAATTGCCGGAAGTGCTTATTCTTGCCGACCTGGCACTCCATTTTGATGACCTGAAAACTAGCAAAAGTTTAAATGACCGAAAAACAAATCATATATTCTAGTAGAACAAGACATCCACGTTCGAGTGACATATCAATAAAACTGAGCAAGACAAACTGAGCAAGGCGAAGGAGTTGTTGGTGAAGATGATTTTTCTCTTTCTGGCATTTCGTTGGTATTGAGCAGAAGTCAGCATGAGCCAATAAACGCTACAAATATTCTTATAGAGCAAGACATTTTCTTTCGAACGACATATAACACTGAGCAAAAGAGTCCTACCACAGAGCACGAGCTGTCGGCAAAAATAAATCTTCTACACCCCAATTTGATGACCTGAAAATGAATAAAGGACAAATGAGCAAATAGGACTAACATGTGTTCTTGTAGCACAGAACATTGTCTTCCAAATGCCATGAAAGACTGCGCAAAAAATTTCAAACCTAAGCGGAGAGAAGGAGCTGTCACAGATGGCCATTTTTCACTTTACCGACCTAAAAATTGATAAAATTAAGGGTGAAAAAGGAAATACAATATATGCTCTGGTAGAGCAAATCATTCTCTTTTGAAGATTATAGCGATATGCAGGAGAACTCCGGCGAAATCCGCAACGAATCGTTGAAAAAACGGCAAGGACTTAGGGACAGATGAAGGCAATACCCTTATCAGCGCGCTCTTTCAGAACCCTACCTCCAGTTCCCCACCGTATTATTTCCTCTGGGCTTATGAATCCATATCACACAGAACCCCAACCGAAATTCTAAAAGAAAGAAATAAACGGTCAGTAATCTAGTAGGTCGACCCCCGATGACGAAGAAAATTAGTCCTATCCAACTTTTTACAGCTGATTGCTACAAAATGTTCACACTCATAGAGAGCAATGTAGTGTCTGTTCGCGATAACTAACAAGCATCTAACATCCAGTGCAGCAATTTTTACAAATAAAAATTCATCATTCCATCAGTCCAAGTTAGGTGTGAGTGCGTCTATTCTTATGATACACGCGATACACTGGACGTTTTCAACATAAAATTTTTGTATAATTTTTCGAAAATTTTCAAATAGGAGGGCGTTTGCTTGTTCATTTGTTATCGAATATCGTAAAAGCCTTTCTACCACGCAGGCTCTGATTGTAGTTATACACTATACAATGGCTCGAGCAGAAGCTAAAACTACCAATTCCAGGCTGCTATGATATGATACGCACCTTAGGCTACGCTCCAATGCATTAACGTCCTGGTTTTTCGAGCTAGACTTAAAAGATTAGATCTTCTTTCTATACTAAATATACAGGAATTTTAGAAGCCAATGTCTCCTACACGGATTACACAACGACTTTATAGCAGCGCAGTGAGAAGCAACCATTGAAGCTATTTTTACAACTTGTACCTTAACATTTGCTGGGTTGACCTTTATTTTTGCAGATCTTTGCAGTCCTCCCCCATGTATTCGTGAATTCAAGGACAACACAAAACGATCACCTATAGCCATAGACTTCGTAGCTTTGTAATGTAAACGGTAAACGCTTTTCCCAGGCTTACCCTTATCCATTCAGTGAAGCTGCAGTATTTTTTGCACAGTAAACAACAACTGGTTCTAAAATAACAAATAATAGCTTAGTTTCCGTTTTCCTACTGTCATTTCATATTTCTAATTTTTCTTATAACGACTTGTTTTTTCTGCAAGCATATTTGATTCATACAAAATACACATTCTTTCACTTATTTATCTGGTAGGATTACACGTATGTATGTATGTATGTATGTATGTATGTATGTATGTATGTATGTATGTATGTATGTATGTATGTATGTATGTATGTATGTATGTATGTATGTATGTATGTATGTATGTATGTATACTAAAACTACGGGTTGACCTGGGAAACTCGTTCGCCGTAATCATATTTCAGAATTCTTTCAACTGCACTTGGTTTCTGAGTTTTTTTTTCAATCCTTTCTTGTGAGGCGCACATTTGCGTGCATCAAAATCAATAAATGAATTAATTATTAGGTTGGAAAAAAAGTCTCTTCACACTTCGAAATTTTTTTACCCTTCCCCTTGTAAACGCACTAGCCAATGTTGATTGCTGATTTCGTAATCCTATCACACTTGTCTACCGTTCGCACGCAGACACAGGTTAAGACTCTTCTTGTAATTCGTTATCCATCCAATCTTCCGAACTCAATGCCAGATCTACCTCATGGCCGTTTTCAGCACGGCATTCTTCAAGAATTCATTAAAGAATCCACAGCACGTCAGGCAGCAGACCAAATTAACCACATATGTGGCTTGGGATCTACTACTCATCGCGCCTGTTATGAGTGGTTCGGAAAGTCTTTAAAGGAAAATTATTCACTGAGGGCAAAGCATGGTCAGGAAGGCCAACTGGATTGGACGACAGTGAACTACACCATCTTCTTCGTACCGATAGTTGGCAGACGACACGTCAGCTGGCAGAGAAGCTCGACGTGTCTCATAGGATAGTGGGGATCCATCTGAAGAATCTTGGCTTTCATGGAAATTTGGAGCTTGGATTCCACATGCCCTGTCAGACACTCAGAAAGGTCGACGGCTCTCCATCGCTGCTTCTCTTCTGTCCAGATAAGGAAGAAAATCGTTTCTTCCGCGGATTGTGACAGGCGAAGAGTCCTGGGTTCTGTGTGCCAACTTCCGAGGAAAAGGCAATGGGTACAAAAGGGAGAGAGCCCTAAGTCTGATCTCAAGCCCAATGTTCACGAACGGAAGATTCTCTTGAGTGTTTGGTGGATATCAGAGGAGTGATTTATCGGCAAACTCTCAGAAGTGGAGAGACACTTACTGCTGTCACATACTGCGGCCAACTCCACAAAGTCGTAGCAACTCTCCAAGAAAACAGGCCGGAGAAGTCGAAGGTGATGATCCTGCATGACGATGCAAAACCACGTGTTGCAAGACTCACAAGAGAAACAATAAAGGGGATGGGCTGGGAGGTAATGCCACATCCACCGTATAGCCCTGACCTCGGCCCTCCCGAATGCTATTTCTTCCACGCTCTCAAGCAAGAAATTGGAAAGAAATATTTTGAAACGGACGAAGACCTCAAAAATTGGATTCAGCGGTGATTCGACTTCAGAACTGCAGTCTTTTACGCGAGAGGAATTAGAAAAATTACCACGTCTTTGGAGAAGTGTAGTAGAACAAAATAGAGTTTATCTCAATTGATTTGACTTTGTAGTTGTGAAGTAATAAATCTTTGAAAAAAATGAAAAGACTTTTTTTCCAACCTAATAATTAAAAGCGAGTAGTGGTTAAAATAGACCTCCCAAAAGCTGAAATAACAAAATGTTAGAGAAAACATACTGCTAGCAGGGCTGAAATCCATCCCAAATAGTGCATCACAAGGAAACAGCACTACTCCTCGTTTGGCATTCGCTAGTGGTTCTTGTATGTATTATGAGAACTGGCTACATTGCATCCAAATGAACTCCTTATCAGTCAAATATCATCATGCAGGTGAGCGCACAGTGAATATTAGGTTAAATTCAAGTACAATATTTGCGCAACACCTTTGCTAATGTGTTTTCTAGGGTCACGTTAAATAGCACTAAAACCGAGGGGTAACCGAACCATCGACGCGTATTCGATTTGAACTCTTTTGAGCAGCAACTGTTACTGACAGAACACATCATTCACATTTTCTTACTACAGACACTTGAGCTAGAACAGTGACAAGATGTGCTCGTTCCACTAGACAACTCAAGAAGCAATTTGTTTGTCTGTAGTATCCCTACTGCGCAACTTTTTAGGGGATGCGAAAGAATGCACCAAGAGCTTGGTGTAGCTCAAGCACCAAACAGTGCCATGGTGGATAAATGATTGAATGCAAGCTGAAAACAGCCAAATTTTACAAGTGTCAACTGCACAAGCCGTGCAATAGTAGAGCTAAAGTTTCTGTACAATTCTGATTTTCGAAAGTTGGCTACAGATTTGCTTAGAGTAGAATCGTAGGACTATGCATGTAGGATTAAGCAACCGCTATGTGATGAACTAAAGTGGAGAGAGAAGAATAATCACTGAAATCAGAAAGTAAATGTGGTTTTCAAACGTATAGTTGTTGAAATGATGGGGAACGTGAAGACCCTGCAAACGGAAGCTCTGAACTTCTAACAGATAAATTTTGACTAGACCGCCATGCCGTCAGCAGTTCAGAGAAATCAAATTTTTAATCTGCGCAGCCTTACTTACTGTAGAAGAAAGTGCGGCTAATCAAGTTATTAAATGTTATACTTCGCCTTTCTCTTCAAAAATTTCATTCAACTTCTTCTTCTATCACAAGTGGTGGGTAGTGAAAGGTACAGATTCCAGAGCAAGAAGTCATGTAAGGCCTTCGTCGTTCGCGCCGTCAGTGAATTTCTGAGATTCACCGATAAAAACAATTTACTGAACTTCCTAAGGCAACATTTACAAAAAACTGGTCAACTAGTATCTCCAGGAGCTTTTTAGTTCACCATCTTCCTAGGCTATTTGTTCTGTGTTCTAAATAATTCTAGTGTTACCTGTGCAGTTTCGACTTCCATTTTTACGTTTACGCTGGACTGTAATTGTGTCGAGTGTTGTAAGATATTCTGGGGTTGTGATCTACGGCCATAATATGGTAAACAAATAAATAAATCAAAGAGTAAGAACAAGAAAATTATGCACAAAACAATGTGAGTATATAATAATCGTGAATTTTTTCTTGATAGTCACAAGCATTCTAAACCGCTTCGACAATCACTGGAAGATAATTCTTCCTCAACGAGGAATCAGATCGATTTTGAAACCAGTGTGCAGACTCAATCTTAGTGAGAAATGAAGAAGGCTAGGGAATGGAAACCTTAGCAGAATGGGATCCTTCGTATCCCATTGTTATAATAAGTGAGCCTTACATGAGAGCCTGCCCGCTCGAAAACTGCTGCCTTAGAGGAAGAAGTACAACGAGGAAGCAGAAAGGGTGCACAGATCCCTCATCTGTACACTGGGAACTGTTTCGGCAAGGGCTGAGCGAAAGCCATGTTCTGAGGTGTTTGGCGAGGCGATCGTGCGGCCGCTGAGATTCACCGCACTAGCCCATCGAACCGACAATTGTTCGAAGAATGGAGAGAGACACCAGGACGCCCGGTAAGCAACGTCGACATCTATGCACTTGAGAGGACTTCAATCCAATCTGTTCCATAGTCTGGCTCAAAAAACATGACCGGACTAAGCTTGGAGTTGCTGGCGGTCCCATTTGAAGTGAAGAGAGTACAACCAAGCGCTGCAGGTCATTGCTACGGTCCCCTTGCCCCTCCATTCCTTCATTAAATGTGGTTCAATGCCATTCCTACTTCGTAATGCACACGATCAAATACACACAAAGCAGTACTTCGCTGCTGTCTGACGGCAACTTGTTCGTTTCTAGAAGAATCGATGCCTTGCATCCTGGAATTGGGTAATTTGTACTCCCTCATTTCTGAAGAGAGGAAATACACCGTGTTTCAGAAAATGCTATCACTACAAAAAACGCTGTTCAAATCTTCCGCCAAAAATTTTTGTAGTCTCGAAACTTCCACTGGTCAGGTAAAGTAACTGCCATCTACATTAACCTCTGTGGTTGGGTTAATATACGAGTTTTCGTTCTTGGTAAAAGGGGTACAGAACTTCTAACACTTCGACAGATGTACGCCTTAGTTGCAAATAAACTGACGCTGCTCGTAAGGTATCATTCGCGTCAAGAATCGACCCGCTTTCCTGTCCACCAACCAGATATACTCTCACTGAGTTTGTATCGACCCCTGTTCACGGAACTTTAAAGGCAAACTTAAAAAGCCTAAGCGGCAAAATCCTGTCGTGGCGGCACGTTCAAGCCCTCTAAACGACTGAGAGTCTGAAGCGAAATCGTGCCAGCGGACGCGACCAAACCCGATGAGGCCGGATAGCGTCACGGATGTTGTCCTACCGTTAGCTCGAAAACCAAAAACCATATGGGGCTTGTTCCCGTCCAGAGAAAATGTTCTGCTCACAACTCACAATTCTGAGAACATGTAATTCGACCTTCCTTAACTCTTGGATGTAGAGCCACCAGAAACAAGTCGGAGTCGGCATTCGTCGAATTGCTCAATTTTAACAGTAGCCCAAAATTCGTGCCAAGCAAGCGAACTTTCTTCTCTTTTTCAGGACGTTTTCAGGACGAATTCTCTTTTCAAAGGACGTCGGGAATTCTTCAAACGCGGGGTAACAAAGGTTGTAGTGTCAGAGTGCAGTTTAGATTTCTAGAGCAGTTCCTGACAGCTGCAACAAAACAACGAGCTATGCCTCATCAGAGGCTTTTATGATGGAGTAACCACCAATATTTCCATTCGATGCGAAAGACCACTGTATAGCGAGACCGTAGCCCAGAAGTAGCAAGTAAATCGATAAACCCGTCACAGAAATTTAGAGATCTAACGAAGGGACCAAAGGAGATGCGAGCGACGCTGTTTACCTGGCCACTCATGCACACACTGACAACAAGCAATACGTTATCAGTCGGAAGAAGTGGACGGACGGATCGCTGCGGATTATGAACTGAGGGCTGCGTGGAGGAGGAAGACAGGCCCGCGTCCACGGCGAGAACACAGCGGCAGGACGATGAAGAGGACAATCAGCTGATATGATCAGAATAAACACAACACTTTGTCTCCAACACGGACAGCAAAGACAAGGTCACTGGTCACTGGAGAGGAGAACCACTCCTGCAACGGTCTCGGACACTACTAAACAGGCACTGTCATCATCCCACCCGCTCATGACGCTGAGCAGTGGACAGGTTGGCCGATTAAGTAAGACGTATTGATCGGCCTTCTGGCGACACTACAGGCTCTCGTCGATCCACAAATTCTCCTCCGAGGTCGGGAAAGGTGCTGGGATGGGCTGGGACTAGGGCTGCTTCCTCAGCTGGCCTGGTGAAATCTGCACAAAACGAGTGAAGTCCGTGCTGCTAGGCGAGTTGCGTACTTAGGAAGGCGAAAAGACAGCGATAGCGGCAGTAACGCGCTGCAAGACGACAGTAAACAACTCGTTTGCAAGGGAGTGACTGGTAACAGGCGAGAAGCGGACGACGTAGAGAAGGCGACACCGCGAGGTCCGAGAGACGAATGTTGAGGTGTGTGAGCGAGCGACGGAAGTGTGGAAGTCCACGGACAATGAATAGCCGGGCCATCGGGGCAAGTGTCCGATGACCCGTTCGCCGCGGCGATATTACCGCAGGAGGACGATTGATTATGGAGAACGGTGGAGGGATCAAAGTACGGAAGGAGTTTGAGGGATAACACGTGCACGTGGACTGGTGGGGGATGGACTCGAGGTTTCAAGGATTTGCGGAAGGCGTTTAGGCTCTAGTGTGGAACTGATTACACACGAGGTGCGACATAGGCACATGGTGCCTTATCATTACATGAGCTCGCCTTCTCGCTTTGGATATGGTAACCCCACTTTTTGAGCACCTAACCATATGTACACGTGAGGCAGTTCTGCCCTCCATGTGTACAGGAGGCTCTGAGATGTGGACCATCTGAGGTGCTTCTAATTGGCCGCCTAGTAAGTTCTTTTCCTTAGAAGCTCCGTCTCAGCAAAGTAAAGCAAGGAGCGCTCCAAACACCCCTCTTAAACGCCGAAACAAAACTACTATGGCTAGCAGAGCTAAAATGTATGATTTTAATGCCCTGATTGACTATTGTGGGACTGTTGCAAGTCATATTCGATACCTATAATCTGTAGTGGCAAGAAATAATGGTGGGAGTGACGGCACTCCCGGAACAAACTGCAGTGCAAAAACGGGCGCCCTTTTGAACTTTGCCCAGTCTGAAATTGTCAGCAACTCAGCGATAAGTTCGCAACGCATAAAATGACGCAACCCAACCGTAAACTGAGCTGCGACAACTTTACGAGTTTCGCTAAGACCGCTGCTGGAAATCAGGAACTGCGCCTAAGCGGAGGCATTCCTGATAGGTATACATGTGTGCACTTTCGCTTCCAAGGTTGACTTTCTCAGTGAAAGGCTGGGACCGGAGCTGCACTCTAGGTCAGGGTTTAGGTATGACGGGAGGTGATAGTCCGTTCAAGTACGCCTTGGATTCCAACATTCTCTCCCGAGCTTCGATCTTTGATTTTGAGCACATAAAGAAAAATCCTTATCCTTTAAATTTTGAGGTTTTCTTGACCCGGCAGCATTTCAAAAAGTGCAACGTAACTCTGAAATTGTTCTAGGCACCAACACATTTCTAAAGCAAAATTAGTTGCTTTTAGAGCCCATTTTAGATCTTAAAGCAATTTCTGAATTGTACTTCGAAATACGCATTTGGACAGAAATCGTGTTCCGGGTTGGAATAGATTTGAAACATAAGGTGCTGCGGGGAATTATTGCTTAGCTAAATAGTCGAAACTTTAGAATTATACACTTACAAATATGTACGATGCTGTCAAGTGTGATCAGGAAATATAACAATAAAATCAAAACGAACGAAAGTAAATAGCAAGGTTGTATTGAAAATCAGAGCATGACAAGCCGAATTTGTTTTTCTTCGAAGGAGATTGTGCCCTACACTGTCTTAGCTTTCTCTCTGACAACGTTGCTGTGCAGGTAGTGAGGCTAGACTGAAGTTTTTTGGTTGGGTGTTGCTGAATGTCCATTGCCCTGTGGCCACTCAACTATGGTGAGACTATGAAGAGGGTGTGGTTATCAGCCGCAGTTTTGGCAATACTTCACCTCCTTCGGAATTTCCAGAAATTCCGCTTTATCCCCTAGGTTTTCGTGCCCACTCAAATGATCGAGGGATCTATGGATGCTCGTAATATATTTTTTATAAAGTCAGCTGGAATGATTGGTGGCTATGTCACAACTCCCCTTCCAAATCAGGTTATAATGAAAAGCACTCCGCAAGGACTCTCCTAGAAAGCCTCGTCGAATTCCTGAGAGACGCTGCCTTGAAAAAGGTCAGCATGCAGTCCGTTTCCATGGACAGTTTGAGCAAGTTTGTGCCTATAGGTTGTGAGATTTTGGGATGTTCCTTCCCACGTTACTATCATCTTTATCACAGTTGTTACTGTTGCAAGAAAAGTTCTTTATATCAAGCAAGCTTACAATTATGGTAGGCTGAAAACTGTGGACCTATCCTGGTATTAGAGAAGGAGCAGGTCACTTGGTCATTTTGATACCAACAATAAAGTTGAGAGCGAATTATTTAACTGAGACTGCACACTGAATAGCCCTTGAGAACACCTTTCCAGTTGCCTTCCGAGGATAGGTCATCCTGGTCCAAAACTGTAGCCGTAGTTGGCTATAAGCATAGCGAGAGCACAGATTTCTCTGAATGTATGTGCCGTGATTTTTGCACCATAGGCTTGCTATTATAATTGTGGCAGAAATTGTGAAAGGTGTGAGGGAAGTTGGCTGTGGTGATCAACAGAAAATCGCGGTTCTTGTCACGAGCTCATTTCAAGGAACTGATGTTTAAGATAGAAACATCTTGAAACAAAAAGTGAACGTGCTGAGCTACAAGAAGTCACATGTACAAATCGGCTTTGTTGGCACAGAGCTTGGGGGTTCGAAAGTGAAAGCAAAAAGGCAACGCGGAGGCGGACAAAACAGAAACCCTTTCCCAAAATTCGGAGCGTTGACGTAAATGGAAACATGTTACATACCTTTGAGATGATGCTACGGAAAGAGCTTCATACTGACATGCGTGGAAAAGATAGGAATCGATGCAGTGCTCCGGCGATGAACAACAGCGGCAGTTGATAGTAATCATATCAAGGTGGTATGCGCTACGAATATGACGAGTGAAAGTGTTCGCATATCGGCGGTGTGGCGTCAGCTCAAGGCTGCGGCGCAGACGTGATTACGAGGATCCGTTTCGTAGAAGACTGAGTTTGGAGTTTTGCCCGAAAATCGGACTACGGAGATTTCCAGATCACCGACAGTAACATAGTGCATGCGGGTGCCGTTGCACAGCGCAAAATAGGGAACAGGACGCATGTTCGAGTAGCCTTTGTGCGAACGCTTGATAAGAAAAACGCTGACACAGGTAGAGTCCGAGTGATTGAGTCGCGAGCAGAGATTAATTGGGAAATTCGGGCTATGGAAACGGGACGCCAAATTCAGAAGTGAAAGGGTCTCTCGACCAGCAAGTTGCGAGAGGAAGGGCGCATTCGAGCGCTCAAGGTATATTTTGTGCAGCAGAGCAGGAGTTCTCTGGGATTAAGAAGAATGGTACCATAAACTAAGAAACAACATCATGTGAGAGATTTAGTGAACAACGTATGACCGACAATAGCAGCCTTCTGATAAGCCATTCTTAAGAGGAATGTGAGTTCATAAAATGTTTCACTCACTCCTAGAAAGTTGAGTGAAAATTTTTGAGTTTTGAATTTTTGCCCCAGGGAAAGAAAATATGCCGTTCTATAGTAATGGGCGCGTCTTTTGAATAGACGCCGAAAAGCCGCACTTTTGCGGTTTTTGCGTATTTTTGCTATACCTCGCCCAAATGTCATCCGTTTGAAAAACCAAGGATACATCTGAGCTCAGGAGATCGAGCTCTATCGTTTGGTATATACATTTCATATGAAAGATCAAAAATGGCCAAAATTGAAAATTTGCGCTCCATTGAGAAGGCCGGCGGCGGACGAGTTGTCGGCCGCAAGCGCCGAAAACGTTGCAGGCTCACAATTCCTCTAATTTGAGGATTTTTGAGAAACGGTTGGTACCGTTCGATTCGTCTCTTCGAGATCTATACCATGTGTACAACTTCACCAAACCACCGCATTTTCGCAGTGGGTGGTAAAAAATGACTGGAGCAGACTTCTTGGCACTGGAGAAGCTTATATTCCAGGAATTGCATGTTCTCGGAGCATCTCCAGCATGGCGTCAAGTGTTTTGTCATGCGAGGAGTCCTCTGGGAGTGCGCCGTGCACAATGCATATAGGATCGAAGCTATCAATCGACTGGGTGCGACAGCTCGTAGAGTGGGCGTTTAGAGAGTTTTTATGAGAAATTCGCAGCCGCCCTACTCAGGATTTGCTGTACTCTATCCGACGAGACCTAGGAGTGCGCCGGGAGCAATGCATGTAGAATCGAACCTATCAATCGAGTGGGGCAACCGCTCGCAGATTGCGCGCGCGGGCGTTTTCAGAGCGCAGTAACTCTGTCAAATTCGAATCGTTTCGGCTGCAACTTTTGGGTCCTGTAGTAGGTAGAACGGTCTAGCAGTACGCTTCAGTAGAGCGGGGTAGCTTAGGAAGAGGCAATGTTACAGGGGTGCGAACATGAAGGTGAGGCTTCTGTGACGTATTTTTTCCGATTTCGGTGGACCACTGCGGGAAGACGCGGCAAACTAACAGCCTCAGAACGCGTAGGCGAACAGACCGTTTAGGGTACTTTACAATTACATGCTCAGAATACCTCAGCTGCCTAAACTGCCTTAGCTTCAGCTGCCAGTTTGAAGCGGTAGAAGATAGCAGTTAGAGTTTCTTGCGCTCTCACTCGGCCAGAATTGAGTTTTCGACACTCGCAATGGTACCACCCTGTTCACCACGAAAAGCGCTATCGAATGGTATCAATTTCGACCGATTTCGGGAACATCGATTTTTTGACGGTTTCCCATCGAGGACGAGGCCGCTCGAGACCACGGCCAGCGGCAGGCGGAAGGTGACGTCATCGAAAATCGATATCTTGAAATTGTGCCATGCTTGATACCATTCGATAGAGCTTCTCATGCTGAATTGAACGATGTTATTAGGAGCAGTCGGAACTGTAATCTGGGCGAGTAAGAGCGAGGAGAACATAGACAGTTGTTGTGCTAAATTGCACGCGCGGGCGTTTTCGGAGCGCGTCTGTCAACTCTGTCGAACTCTGTCAGTTCCCAATCTTTCCGGCTGCGACTTGTGGATCCCGTATGCAGTAATATCCTCTAGTAAAGCGCCAAAGAACAGCAAATTATCTTACGAATTGGCAAGGTTACCGCGGTGCGAAAATGCAGGTTGGGCATGTGTGACACGACTTTTTCAGATTTCGGTCGACCGCTGCGGGTACACGGCATGCAAACTCGCGGACGAGCAAAGCATCGAAGGCACTTTACGACGATCTGCTCCTAGCTCTCCAGCTGCCTAAACTGCCTTAGCCCCATCTGGCATTTTAGAGCGGCAGACGGCACCGATGAAGCTTCTTCCGCCCTTACTCGCCCATGTTCGAGATTTCGAGCCCCAGCCAGTGTACCATTCTGTTCAGCTCGAAAAGTCCTATCGAACAGTTCAATGTCGACCAATTCCGGGAAAATTGATTTTTTGACAATTTTCCTCGGGGACGAGGTCGCTCTTCGCAGAGCCTGCCCGGACGATGACGTCATCGCAAGTCGACGATTTCGAAATTGGCCAAATTTTCTTGCCCAAATTTCGTCCAGAATCGTTTAGGGGTTATTTGGTGCGCTGATTACGAATTCGACGTCCGTCTTTCAAAATTCCGCCGACTTTGGCATGCTACAGCCATTTGACCTTGGTAGGGTCAGGATCACTGACCACGCTCAGTTATCGGTATGGGTAGTCTCCTGTCATGATCGGCCAAATGGACTTCGGCATCATATTTGGCACCCTGAATAATCCTGCCCTTAGACGAAGTTTGAGCAAAATCGGTGTTCCTGACCCGGCCATCCTCATTTATCCAGAAGAAAATCCAAAACTGAAGCTAAGGCAGTTTAGGCAGCTGAGGTATTCTGAGCATGTAATTGTAAAGTACCCTAAACGGTCTGTTCGCCTACGCGTTCTGAGGCTGTTAGTTTGCCGCGTCTTCCCGCAGTGGTCCACCGAAATCGAAAAAAATACGTCACACAAGCCTCACCTTCATGTTCGCACCCCTGTAACATTGCCTCTTCCTAAGCTACCCCGCTCTACTGAAGCGTACTGCTAGACCGTTCTACCTGCTACAGGACCCAAGAGTTGCAGCCGAAACGATCCGAATTTGACAGAGTTACTGCGCTCTGAAAACGCCCGCGCACGCAATCTGCGAGCGGTTGCCCCACTCGATTGATAGGTTCGATTCTACATGCATTGCTCCCGGCGCACTCCTAGGTCTCGTCGGACAGAGTACAGCAAATCCTGAGTAGGGCGGCTGCGAATTTCTCATAAAACTCCCTAAACGCCCACTCTACGAGCTGTCGCACCCAGTCGATTGATAGCTTCGATCCTATATGCATTGTGCACGGCGCACTCCCAGAGGACTCCTGGCATGGCAAAACACTTGACGGCATGCTGGAGATGCTCCGAGAACATGCAAGTCCTGGAATATAAGCTTCTCCAGTGCCAAGAAGTCTGCTCCAGTCATTTTTTACCACCCACTGCGAAAATGCGGTGGTTTGGTGAAGTTGTACACATGGTATAGATCTCGAAGAGACGAATCGAACGGTACCAACCGTTTCTCAAAAATCCTCAAATTAGAGGAATTGTGAGCCTGCAACGTTTTCGGCGCCTTGCGGCCGACAACTCGTCCGCCGCCGGCCTTCTCAATGGAGCGCAAATTTTCAATTTTGGCCATTTTTGATCTTTCATATGAAATGTATATACCAAACGATAGAGCTTGATCTCCTGAGCTCAGATGTATCCTTGGTTTTTCAAACGGATGACATTTGGGCGAGGTATAGCAAAAATACGCAAAAACCGCAAAAGTGCGGCTTTTCGGCGTCTATTCAAAAGACGCGTCCGGTACTGTACGTCTTTTGAAGGGGAATGTCAGATTGTTGTTAACATTTGGAGATGGCTATAACGTAGGAACGAATGAGTCAATTTGCAAGCCGTTTCAACATTCAAATAAGTCTAGCAAAGAGGAGTGTTGCGATGGGGTTAACCATCTCTCCATAGTTCCATGTGTGTTTTGTTCAACAACACCTTTCGCATTCACCGTTTGTTCCCTCACGGCGGATCTTTCAAAAATGCTGTGTGGGAAAGTTTTCCTATTAAGTGAGCTCCCATTACTGGGTAATTATGGGTACCTTTACCCCCAGATCAGGAAGGTGGTGTGGTGTACATGGCTGGCCACAACATCGAACTCCCTTCACACAACACACTGGGGAATTGACCAGGCCAGCCGAGTTGCCCGGCGCGTTGAACGATAGCTCGTAGATCCGCGTGAAGGACGTGAACCCGCAGCATTTCGATATCTATTTGGTCATCCGTTCAATGGCGTGGGCCAGCTCGCGAACGGATGGTAAGAGCTGACAACGCTCAAAATTCCACTGGACATGACATGAAGATGATCACTGGCCTTAATCTGCCTCTCCTACCCTTTTTCTTAACACTAGCAACTCTAACAGTAGATCGTCGCTTTTGTGAAGCAAAATCCAAGATGCCAACGTTTTCTCGGTGAGTGGTTCGGCTTGTGGCCTTCACCAGAGTCCCCTGGAAGGTCGTAGTCAAGAGTGAACCACCGTATCCGAAACACAATTTCAGACAAAGGATAGTAAAGGGTAAAGGCTGACGATACTGAATTCCTTTGGGGTACGCGCCATGGACGCATTCCACTTCTATGCGGGATGCGTCTGTTCTACTTCTACGGGATGAGGTGAATTGAAAATCGTACTTAGCATACGCAGCGGCCAACAGATGGACAAGTCAGCGTTCTATCCTTCCCAAGGAAATCTAGTAGCAACTCAACTATCCCGGAGGGATGCAATGCTTGGTTGTCTGAATGAGAAATACGAACCGAGAACCAATCAGAGTGCAATAAACGGTCGGCTCCTCCTCCGCCTGCTCTACCACAGACTTCATCGACCATTATCAATTGCCGTTAGCACCCGTATTTGTCGAGGCCTCTTAATTTATAATACAGATGAAGTGAATCTCTTTCTTCTTATTATTCAAGGAGACGGCAGAGGCTTTTTTTGCCTATTCATCTGAATATTAATATATTCCGGCCCTCCTTTATTTCAAGATAGTCTATCTCTAGATGGAAGTGTACTATGACGACTATTTTGGTCAAAATTTAGGAGATTCCTTAATGACGTAGATTTTGATTTAATTCTGTTGTATGTTTTTTTTAGAGATGAAGGCGAAAAGCTTTAACCAGGGAATGCATTCAGCCTTCCATGGTGCTATGGACTTCTCGCTTCGGAATAATGCGACAGTAGGATCGGTTAGCGGTCAAACTCATTTTTGGACAAACACTTGGCAACAAATCTCATTTAACTTTTCTCTTTCTCTTTATTTGCTTCCCTTGAAAGTGAAAAGGTTATAAATTTTGATTTCCATTCCATGGAAATTGGTACTTTTGACTCCACCACTCTCACCTACCCATGCGTTCCTTTACCTGCAATAGGAACCCGGAAATCCAAAAGTTGATATCAGGTTCATGATCAGCACCCGAAACTCTTTTAGTTGAAGTATGAGCGGAAATTTTCTGACCTCTAGTATTTCGAACGTCTGGGTTGTTTCAGCATGAAAAGATGTAGTAGTTTACAAATGTTACTGTCAGTATGTTCGCTGTGTGCCGTTCGAGGTTGTTGTGGTGGACCTGTATTTGCCAGGCCTAACGTTTCAACGCTCCCATCTTCCTGAGAGGCCTGAACGTGGTGCAATTACTAGACGTGCGACCTACCCTACAAAACGCCACCTCCACTCTAGCGGTCCCGTTTCCTTCGAGAAATCACCCTCAACCCGCGAAAACCCATTCCAAGAGGGATAAACTCAGGTTTTGCTAACCTCGAACGGCACACAGCAAAATTACTGACAACAGTTATCTACAATGGCAAGCGTTTATGAGGAGAGAAGCTGGAGACAAATGTTATTCTTTTCATGAACGGATTCAAAAATTGTTCACATGCTGAACAGTTATGCATCACTCTACCTGTTCGGAAAAGGCTAAATGCAACAACATGTGAAGCCTGCCCACCGCTTAATGTATGCAACTGGTTTCCACCTTGAATGGCTTCGCACCTCGGTCTCCAGCCTTGATCGACAATGGTGACCGAGGCGCGAAGCCCACTCAAGGCTCAAAGCGCGGTGAGGGTTGTGTGGTCTGAAGTGCCAGTTCCGCCCAAATTTTGTGTATGGGGCTGCTTTGTTTGCTGATCACGAATATGACATCCGTTTTTGACTTTCTTTACACGGCAATCGAAATTTGTGGCTTTTCCACCTTCAAAGTGCCTATTCAAAAATGTATTGGACATGATGAGAAGGGGTAAAATGCAAAAATCAGAGCACTTTTCGGAAGTAGAGACCATGATCCCATCGCTCCTAATGCGGTACCGCCAACGCTGCTGATATTGAAGTTATTGCTCGCGACTTGAAGTCGTCAGAGCGAAATTCGAACGGCCGAAGCTCGCTTAGGGGCCCAGCGAACACATTCGGTTTACACATCTACAATCAGCGTTTCAAGCTCTTTCACAAAGCGCTTTGTCCAAAAATCAATGAGAACTCGAAGACATTCTACGGGAAGATATGAAAGCCTGGCTTTTCAACCCTAGCGAAGAGGGGATTGAACCTTACAGCCAACACAAGGCACCTTTTATGTAATACTTCATATGCTTTTTAACCTACATATTCTCTTCCACATCTATGTTCAACTCAAACCAACTTCGATTCGCCGAGCAAACATGCAGCCAATAAGCAGTTCACTAGAAGCACAAGAGGGCTGCCGGTCTTTACTTGATGTCCAGATCCGTATTAAGAATGCCCCATCCAACTATTATGTAGGTTGCCCCATTAGTCCTTGCAGTTTTTTTCAACGATTCACTGCAGATTCCGCCGGCGGTCTCTTGCATAGCGCTGCATAGCATTCAAAAGAAAAGGATCTGCTCTATCAGAACATGTATTGCGTTTCTTTTTTCATTTCGAATTTTGTCAATTTTTAGGTTGTTGAAGTGAAAAGTGAAAAAGTAGCCATTTGCGCAGTTGCTCTCTTGCTCTCTCCGCTTAGGTTTGTAATTTTTTGCGCAGTTTTTTATAGCACTTGGAAGACAGTGTTTTGTACTACAAGAATATGTGTTGGTCCTATTTTCTCACTTGTCTCTTATTGATTTTTAGGCCATCAAATTGGGAAATCCGATTTTTCCGCCCGAATTTTTACCAAAACTCCGGTTCTGTGGTTGGACTTTTTTGCTTGGTGTTATATGTCGTTTGGAAGAGGATGTCTTGCTCAGTAAGAATTTGTGTCACGCTTATTGGCTCACGCTGATTTCTCTCGAATATCAACAACTCCCCTTCATGTGCCACCTCACCGCGGTGAAGGGGTGAACATCACTTTGTGATGGCTAACGGCACAAACGGTCACGCAGTACGCGACGCTTTGTCGTGTATGGGCGGCTCTCCTGTATCCCTGGCCAGGAACATGTGAGTAACCAGACCACCGCTACAGCTCAAACAACTAAACCCGCGCCCCAGTCCTCCGCGCGCCGGAGGTGGACTTCTACGACGTCGGTTGCATCCACCTCCGGCGAGGGGCCATCTAATCTCGGAGTTAAACTATCAGGACGTCATTGGAATCGGACTACCGGAAACTCCCTCCCACCACGACACGGAAACTACCTATTCGTCTGCACTTATAACTGTCGTTCGATCGCATCTGAGCAGGATCTTCGGACACTGCTTTATAGAAGCCGAAACATCAAATACGACGTTATCGCCCTGCAGAAAACGAAAGGCAGAACGGAAACCATAAGAAGGACCGACCACAACGAGCTTCTCATTCTCGGAGCAAAGGTGGACAGAAAGAATATTGGCGGAGTTGGATTTCTCGTCAATTCGACAGTGCACCACCTAGAAGACTCTTACAAGATCATCAGCCCGCGAGTAGCTGTTCTTCGTCTGGAAACCAAAGATCAAGGAACCATCTCCATCATAAATGGATATGCTCCAACATCTGCGGCCACAGATAAAGAAAAGGAGGAATTCTAAAAGCTGTTCGAAAGGACTGTCAACGACGAGAAGAGCTACTACAAAGTTGTCGTTGGTGACTTTAACGCTATCGTCGGTACGAATGATCGCGACGAATGGAGGCTAGGACCACATGGAACTTCCTCAAGGAACGAAAACGGAGAGCGCCTGATAGACTTCCTATCCGCGTGCCGTCTCTACCATGGAAATTCTATGTTCAAGAAGCCTTCAAACCGGCGATGGACGTGGGAAAGACCAAATAGAGAAATACGTTCGACGATTGACCATGTTCTTACAAACAGACGCTGGAGTCTGTTCGACGTCTCCGTGCTGCCCTCATTTGACACCCGCTCGGATCACCATCTTTTCGTGCGAAGCTGACTCTCAAAAAAAAGGTGCTCAAACGTGACACTCACAAACCGGCACCGGTGAGGATCCCACATCCAAGTCGGAGGAGTTGGAATATGCAATAAAGTCGTATGATTGGAATCTTCTTGAAGATCCATCGGAAGACTACGACCTTCTCTCCAAAGGACTGTTGAAATGTGCTAGCAGTTCTTGCGAAGCCACATCGCCGTTTGCTTCAAGACTCAACGCACATGCGATTAAACTCTTGGAGCAAAGAAGAGCTGTTAAACTGGATCCTAATGCTTCCCAGCTGGAAAAAGTCACCATCTCGAAGGCCTGTCGAATTGCAGTGAAGGAGTCCATTCAAGCCTACAGAAGATTGAAGCTGTTAGAAGCGGCTGGGAAAGGTTCAAGCATAAAGCGCTGCAAACGAGATCTCTGCGATCAGAAGGCAATAATGTCAGCCCTTGTGGATAAGGATGGAACAACGGAAACGTCTCGAAGAGCGATGGAGGCCATCGTTCAGGAATTTTACACAGATCTGTTCCGTTCTTCCATCACTGTCCCGAAATGCTCGATGCCACCAGCTGAGGAAGTACCTCCCATTCTGGAATCAGAAGTTGCTCATACTATCAGAAGGATGAAGCCGGGCACTGCTCCAGGACCGGACAGCATTTCTGCTGATCTCCTTCGTGCGGGTGGCAGTGCCGTCTGCTCACTTCTCGCCAAGCACTTCAACCACTACCTTCGACTTGGTAGGATTCCGGACTCATGGAAGGAGTCGAAAACAGTTTTAATCTTCAAAAAAGGTCAGCAGGAGGATATCAACAACTATCGACCCATCAGTCTTCTCTCGGTTGTGTACAAGATCTTCACCAAGATACTGCTTAACCGCATGGAGCGTTGCTTGGATGAATATCAGCCAGTGGAGCAAGCAGGGTTTCGCAAGGATTTCTCCTGCATGGACAATATTCAGACTGTCTCACAGCTCATCGAAAGGAGCCGCGAATACCACCTCCCACTTGTCCTTGTCTTCGTGTATTACCGGAAAGCGTTCGACTCTGTGGAAATCAACGCCGTTTTGAACGCTCTTGTGCACGCTGGTATACCATCGCCCTACATCCGACTTCTCGACGAATGCCTCTCGAACACATCGACTACCATCCAGCTGTTCGATCGAAAGCTTAAAATTCCTATCGGGAAAGGAGTACGGCAGGGAGACACGATTTCTCCCAAGCTATTCACAGCGGCACTCCAGGATGCCATGAAAGACTTGAACTGGGACGATAAAGGCTACCTTGTCGACGGTAAACGGATCAGCAACCTTCGCTTCGCCGACGATATTGTTCTCATCTCTACCAGCACGGCAGAAGCCGAGGAAATGCTGAACGAGCTCAATGTGGCAGATATGAAGATTGGATTGGACATGAATATGTCCAAGACACAATTTATGGTCAACCAGTGGTGTGACACGGAACTCGTAAGGTTAAATGGAGTCGCTCTGCAACAGGTCGACTCTTACGTCTATCTGGGAAGAGAGCTGAACATGGATAACGACCTCGCTCCTGAAATCGCCCGCAGAAGACGCGCAGCATGGGCAGCCTTCAGTTCGATTCGCGAAGTCACCGATCAGGTCAAGGATCCCGGCCTCAGGGCCTCGATATTCAACGCCTCTGTACTGCCTGCGATGTGTTACGCGACTGAAACCTGGCCCGACAACAAGACAATCGCCAGAGCGATGCAAACTACGCATCGTGCACTGGAGAGATGTCTTCTAAGGACAAGCCTTCGTCAGCAATGGCAAGAAGGCCTACGAAGCTCGGAGCTACGGGAGAAGTCGCAATTAGCAGACCCGCTGCAGTACATGAAGAAGTCCAAATATCGTTTGGCCGGACACCTGCTTCGACGAAAGGACGATAGATGGAGTCTCCGTGTCACAGAATGGCTCCCGAGAGACCATAAGAGACCACTGGGACGACCGCCAACGCGATGGGCAGACTCATTCTCAAGATCTTTCAGAGAGCGGAGTCTGCCTCACTGGATGCAAGCAGCCAGAGATCGAGCGGTCTGGAAGAGTTGTGGTCCCCGCTGAGAAGACCTTCAGCCGACAAAGGATCATCAAAGTATCAAAGTAAGTAAGTATCAACAACTGAGTAAGGAGAAGGAATTGTTAGTGAAGACGATTTTTCTCTTTTCGGCGTTTTGTTGATATTCAGTAGAAATCAGTAAATGCGATACAAATTCTTATAGAGCTAGACATTCTCTTTCGAATGACATATAACGCCAGCCCAAAAAGTCCAGCCACAGAGCAGGAGCTGTCGGCAAAAATAACCATCCTCCTTCGGACGTCCCAATTTGCTGACCTAAAAATCAATAAAGGACAAAGGAGCAAATAGCACTAACACAAATTCTTGTAGTAAGAACATTGTCTTCCAAAAAAACTGCGCGAAAAATTACAAACCTATGAGGAGAGAACAAGTGCGCAAATGGCTACTTTTTCACTTTTCACTTTTCACCTCAACACTTTTCACTTCAACCTTCACTTTAAAAGTTGACAATATTCATGATGAAGAAAGAAATGCAATACATGTTCTGATAAAGCAAATCATTCTCTTTTGAAAGCTATGCAGCACTATGCAAGAGACCGCCGGCGAAATCTGCAGAGAATCGTTGAAAAAACTGCAAGGACTTATGGGACAACCTATTAGGTCGTTACCAAAGTTCTGTTGTTTTTGACCTCTAACTTCAATTGTAAGTATCTCGGCAAACACAACTTTATTAGGCAAAATAAAACCATTACAATTTAGACATCTTTGCCAACGAGACACTAGTTTACTTGTTCCAGTAGAGTAGAACTCCGGAGATCTAGAAGCCATGAATTCTTCGAGAGCAGATTCGCCCTTTGAGCTCACCGTTTGCAAGTATCGTCAGCGCTCCTTCTACGCAAAAAAACGGCCCGTTCCTGGAGCGAATTGTGACTTGCAACAAAAAATGAATTGTCTATGACAATCGACGACGAAGTGCTCGAAGGTTGGATATTGACGTAGCACCTAAACACTGTCCAAAGCCGAGTATGCACCAAGAGAAGGTGATGGTGACGGTGCCACCGGTTATGTAGCACCTAAACACTGTCCAAAGCCGAGTATGCACCAGGAGAAGGTGATGGTGACGGGTGCCACCGGTTTAATCCACTATAGCGTTCTCAAACCTGGTGAAACAATCACGGCGAAAAAGTACTGTCAGAAGCTGGACGAGGTGCACAAGAAGCTCAAGCAAATCTACCCAGCGCTGATCTACAGAAGGGGACCGACACTTTTGCGCGACAACGCTAGGCTGCACGTATCGATGATCACCAGGCAGAAGCTCCATTCTTTGCGATACGAAACACTCGGCCATCCACCGTATTCGCCCGACCTATCGTCTACAGACTACCATTTTTTCAAACATCCCGACGGCTTCCTTCGCGGAAAATACTTCAGGAACCGACATGATGCAGAATATGCTCCCGAAGAATTCATTGCTTCTAGATTTCCGTTCTGTGCTACTAAAACAAATAAACTAGTATCTCGTTGGCAGAGATGTGTAGATTGTAATGGTTCTTATTTCGACTAATAAAGTTATGTTTGGGCCAAGATATTTACATTTGAAATTAGAGGTCAAAAAACGACAGAACTTAGGTAACGACCTAGTAATATGTAGATAGTAGCGATGATAGCGAACGCTCAATAATAAAAATAAACCCAATTAACTTCAATTCCGTCATTCCAGTAAAAACCAGAGGACTGCAACTAGGATCATCTCTAAGAGCATGTTTAAAACTGCTGCAATGGTTTCCTCCACCGGCAGGGGTGTGCCTAAAAGAAATCCGAAATTTAGTGGTTCAGCATTGAGGCTCATTCACCCAGGTTACTTTCAGCGACGGATGAGTGACGGTGCTCTGCGGTAGCACATGGTAGGTAAGTCGTCCACTGCAACTCTCGTCACTGTTCATGTCGCTATTTTCCGTAAGAAAATCACTGTGCAAGATGAAAGATGTCTGTAGGAGAAGCATTGTCAAAAGTTGGGGAAATGTCAGCCGGACTAAAGTCGAAAAAATTCGTGGTGACCGACTTGCCAATGTCATGTCATAGCCATCTACTTTTTGTTCTTTATGTACTGTTGTTGTGGCAGTGACCCAGACGTTTGACCTGATGGCTGAGTCCGTGTTCGGCAAGTTGGACGCCGATGACCACCCAAGGAGTGGTCTCCCGCTAACAAGTAAGTAGATCGCGAGCAGGCGAGGCGGGAAGCGGACTGCATAAAAGGCCGGCAGCAAGAGGCCTTGGCATGCTAAGGTCGGGTCCACGACTCCCCAGTTGTGGATATTGTTCTCCTCATCTTTCCCTTAATAAACCTTCTCAACTTTTCTCGCTCTCTCACCAAGTGGCTCTCGGAGCAGACGGGTCGCAGGAAGGAGACCCAGCAGATTTGTATACCAGGCAGAGAGGTATACAACAGTGGCGATCAGGAGTAGGAAGCCACTTGTCGCAAAGGAAGGTGCGACATTGTTTCGAGCTCAAGAAGGAAGAGCTCCAGGTGGCCTTGTTGCGAACAACACTGATTGTTGTTCTGGAAGAGAGAGCGCGTGTAGCCTGTAAGAGGTAACGTATAGCCTGTAGTTGGAGAGAAACCGAGTGGATAGAAAGGTTCTGTGATTGGAGTTAGAAGAGAAGCCATGGATCCTCAGCTGGTGATGACAATGTTTAAAGAGCTCATGGAGGAGCAGAGGAAGATAGCGGAAAAACAGCAAAAGGATTGCCATGGTTATGAGTCAAGTGGTAGGGACGAGTAGAGTAAAGACGGAACCCGAAGAAGTATCCGTTCCCAGCGTGATGTCGGCATTGAGCAATCGGCTCGAAAGATTCGTATTCGATCCAGAGACGGAGATGAGCTTTACCAGGTGGTATTCAAGGTACAAGGAGGTGCTGGTTGACGATGCAAGACAACTACCGGAGAGTGCCAGAGTCAGACTACTTTGTGAAAAGCTAGACTCAACCACATTTGAGAAGTACCAGAGGCATGTACTGCCACGAGAGGTGTCTCAGATTGGTTTTGATGAAACAGTGATTACATTGAAGCAGCTGTTTGACTTCAAAACGTCAGAGTTCACAACGAGGTACCAATGTTTGAAGTTGGAGAAGAGTGACTCTGAAGACTACCTCACCTACACGGGTAGAGTGAACGAATTCTGCGAGAAGGCGAAAATCCATGAGCTGGATTCTGATGGAATTAAATGTTTGCTATGGATTTTCGGTCTGAAATCCCAGAAGGAGGCTGAAATAAGGCAACGGCTCATTGCAGTGCTAGACAGAGAGTACAATGAAGGAAGGAAAGTGTCAATCCAGGAGTTACACAAGGAATGTGAGAAGTTCTTGAGTCTGAAGAGGGACAGTGACACTATTGCTGGCAACGTGAAAGTTGTAGAGGAAACTCACAAGGTCGAAAAGAAGCCGGTGGTTTGCTGGAATTGTGAAGGACAGCATTATGCGAGGCAGTGTAAGTTGAAGCCCTGGTTTTGCAAAAAGCGTAAGGAGACTGGACATAAGGAGAAATACTGCGATACCGTCTTCCGAGGAAATGGTGCTCGCAAGAGTGGCACAGCTGCAAGACATCGCAGTAAAGACAGTAGTAAGAGGACTAAGCAAGGCTCCAAAAGGCACGTTAGAGTGATCATAGCGAATGCCGCTGCCGATGTCAATTCGACACGCATGTATGTGGAGGCAGTGGTAAACAGTCACCGAGTGGAGTTCTTGCTCGACACTGTCTCGGACATAACCCTGCTAAATGAAGATGTCTGGAGGCATATGGGAGCTCCAAAGCTTGAGAGGACAAATGTCGTTGTGAAAAACGCCAGTGGAAGTTCCATGAAGATACATGGGAAATTGTGGTGTGAATTCAAGATGAAGGGCCGTAGAGCGGAAGGCTACGCGTATGTAACGCCCTTCAACTCCCTTATGGGACTAGAGTGGATCCAGAAAAATGAGGAGATGATGTACCATATGAAGATGATGGTAGCGCAAGTGAAAGTGAAGGACTCCGATCTGGGAGAGGAATTGAAGAAGACCTTTCCTAGTGTTTTTGAAGAGGGTCTGGGACTCTGCACAAAGGAGAAAGCTGAACTACAGCTTGTGCAGAATGCTCGTCCAGTTTTTCGAGGTTGCAGACCAGTAGCGCATGCTGCAGTAGAGTCCGTCGACAAAGAACTCGATAGACTTCTGCAAATGGGTGTAATAGCCCCGGTGAGCCACAGTGAATGGGCTGCACCAATAGTATGCGTAAAGAAGCAGAATGGGAAGTTGAGAGTTTGCGCAGATTTCTCAACGGGTCTTAACAAAGCATTGCAGTCTTTCGATTATCCTTTGCCAGTGCCAGAGGATATCTTTGCGTCGTTAAATGGAGGAGCGGTGTTCTCGCAGATAGATCTGTCAGATGCCTATTTGCAGATAGAGTTATCTGAAGATGCGAAGAAGATGGTGGTGATCAACACGCACAGAGGATTGTTTCAGTACAATCGCTTACCGTTCGGGATAAAGACTGCGCCTGGAACCTTCCAGCAGATAATGAATAAGATGGTATCAGGTCTGAGAGGAGTAACGACTTATCTGGACGATATCCTTGTGTGTGGTAAAACGGAGCAGGAACACAAGGAAAACTTGTTTGCGTTGTTCGGAAGAATCGCGGATTACGGATTCACAGTACGCCTGGAGAAGTGTGCGTTCTCCAAACCAGAGATACGATATCTTGGTTTTATCGTAGACAGAAACGGTAGAAGGCCAAACCCGGATAAGGTGGAAGCTATCAAGAACATGGTGGAACCGACGAATGTTAGCCAACTGAGAGCATTCCTGGGCATGGTTACATATTATTCCGCATTCATGCCAACGATAAAGGAATTACGAGGACCACTAGATGTTTTGTTGAAGAAGGATGTCAAGTGGGAGTGGACATCGCGGCACCAGAAAGCGTTTTGTGACCTGAAGGCAGCACTGTCTAGTGAACTGAATCTCGCTCACTACGATCCTAGGCAGAAGATTCTCGTTGCGGCGGATGCATGCGAATATGGCATCGGAGGTGTCATTTCGCATAGGTACTCAGATGGTTCTGAGAAGCCTATTGCACACGTTTCTCGATCACTGACAAGCGCTGAGAAGAACTACTCACAGATCGAAAAGGAAGCACTTGCGCTTGTGTTCGCTGTCAAGAAGTTCCACAAGTATGTGTTCGGCAGGAAATTTCTGCTTTTGACAGACCACAAGCCGTTGTTAGCCATCTTCGGTGACAAGAAAGGAGTTCCGGTTTACTCAGCGAATCGACTTATGAGATGGGCTATAACTTTGCTTGGATATGATTTTGACATAGAGTATGTCAACACAGCGAAGTTTGGTCAAGCAGATGGCTTGTCAAGATTGATGCAAAGACATCGTTATGAAGAAGAAGACATTGTGATCGCTGCTGTAGAAAGCGATGTGTCTCTGTTGTTGAAGGATTGCATCAGGAAGCTGCCTGTCACTCATGAGCACGTAGAGACGTGTACAGAAAGGGATCCAATGCTCAAAAAGGTCAAGTCATGTGTGAGAACAGGAAGATGGTCCAAAGGAAATTCCGAGCTGGTTCCGTTTTACAACCGAAGGGAGACACTGTCAGTTGTAGGGAAGTGCCTTATGACTGGAGAAAGAGTTGTAATTCCTCGGGAACTACAGGCGAAAGTCTTGAAAGAACTACACATAGGACATCCTGGGATTGTGAGGATGAAGAAGTTGGCAAGAAGCTATGTGTATTGGCCGAGCGTTGATAAGGATTGTGAAGACGTAGTAAAAAAAGTGTTCAAAGTGCCAGGAGAATGCGAAATCTCCTATCAAAGTGCCTTTAGAGACTTGGCCAACCCCAACACGGGTATGGGAACGAATACACGTCGACTTCGCTGGACCGATGCATGGATATTACTACATGGTGATAGTCGATGCTTTAAGTAAGTGGCCAGAGATGGTAGAGATGAGAAACATCTCGGCGATAGAAACCGTGAAGGTTTTGAAGAGCCTGTTTGCGCGATATGGACTACCGCAAACCATTGTGAGTGACAATGGTACACAATTCGTGTCAGATCAGTTCAAGAGTATGTGCGAGGAAGGAGGAATTGCGCACATTAGAACTCCCCCTTATCATCCGCAGTCGAATGGGCAGGCGGAACGCTTTGTTGATACTCTGAAACGAGGTATCAAAAAGCTTAAAGGGGAGGAGAGACCTACGGAGGAAACGTTGAACGTAGTGCTAGAGGCGTATAGGACGACGCCAAATTCAGCATTGAACGAGAAGACTCCCGCAGAAGTGTTCTTGGGGAGGAAAATTCGGACTCGGCTAAGCTTGTTGATCCCGCTGAAACAGGAATCAGAAGACCCTCGCGCAAGAGAAAGGCGAAAGACAATGGAAGAACAGTTCAATAGGAAGCACGGAACTGTTTCGCGGAAGTTCAAAATTGGTGCCAAGGTATTTGTACAGCAATGGAAAGCACCACATTTTGTCTGGACGAAAGGCGTGGTGAAAAGGCGTGTTGGAGCCGTGAACTATGAAGTTGAGGTAAACGGAAAGGTGATTCGGAAGCATGCGAATCAAATGCGCCCACGCCTTGATGGAGATGACAGTCTTAAAGACGATTCGGCACTGAAGACACTTTTGGATGTCCTCGAGCTACAAGATGATCAACGTCGCGGTGTACCTCTTTCTCAACCCGTCAACAACGATGCAACCAATGCTACGGATCGCCAACGCCACTCTTCTCCTCAAACGTCACCTCCTCTGCGCCGATCAACGAGGATCAGACGACCAGTCCAACGATATGGATCTCCTACCGCGTAGTTCTCTGTTGTTGAGTGTATTTGTCTAAATTCCATTTGTAATTCTGATTTTTGTAGTAGGATAAGTATTTAACAGTTAAAATTATTTTCCTACTAGGGGAGGTGTTGTGGCAGTGACCCAGACGTTTGACCTGATGGCTGAGTCCGTGTTCGGCAAGTTGGACGCCGATGACCACCCAAGGAGTGGTCTCCCGCTAACAAGTAAGTAAATCGCGAGCAGGCGAGGCGGGAAGCGGACTGCATAAAAGTCCGGCAGCAAGAGGCCTTGGCATGCTAAGGTCGGGTCCACGACTCCCCAGTTGTGGATATTGTTCTCCTCATCTTTCCCTTAATAAACCTTCTCAACTTTTCTCGCTCTCTCACCAAGTGGCTCTCGGAGCAGACGGGTCGCAGGGAGGAGACCCAGCAGATTTGTATACCAGGCAGAGAGGTATACAACAACTGTGAATGTCACACTATGTCACAATGTGCACAAAAACGTTCATGCAATGTTTTGTGGTAACACACCTATTTGTTATAATCATATCAGATGCGTGTTTACAGAGCTAAATTCCAAGCTGCACCACCTTCTTTTTCCTGAGCGTTTTCTGCTTATTTCCTGTAGCCGAACCACAAGCGGCACCGCAGTTGATAGTTTTAGAAACCGCTCTACAGCGGAAACATTTGACGCATAAACACGCAAACGGTGAATCGTCGAGTGTGATTCATTGCTAGGCTCCAGATGAATCAGTGCGGTTACTGTGAGCGGAAAATCGAGCACGAGCCGGCTCTTTTTGCAAGAGGAAGGGTGAGGTATTCTGATGAGTTAAGGTTCGCAGAAAGACCACTTGGTACATTTAGTATTTACATATCTCATGGTTAGTTCAAAGGTGAGAGGGCTTTATCCTTCTCTTTAAAAACAACGACAAAACTCAAGGCGAACTCTTCTGATGTAATTGGACATTCATGTGCCTTCTTACTAAAGTAGGTAACAATTTAGTACAAAGTGACCCCTTCCGAGCCGCATGGCGTCTAAATTGCTAATAGAAAATTAAGCAAGGACAGACAACATATGCTCTGCCTGAGTGCTTTCCTTCAACCCTAAATATTGTCGAACTTTCAATATGCCTTTAATTTTATAGGTCCTAGTTTGTTAGAGTGGATCAAAGGCCAATAAAACCAAATCGGAATTGAGTTTGAGCGCGAAACTTGGATCGGAGCATAGTTTTTCTCGTGCGAGCGCTTAACACTGAGGAATGTATATTTCCATGTGATGACTCTGAGTGCCATAAAACTGCTTAGCCAGGAAGTGCGCAGCTGCGTTCTGCGTTCGAAGAGCGCAGAACCAGGCTAGGGAAGGGGCTCAGGGTGTGGACCATCGGTAGCCATTAGACGTAAGCACTTGCTGCCGTGGCAATGTGCGAACGCCTGCTTACGTCATTCGAGCCGTTGTCACTGGAGTTCGTTTTCGTTGACGAGGAGGAGTCTGCGGCAGGAGAACCGACCCCCCGACCTCCATAGGAGGCAACGATACTAATCACAGTCCCACGACCCGCTCCCGGGTGCCATCGCGGACATACAAGGAGTCATCGGTCGAACGCCCACGTGGATGCCGACGCGATCAGCGACAGCTCAAGGACCTAACTCCAACGCGACGTCGCGCGCAAGCCGCGTGCGACGCGCGGCGCTGAAACGCGGACGTGCGCTCGGTGACGCATGGTTAGCCGCGGAGCGCGAAATGTTCTCAGGGTTTAAGCTCCCAGACCACATTTCTAGCAAGGAACTTAAGATCCCGCAGAATGTGGTAGACAACAGTCTGCAGTAGGACAATTGATCCGAGAATGGGGATAGTGACCTTTTTCCGTAGTATAACCATAATCACGGGTAAAAATTGACGGAAGAAGTTGTAGATGGCAAATACTGAAGCTAGAAACCATCCACCTGACCACGATTCCTGTATAAACTGTCACTGATTGTCCTATTGAAACCACATTCATATACCATCTCCAATGAAATAAGGCAAAGGCGTGCCGCATGTCCCTGTAGGAAGCGTTTCTAGCCGTCGGAAGCATCGGACCGCGACGACTCGTCCAATTTCGTCGCGCCCCGTGCGCGACGCTAAAGGGGTTCGCGCGCCGTTGGAGTTATGTCTGTCCCCGATCAGCGACGCAACAACGGCAGTCAAACGTTACAGTATCGCAGGTTGATAAGCAAACCTGCTGGCATCTGGCATACCTCCGAGTCGTTCCAGCGATTGTCGGAATCGCTGTGTATTGCACAGCGATTGGCCAGGTGAGAGTATGCGAATAAAACACCCGAGAGTTGTGTAGACGTCAAAACCCCTCAAACCTCAACCACTCAGTTGAAATGCAAAAATTCGCGACGCAGCTGAACCGTACCCCGATGCCTTCGCATTGAGCAAAGCCAGTATCTACTACGCCACGATCCGCCTGCCAGTAGCGCCACCGCGGGCGTACCAGAGACCAGTGCGCATTGATCGAATCTACACGTGGACGCCGACGAAGCCCACATGTGCGGCGCGTCAAAGAAGTGTGCTTCAGCTCCAACTGCGCGCTCCTATGCCATGCATCTATTCAGATCTGGTTCTAGTGGTCTTAGCAGTTTGTTAGTCCTATGTTATAAGTACTTTGTCTTTTGCTTTTCAAATGAGTTTTATTAGGTTTATTTTCTTCTTCTTAGCGACTTTGTTTCTTCGATAGACTAGTTTTAGCTACTTTGGTCCTGATCTTGGTCTTGAACTTGGCGAAGTTCCGGCGGGCATTGCGCATGTTCAACCCTGCCTCTGCACGCTTCATCCAACACCTGCGATCTTTTCTCCACGAGATCCTCCGTTATTGCTGCTCTGCTTCGCCTACTTCGATTGTCGGACTTCTTCGTGAAGGCCCTGAACGACCGATATGGCGCTCTTCGTGTGCTTCGAGCGAGAAGGACTCTTTGGAGCACTCTGGCACGCGGCAGGGACGAGTGGAGATGCTACTGGCGCCCGATGGAGCGCCTCGATGACCTTGCGACAGCAGCTGAGGCAAGTGAACAGTCACACCCTTTGTAAGCGCACCATAGTGTGCATAAATAAATAACTGTAAAATTTTGAGATCGTAGCAAATTCATAACCAGCGGTTGAAGAGAAGTGACGCGAATGTTGTGGCAGCAAGATGAAGTGAGCCGTTGCCAACCTTGACGTACATGCATACATGCATAACATTGTCAGTTAATTATATAGTTAGTAGGTTAGATATGAGAGGAACCTTCTATCCACAGGGAGTTTTCTTCATTACAAGGACATGTACTACTTATGGGTTACTCTTGTGCAAAGGGGAGTGGACACCCTTCCTAGAACAGCGCATACTCCTTTTTGAATTACTATGTAGGGATCCTGTTACGCTGTTTTTATATTTGACAAAAGTTGCTAGACGACAGGCGATGAGAGGAGAAGATGCAAGTTTGACAACATTTTCATTACCCGGAGTTGTAGACGTTTTCTGTCACGCGTTCGTAGCATGTAGAAGTATAATCAACCAGGATTGGGTGCAGCCGCAAATGAGGGGAACCAACCCCAATCAGGAAAATAATTGCTACTTTATAATATTCCCTAACACCTCCTTCCTTGATGATGACCCTTCATACCATAACGCACCAACCAGACTCTCGAGAAAGTGGAACGCCGAGGCAAACCGACCGATTCGCGCGGGCTAAGACTGCACAGACAACTCTTTCCCCATGTCTGCAGCATCTTTGTTGTCGCGCTTTCAACACGGATGTAAGCCTTGAAGGAACTGGTGATAAAACTTTGTTCGTTCTCCTCCTAATACCTGCGACCCTGCGCTGTACACAGACTTCGTTTCAGCTTTGGCACGTTAACCACCTTCTCTGTGACGAGTGTGGGTGTCGAATCCAGGAGGAGGAGAAATTCGAGGAAAAGGAGGGCGCGATTGTCTGCCGACATTGCTACCTCAATGGGAGCAATGTGAAGTGCGCAGGTTGGCGCCTGACCGCTTGTTCTCCTCAACAGTAAGCGCCACTAGTTCTGGATTTCCTCAAGGCTGTCGAGATGGAATTGATGTAAAGTACGTTGAAGCAGACGGGAAAATCTGGCACAGGACATGCTTTCAATGCAGCATGTGGGTTTTGTATTGCAAGCTTCTATAATTTTTTTGATAGAATCGTGATAATTTTCAGTTGCCTGCAGCCGCTCAATCGAAATTATGTTGAAAACGACAGAGGCCTTCCCATGCACCGTCATTGCTACTGGAAGGAATTGCTGTGCAAAGAAATTGTCACGTCAAATAGATAGGATTGTCACGTCATACTTCTCTGCTTGTTGTATCACGAAATCGGCGCAATGCGGGTTATGGGGGAGGGGTGAATTCCCTTCATGGGAGTGTGTTGGTTTGATGTACAGCCCACGATTGGGAGCATGTTGCGTCTTCCTTTACCCACTCCATCTCTAGGATTCCATTGGGATATAAAAAAAGTAGTAAGAAAAATGTGTTAAATTCGCTGTCACAACAGTGCATCGCCTCTCTAACACGCATTGCGCCACAAAATGTTTCACTGAGTGGCTAAACCATTGCACAAATAGCTTTTCTGTATAGTTCTGCCTGCTGTTCCGATAAAACTTGTTGAGAAATCGTGTTGGAGGATAGGATGTGGTGGGATAATCACAAAAGCTCGGGGAAGACCTTATCCACCCAGTAAGCGCTGTATTATTATGGCTAAGTTTCCGATTGTTACCGTGGAGAAGAGTGTTATGTTCAGTTGGAGTACACGCGTAGTTTCCCTCAAGACAGCAGTACAGGTCGGCGTCACACAATTCAATCCATGATTCATGGTCTCATCACAGGAACTTCTCCAAGGAAACCGCCGCGGTGGTTTCCACAGCGTTGTCCTCTGCTCTTACTCGATCGCAATCGTTTGGCATAAACGTTTCTGAACATCTTGCCTGCCCACGCTTTGACCGTCTCTATCAGTGCCAGTTTCTAGGCACAATCCGTATTCTTCTTTTCATTTTACAAATTAATCACCTTCCTTGCGTGTTGGATCAATGTCCAACACACGCTCTGGCCTGCAAAGTTCATGCTATTGGTGATTCTGCGCATTTGTAATTGCCGTCTCCTCTACACGTATTTACAGTTCCTACAAAACGCCAAGAACACTACGAAACTACTCCGCCAAACGCCATTTCACCGCACAGGATGCATTTCTCGATGATTGCAGAGGCCAGACCTAATGTTCTCCGTACAACGCAACTAACCTTCCAGGCGGTTGCCAGCGATGATCGCCAGTCACCGATTACGAGAGAAAATGCCCGAACCGCGCCGCGTCTGTTTCGGTGCGAGAAAATGCCCGCAGCCAGGGGAGAAAATACCCGCAACCAGGGGCCAGGGGAGAAAATATCTATGACCACTGAACGGTTTTAGATAAGGTCCACTACAACGACCACTACAACAGCACATATGGTTATCACGTGGACAGGGATACGGTATTTTTCTCATGCCGTCTTCAGTTGCCACGCCCACGATTTCTCATGCCTCTACTCGACGGTATGAGAAATCGTGGGCGTGGCAACTGAAACTGTGGCACCATCACTTGGATTCCCTAGCAGACTTTATAGCCTTACCGTGATAGAGAAGCTTTGGAGAATACGAGGAAGGATTCTCGTTACACAGTTAACAGGCATGCTCAACGGTTAAATTAGTACCAACGGTGTTTTATGTGAAAAGAACACTGAAAGGAGCGAAAGAAGCGTTTTCGCCCAGATCTCAATTTCTAGCACGTAAAACTAGAAAACAAGCACATCAACGGACCATGGTAACTTAGAATTACTTTTCGAAGCATTGAGCTGCGGAACAGTATGTCACCTCAGTTGTTGAGTTTGTTTTTAAGCCACATGAACGCCACATGGAGTGAACAGTAAGGTTCATGCACTTCAAAGTCATGAGAAGTAGAAATGAAAAAATGGCAGAACTTGTTTGGGAATTTATTTACAACTTGGTTTTTAGGTTTTACTGAGGTTTTACTGAGTCTTTCTGATGAAGTCTTCATTTTGACCAATCATTTCCTTCTTTATTAAACCAGGATTTGAACATAGATATTTCAACATTCATTGCTTTTCAAGTGATTTTCATCTAATACACCGTTGGTATCGTAAATACTTGTTGTGCCCTTTTTTATTAAAGTTTTTCTCAGTATAGGATTCCTATTTTGATTGCTTTGTTGCTGTTTTTCTGATATCTCCACATATCTGAATAAAGGATTAAATGTCTGAATGCTTAGTTACAACATAGGTTTTACCAAAAACGCTATTAAAATGACCAGAACCTACGGTGTAGCACCTCGACAAAAATCTTTTAACCCACCTTCTCGAAGTATAGAGTGTTTTTCGAACATGAAAATTTGCGATTTACTTCTTATTAGAGCTTTGGTACAAATGGAACGTTGCGGATACGTCCGATACGTTTTTCCACAGTTTCAAACTTTTCTTAGTTTCCTAAGTGGTGCTTACCGCTCAATGTTGTTTTCTTTATTACGGCGCTTTTGCTATTCACCACATTATGGTGTGCTATAGATTCTTCTCGTCGACCCGGGAATTTTCTCCCCTGATCGCGAGCATTTTCTCCCCTTGTTGCGGGCATTTTCTCCGCACGCAACGCGCGCCGTGAGATTCGGGCATTTTCTCCGTAGACCCCAGTCACGCGCAAATGGCGAGAAACGCGGGCGAATGAATACAGTCCTTAAGTGCTGTGGAGGCCAGACCAGGGTCAAGCATGGGTTCAATTTTTGCCAAAAATTTACGACCTCAGAGCGGATTTGGTACGCTCTTCAACCCCCAAAAGAACTTATCCCTTGTCTACACGATCGTTTTATTTCATATTTGTGTTGAATTTTTCCAAATTTTTGTGCGATTTCTGTGCCGTTTAATAGTTCCTTTTTCCAGGGGCAGCATCGACACTGTGGAACTTCCTTCACAGAAGAAGATTTTATTGATTGATTGTTTGATTGAATGATTTGTTTGAAAAAAGTTGAGTAACGTTTTGAATACGTATTATTTTGATAATAATATTTTGACTGCTCTACAATTAAGAATAAAAATTAAATTTTTGCGAGAAGTTTTTCAACGTTTCAGATTATCCGAGGATCTCATGGATACACCTGCACTTCTACCTCAAGGGGCAACATCTGCATCCAAAATTGTACTTTAGAAAATTTCGTGTGTTAATTGCTAAAGCTGACTTAAGTGACCCCCCCCCACAAAGATTTTTGAGGCACTCTTCAAATCGATGACGGAGACGCTACTGAAGGATGGACTTCTCGCGGAATTTTTTTTTACCTTCTGTTGTATACCTTCTTGGTATACAATTCTGCTGGGTCTCCTTTATGCGATCCGCTTTCTCCGAGAGATACTTGGCGAGAGAGAGAGAAGTCTAGAAAAGATTTATTAGAGGCAAATATTAGAGCAATAGCCACAACTGGGGAGTGGCGGACCCTAATTTAAGCACACCAAGGCCTCCTGCTGCCGACCATCTATGCAGTCCGTTTCCCTCCTCGCTTGCTCGCGATCTACTTACTTGTTAGCGGGAGGCCCCTTCTTGGGTGGTCATCGGCGTCTAACATCCCGAGCAGGATTTGGCTATCAGGTCAAGCGTCAGGGTGACGGCCACAACACCTTCTGAAGGAAAGAACGTTGGAGAGTGAAACTGTACCATATAATATTTCAAGTCGTGATCACTACACAGTAAAAACCACGCCTCTCCGCTCGGTCTTCGATATGACTAGGGGCGGCTCGTCTCCAAAATGTTAATTTTCCATGAAAAATTGGTTTCACTCTCTGAGGCAGACCACCTACATAGCCAAACAAATATACTTGTCATTCGCTGTTTTGCAGCGACTTTGGGTTTTGCGAAACATGTTCGGCACCTTGGCAGATTCATTCAGTAAGGATGCACAATGACATACACAAATCACAGGAAAGGAACTCGATTGCAAATCGAGAAGCCAGCATCCTACAGCACTTCATAACAGCTAAGAAAGCATTATGGTACACACAAACATATGAGCGGCTCAGTAAGGCAAACAACAGGGAGAGATGCACACAAAAACATCAACGATGAGGCTGAAATAGAACGAAGTGCGCCCCCGTTGCAAACCATCCTAACAGTTGCAAAACTACCTTCACGTATAAGAGGCCTGCAAAGTTAGGTTACATGTCATTTAGTAGGAGCAATGCACCTGAATGCCTTGCTGCCTTGCTAATTACACTCTAGTTCTCCACAATACTCTGACAGTGAACAACCAAATACTCCAACGAAACAGCTCAGTATGGCGATAGGTTACCGCTTTCAGGAGATTCACGTGTAAGCCGAAAATTTTCCACTTAACCTTAAAATAAAGCACGCGGAAAAGCATTTGATCAGTTGAGCATAAGTGCTCCGACACGTCAAACAGCGTGTCTCTCACTTGCGGGCTTCGCGCGACTTTGCAACATCACTGACCTACGGAAAGTAGTTTTGTGAAACTTATGATTTGCTGACATCTAGGATCTGCTGCATACTTTTATTGGCATCCGTTCACCATTTCCATGCGTTCACCATGGACATTCTCTCCGGGCCGTCTACAATACCGCTCGCGCCGCACGGTCAAAAGTGGGCGAAAAAACGCCAACATGGCGTCGCAAAGCGTCGCACGCTCATAACTCCTTCAGTTTTAGGTTTCTTGAATAAAGGTTGAAAGCATTCGATTCGCCTCTTCGAGATCTACACAAGCATGTGTAAAACTTTACCGGAACACCCGTATTTTCGACGTGGGTGGTCCAAAATTGGCTGGACGGGCGATTAGAGCAGCTTATTTCCCAGGATATGCGTGCTTTCGGAGTATCTCAAAGATGGCGTACGTCGCCAGTGCTCTGTCATGCAAGGAATGCCCCGAGAGTGCGCCGTGCACAATGCACACAGAACCTAACCTATCAATCGAGTGGGCAAGCGCATGTCCCCTGCGCTTCTATCTTCTCTCACTGGGAACTGCGACGTTTTCAAGACTATTTCGAGCCGTGGAGAATGTTATAAGAAATTTTCCGCCACCCCAGTCAGGATTAGCTCCAATCTGTCCCAGCGAGCCTTTGGAGTGCGCCATGAACATGCATAGAGAATAGAACCTTTCAATCGAGGGGGGGGGGACAGCTTGTAGACTGAGCGTTTGGGGAGTTTTATCAGACATTTCTTGCCGCCCTACTCAGGAATTGCTTCAAGGCTGTTCAGCAAGCCTTTGGAGTGCGACATGAACAATGCATACAGAATCGAACCTTTCAATCGAGGGGGGGGGGGGAGACCGCTCGCAAATTGCACGCGCGGGCGTCTTCGGAGCACAATAGCTCTGTCAAGTTGGACCCTTTCAGGTTGCAGCTTGTAGGTCTTGTAGGCAGTTGAACGGTCTGCTAGCACGCCAAAGCAGAATGGTTTAGCATAGGAGGGGGCAATGTTATAGGGGTGCGAAAATGCAGGTGAGGCTTGTGTGAAGCATTTTTTTCCGATTTCCGTGGACTGCGAAAAGACGCCACAAGCTAACGGCCTTAAAATGCGTACGCGAACAGAGCGCTTAAGGTACTTTACGATGACGTGCTCATAGCTCCTCAGCTGCCCAAACTGCCTAGCCTCAGCTGCCGTTTTAGAGCGGCGAAACCTAGCGGTTAGAGTTTCTTGCGCTCCTACTCGCCCAGACTTGAGTCTTCGAAACTCGCAATGGCACCGTTCCGTTCAGCATGGAAAGCGCTATCGAGCGGTATCAATTTCGACCGATTTTGGAAACATCAATTTTTGACTGTTTCGCATCGAGGACGAGGCCGCGGCGGAAGGACGATGACGTCATCGAAAAATCGATGTCTTCGAGTTGGGCCATGCTTGATACCATTCGATAGAGCTTTTTATGCTGAATTGAATGGTTTCATTTGGAGTGGGAAAAACGGTAATCTGGGCGAATAATTGCGCGGAGAGCGTCACCCGTTGTTGCGCTAAATTGCATGCGCGGACGTGTTCGGAGCACAATAACTCTGTAAAGTTCGAATCATTTCGGCTGCAGCTTGTGGGTCTTGTAGGTAGTAGAACGGTCTATTGTGACACTAAAGTAGAATAGCCTAGCTTAGGAGGGGGCAATGTTATAGCGGTGCGAAAATGCAGGCGAGGCTTGTGTGAAGCATTTTTTCCGATTTCGGTGGAACACTGCGAGAAGACGGGGCGAGTTAACGGCATCAGAATGACTATGCGGACAGAGCACTTAAGGTACTTTACGGTGACGGGATGAGAACTTCTCAGCTGCCTAAACTGCCTTAGCCCTATCTGCCTTTTTGGGGCGGCGGACTTAGCGGTTGCAGTTTCCTGCCCTCTTACTCGCCCATATTTGGGTTTCCGATACTCCCAGTAACACCGTTTTATTCATAACGAAAAGCTCTATCGAATGGTGTCACTCTCGACCAATTTCAAAAAAAATCGGTTTTTCGACAATATCGAGGACGGGGGTGCTTTAGGCCGATCCGCGCCAACGATGACGTCATCGAGAACCGGTATTTTCGAAATTGGCCAAATTTCCTCGTGCAAACTTCGTCCAAAATTATCTAGGGGTTATTTGGGGCGTTGATTTCGAATTCGACGTTCGTTTTTGAAAATTCCGCAGACTTGAGCGGGTTACTTCCCGTTTGAGGGTGGTCGGGTCAGGATCACCGATCACCCTCAGTTATCGGTATGAGCGGTCCCCTTCCGTAAACGTCCAAATGTACTTCGGCATCATGTTTGGCACCCTGAATAAGTCCCCGACCCTGCACGAATTTCGAGCAAAATCGATGACCCTGACCTGACCACCATCAGTTATCCAGAAAAAACCAAAACCTACCGAATTCGACGGAATTTTCAAAAACGGACGTCGGATTCGTAATCAGCGCCCCAAATAACCCCTAGACGATTTTGGACGCAGTTTGCACGAGGAAATTTGGCCAATTTCGAAAATATCGGTTTTCGATGACGTCATCACCCGCGCAGCTCGGCCTAGCGCGCCCACGTCCTCGATGGGATATTGTCAAAAAATCGATATTGCCTAAATCGGTCGAAATTGATAGCATTCGATAGAGATGTTCAAGCAGAACAGAAAGGTGTTATTGGGAGTGTCGAAAACCCAAATATGGGCGAGTAAGAGGGCAGGAAACTTCAACCGCTAAGCCCGCCGCCCTAAAACGGCAGATGGGGCTAAGGCAGTTTAGGCAGCTGAGAAGTTCTGATCCCGGCGCCGTAAAGTACCTTAAGTGCTCTGTTCTAATACCCATTCTGATGCCGTTAGCTCCCCGCGTCTTCTCGCAGTGGTCCACCGACATCGAAAAAATGCTTCACACAAGCCTCACCTGCATTTTCGCACCCCTATAACATTGCCCACTCCCAAGCTAAACCATTCTACTTTAGCGTACTAACAGACCTCTCGACTGCCTACAAAACCTACTTGCTGCAACCTGAAAGGTTCCAACTTGACAGAGCTATTGCGCTCCGAACACGCCCGTGAGTGCAATTTAGCGCAACAGCGGTAGATGTTCTCCGCGCTGTTGCTCGTCCAGATTACAGCTTTCCCAGCCTAGATGACACCATTCAATTCAGCATGAAAAGCTCTATCGAACGGTATCAAGCGTGGCCCAACTCGAAGTCATCGATTTTCGATGACGTCATCGTCCTTCCGCCGCGGCCTCGTCCTCGATGCGAAACAGTCAAAAACTGATGTTTCCAAAATCAGTCGAAATTGATACCGCTCGATAGCGATTTTCAAGCAGAACGGAGTGGTGCTATTGGGAGTGTCGAAAACCAAAATATGGGCGAGTAAGAGGGCAGGAAACATCAACCGCTAAGTCTGCTGCCCTAAAACGGCAGCTGGGGCTAAGGCAGTTTACGCAGGTAAGAAGTTCTGATCTCGTCACCGTAAAGCACCTTAAGTGCTCTGTTCTAATACCCATTCTGATGCCGTTAGCTCCCCGCGTCTTCTCGCAGTGGTCCACGGTATTCGGAAAAAAATGCGTCACGCAAGCCTCACCTGCATTTTCGCACCCCTATAACATTGCCCCCTCCTATGCTAAACCATTCTGCTTTAGCGTGCTAGCAGACCGTTCAACTGCCTACAAGACCTACAAGCTGCAACCTGAAAGGTTCCAACTTGACAGAGCTATTGTGCTCCGAAGACGCCCGCGCGTGCAATTTGCGAGCGGTCGCCCCCCCCCCTCGATTGAAAGGTTCGATTCTGTATGCATTGTTCATGTCGCACTCCAAAGGCTTGCTGAACAGCCTTGAAGCAATTCCTGAGTAGGGCGGCAAGAAATTTCTGATAAAACTCCCCAAACGCTCAGTCTACAAGCTGTCCCCCCCTCGATTGAAAGGTTCGATTCTGTATGAATTGTTCACGGCGCACACCAAAGTTTGAGTGGGATAGCGAGGAATTTCTGATAACATTCTCCAAACGGCTCGAAATAGTCTTGAAAACGTCGCAGTTCCCAGGAGAGAAGATAGAAGCGCAGGGGACATGCGCTTGCCCACTCGATTGATAGGTTAGGTTCTGTGTGCATTGTGCACGGCGCACTCTCGGGGCATTCCTTGCATGACAGAGCACTGGCGACGTACGCCATCTTTGAGATACTCCGAAAGCACGCATATCCTGGGAAATAAGCTGCTCTAATCGCCCGTCCAGCCAATTTTGGACCACCCACGTCGAAAATACGGGTGTTCCGGTAAAGTTTTACACATGCTTGTGTAGATCTCGAAGAGGCGAATCGAATGCTTTCAACCTTTATTCAAGAAACCTAAAACTGAAGGAGTTATGAGCGTGCGACGCTTTGCGACGCTATGTTGGCGTTTTTTCGCCCACTTTTGACCGTGCGGCGCGAGCGGTATTGTATAGTCGCCATTGGTTTGTGCTGCGCAGTACTTCTGCTCTCAGGTGGCTCCCCCGCAACCGTTTTCATGTCCAACATCTTATGGTTTTCCGGAAATCGTTGACATGTCTTCCGAAGCCAGGTTCCCCCTCACTCGTTTCTTCTTAATGGATTTGATTGCTGGTCCGCCTTTACTGGTCCTCCCTCCCCCTCTTTAGTCCCCCACCTTCCTGGTCCCAACCCCTGGCCCACTTCTTTGTTTCCACTATTGACCCCTACTGGTCTCTTCTTGCTGGTTTCCCTGTCCTGGTCCCTTCTCCAGGTTGTTCCCTTCCATGGTGGCTCTTCTGGTCTAGAGGTCTCCTTACTTCCTTTCTTCACTACCCCTTGTTAGTGGTACTTCCATGCTCACGGCAGACGTCGGTGACACTTATTCGGAATTAGGACGCTCAGAAACACGCGCAGATGCCGCCGTGTCAAGCAGGAGGGGCTGCGCTTCATCGGCTGTAGCAGCACAACAGTTGCAGCAGCCCATGTTGAAAGGCACATTTTGTCTACGCGGGGTTCGATGTGGCGTATCTCGCGCGGGTTTCTAATCTGCGTGAGATACGCCTTATCATCTACAGGGCGGGCAGCTAAATCAATTATATAGTAGTAGATTAAAATGTGAAACGGATGAAATAATTCAGTTCAATAAAATTGGTATGAATCTCTCGGCTAATTCTGAAAGATTTGAGGCGGAGTGCTTAGCTTCCGGCCATGGTCAAATAATGGTTATTAAGAACAACCAAGTGGAATCCTGATGGATTCCCCTGCATCAATCAGTACTAGCGGCTCAGAAGGTAGTGGCTGTATTTGACCGAAACATGAATGTAATTCTCGATGGCTAGGTAAACCAAAAGGTAAGGCTTCTACGACCCTCAAATGTGAAGATCGGTCTAAGTCAAAGTGTTCTTTTAGAAGAGCGCGTTTCTCAACTTTTTATTGGTAACTCCTGAAAGCGGACAGCAGAGATTATTTAGCCACACCGGCGTTTAAGAAAATTGGAGAATACATGGAAAGATAAATAGAAATTCACAGGGGCTCGCCGTTCGTAGCGCTTTCCTCACTCGTCAACTCCTCCAAATCGTCCTTGCTTAAGTGATAGACAAATCCGCATCCAAATGCATCTCCGATCACGTTCACAGAGGCTCTCAGTCGGCCTCTGTAATGGTTGTTACTGTGGAGGAAATCACGAAATTGAGGCGTATTTACCCTTAGTTATTACTATAAGATAAGTCTGTTATATAAGGGAAGGAAGTAACGGAGAGAAACTAGTAAAAGGGTGTGTATATGTCAATACAGTGCCATATGACCACCTCATATCTTCACTACAGAGGAAAAGAGAGTTGATAAAGTTCATAGAAAATGATTTAAAATAAGATAAAAGCGATTGACCCACAAGAACCAGTCGATGGCGATAATGAGAGAAATGTCATTGACTGGAAGGCCGAGTGCGGTTAGCACGATCATCAACGTTACAAGTCCGGCACTTGGAATTGAAGCAGCGCCGATGGAAGCCAGCGTGGCCGTAACGCTGAATAGCGCAGTGCAAAGAAAATCTCCAGTCGAAAAATTCTGATTTTTCACCTGACTGTTATGACTTGTCCAAGCGATAGATCCATTCCGTTCATTTGTGCTATAAATATCGAAGCTGTCGCTTCATAGAGTGCAGTGCCATCCTCAAACAAATTACAAAAAGAAAATTAGATCAAAAAGCAATGGACGAAGGTTGGAAACACAAAGACATTTCCTATTTTCATTGCGTGAGTGCCACAGCATATCCCTAGACTAACCATGTTTACCATTGCTCCAATCGGTAGAACGAACTTGGTCACTCGACTGTCAATTCCCAGCTCATTTAGGCAGCGAAAAGTAGCCGGCAGTGAAGCAGCGCTGAAATCACTTTTGTGAACGTAAATGGCATAGAAGGCTTTTTTCAGATGCCAGCAGTAGGAATGGAACCGTTGTGAACTGAATAGCACCCCTGCATGCCCTTAAAATTCTTTGGATGCATCGTAAGGTGTCTTTTTCATAACTCGAAAAATTGCAAAAGAAGCAGTCCGTCCGTTCACTGGTGTTCTTTTTGCGGTCGCAAAAAGGAGTAGGTGCGGTCCAATATCTAGTAAAATTTTTAATTGTAACCAACTTCTCAAAAACGCAAATCTTGAACGTTGTAAAAGCATATTCAGAGGAGAATGCATCTGTAGAAGAGAAAAAAGGAAGCATGAATCTTTTTGACACCACACACTGCTATACTATCACAGGTGATTTAAACGCTATAAAACATTATTAGCTGAAAGAAATTTTGAAAAAAGGAAATACGAAATAAAGGCCAGTAATGGGTTGCAGCAGAGATACAATACGTACATACAGTTCCGCTGTTGGAAAAGTTTTAATCACATAAGTAGTAGATACTACAGACTGTCGCAAAATCAAGTGAACCGGTTGAACAATTTTTTTACTACGGAGTACAAAAACAAAATAAAACCATTACTTAGCCAGGACAGTATTCGTATTAAAGTACATATACCGTACCAAACAATTCAAAGGCTACAAAAAGATTTTATGTCTTGCCCACTGGATAAGCAAACAGCAATTATGGTATTATTTGCAAAAAGTTTTACCTACTTAATCTTATCACAGAAGTGTGAATTACATATGGTGATGAGGACGAGGTCTTTTATAACAGTAACACGAATAACACATATGTAAATTTGAACGTTTCTAACAAGCAGCCCATAATAGAAAGACAAATATTTCCAACCTAAAACAATTTGAAAGTAGACATAAATCGAGAGTTACCAATAACTTTTTCAATACCTAAACTCCATAAAGTCCCAGTTAAGGTTTAGTTTATTTATTTATTTATTTATTTATTCATAGCGCGAGTACATGACACACACGCGTGGAACATAATAAGGAAAATAATAAAAGCAGTACTGGAAAACAGTAGAAACACAGAACATAAAACAGGCACTGTAAGATACAGAAGGAGGTCTACCTGTGAAAGCAACTATAATCATCACCACCTATATAAAAGAGTTTGTCTGTCGAGTGATCTAACCTAAGCGTGGTACGCCGCGTCATCCACCAGCGAGAGCGGTCGAGTGATCTAACGTAAGTGAGATACGCCGCATCATCCACAGCGAGGGCGGTGGAATGATCTAACCTAAGTGAGGTACGCCGCATCATCCACAGCGAGGGCGGTCGAATGATCTAACCTATGTGAGATATCACCATCACCACCTATATATAAAAGTTTGTCCGTCGAGTGATCTAACGTAAGTGAGGTACGCCGCATTATCCACAGCGAGAGCGGTCGAGTGATCTAACGTAAGTGAGGTGCGCCGCATCATCCACAGCGAGGGCGGTCGATGATCTAACCTGAATGAGGCACCCCTCATCATTTACAGCGCGGGCAAAATTTGCTACTGAACGTGGGATGCTGCTGCAGCGGGGGAAACGCAGCCTTTACCTCTTAACACAACCGCGCGTTCTCTACGCGCGTTTCTGAGCGTCCAGATTCAGAAGCCGACTTCGTGCCATTAGCATGAGAAGACTACTAAAGAGGTAAGGATGGAAGGGAGAGTTTAAGGGTGGAGAACCGACAGCGATTCTGGCAGCGACCAGGAAGAGCATCGTAATGGTCGATGGGGAGAGCAATGAAGCAGGCCAAGAGGTGGCGCCAGGAAGAGTTTAGGCGGGAGAGTAAGGATCCCGATGAGGGGAGCAGGAATCTACCTTGAAGAAGGGACCTGGGGCAGGACCAGGATGGGAAACCAAAAAGAAGGGCTCCGTAAGGAAATTCATACGGAGAACAAGGAACCTGCCATACCCATAGCCTTATCGCGCTCGAAAGAGCGGCGACTGCGCGCGCTTCTGAGCTTCTGGATTTGGAAGACGGGTCTTCTGAGCTGCTAGATCCAGAAAACGTGCCCACTATGTTGCGCAGCAAGCACCATGATTCTGAATACGTGTTACCGACCGTGCCGTGAGCATTGAAGGACCACTTAGGGGGTGGTGGAGAAGAGCGGTAAGGGGGACCTCTACGGTGGACCAGTAGAGCGACCAGGAAGGAAATGAAGAACCTGCAGGAGCGACCAGGGCGGGAAAACCAGCAAGAAGAGACCAGTAGGTGTCAATAGTGGAAACAAAGAAGTGGGCCCGTAGTTGGGGCCAGGAAGGTGGGGGACTAAAGAGGGGAGGGAAGACCTGAAGGCGAACCAGCAATTAGATCTTGTAAGAAGAAACGAGAGAGGGGAACCTGGCTTCGGAAGGCATGTTAAGGACAACTAGAAACGCTAGCTGTTGAGCATGAGAACGATTTCCGAGGAACAACCTGAGGGATAGAAGTGCTGCGCAGCACAAACCAATGACATTACTGGCCGGCCAGGTAGGAATGTCTATGATGAAGGTACCGAAGTGGTGAAGGGCTTGATGCGAATAAAGTACGCACCAAGTCCTAGATGCAAGCGAATTTTATGTTTTACAAAAACTACTTTCCATATGTCAGTGATGCTACAAAGTCGCGCGAAGCGCGCAAGTGCGAGACACGCCGCTAGGCGTGTCGGAGCACTTGTACTACAATAACTTGGTTGACTTACTTACTTCTGGAATTTAAGGGAGTAAGGATAGAAGGTCCGCAAGCAGCAAGTTGAGCTCGCGTAAGCTTCTGTATGTCAAAAATGCAGATCTTGCCGTGGTCCTTGCAACGGGAGCATGTAGGCAGAGTTTACCTCTTCTTGTCCTAAATGCTTTGCCTCGGAAAAATTGGGAAGGGTTTGGGTGGAGTTTTCAAGTGAGAATCTTAAAAAGCACTTTCAGGTCAGCAACCTTCCTCCTATATAGCAGGGATTTTAGACCGAGCATCCTATTTCTTTGTCGTCCGTTTGGGATGAGCGAATAACTTAAGCCAAACCATCGCATTATTAATTTTCTAGAGAAATTATTTTGAACGCTTTCCAGCATGTCGATATCCATTTCTTGGTAGGACTGAGAACTGTAGTTGCAGACTCAACTACGGGGCGTACGTATGTTACGTAGACTCGCAGAAGCGTCTCAGGATTTTCACTTTCAAGAACCTTGAAGAGAGTATACGTGCGAAAGTTCGCAATTTTCACCACAGAATTGTAATGCTCATCAAAATTGAACTTCTTATTTATTAGGAAACCCAAACCTCGAACATTCTCAACCACTTTGAGATCAGTGTCTTGTAACTTATAAACAGGTGGTCTTTCTGTATAATTCGTCCCAATAGGTAAGCAGCAGGATTTCTGCGGTGCAAGCGGGAGTTCCCACCGGTTAGCCCAACTACCTATGTAGTCAAGTGCAGCTTGGATGCTGTAAGCATCTTCGTCTTCCTTGATTGTTTTGTATATTTTTACATAATCAACGTATATTTTGCAAGTCACTCCCAATCCTTTAATAGTATCTGAAAACTCATAAGTGTATAGAAGGAAAAGTAGCGATGAGCGTATTCCTCCCTGCGGAACGGAACACCAGTTGAACACGGGGGATAGTGCTCCTTCGACCTTAGCCTGGTGTGTTCTCTCGATAAAGAAATCGCGAGTCCATTCGGTTATCAAAGGATGAATACCAACCATGTTCATTTTGTGCAATAATTTGGGTACTGGGACCTTATCGAAAGCCTTCGAAAAGTCTAGATATACCACATCTATCCTATTTTTGTTTTCCATTGCTTCGGTCCAGTCATTGAGAGACGTGAGCATTGATGTTTCTACAGATTTTCCTTGCAAAAAACCAAATTAGTTATCTGAAATCATCTCTATATGCGCTATGGTATCCTTCTGATAATTTTTCGAAGGTCCCGGCAAACACTGAAGTAACACTTATAGGGCGATAGTTTCTCGGATCGCCCAACGGAGACTTTTAACAAATAGCGTAACGAAAGCGTGCTTCCACCTATTGGGCACTTTGGACGTCATGATGCTGAAATTGAAAATGTGTTCTAAAGGATAAACTATCTGGTAATATCATGAGTCTCCTCTTTGTGGAGAGCAGAAAATGAATTTTAACTATACATCTTCACCCTGTGTTTGACGTGCTGAAGAGTTCGAACTCACAGGTTTGCCGACGTGCTTAAGGAAGTGCGATGCAAGCAGATTTGCCTTGTCAGATGGTGATAAATAAGGGCAGCAATTATTATCAAATAGGGTGTCCCTTTTCCATTCAAAGGTTGGTCGATCAGCATCAAAAGAAATGCGGAATTACTGTAGAATGATCGCTGCTTCCTAAGGGAGAACCAACGCAGATATCATCTACAAACCCTTGCTTGTTGCACAAGCAACGCGCTACCTCTAGTTGGGCAAGGCATGAGCTGCTCTAATCCATGGGATTCAAACATATCGCGAAAGGCCGCTGACGTACGACATATATTCGTTGCGTATAGATCTTTGAGGTTAAAATCACCAAGAACAATGCTCGGAACGCAACATGAGCAAAAATAACTGATGGCGTTTGCAAGTTGGCCAGAGCAGTAGTGTCATAAGTTAGTGCGTGATACACTCCTACAATACGGAACAGCTCAGGGTGATGTCCGAAGTCACAAACTAATAGCTCATACTTATCACCAGTTGATTCGTGAAAAATTAAATTGCACGGTAAGTAGTTTTTCACAAGAAGAAGTACTCCTCCGCCTTTTTACGATTACGATCACACCATACTCCTGCATATTGAGAACAAGCTATTCTTAAAAGATGATTTAATTAGCTTTGAGAGGTCAGCCATGTTTTAGTCAGAAGGACCACGTCATAGTTATACTGACAAAGGCCAAAGTCAAAAAATTACAATTCTTCACTAACGACCTAATATTCGAGAGAAGGCAGAGAAGCTTGGAATGTGGTTTCCTGCAAAAGCTCAGCAGTTTTTCGAAGGGCTAAAGTGCTGCGAGGGACCGATTCCGTTGCTGGCATTTAGCTGTGAAGGTGGTAACTGCTGAACGTGCTGAGACAGCGAACTGTCCCCTCCACAGTCAACAGTTGACAATCCTCGATTGCTTAGACGTTCACATCGTCTGTGACCTCTTTCCTCCCTGGTGAGTGAGGGCGAAGGTAAATGCCCCTTTGAAACGGAAAGAAGCGCAGACGAGGGGCACGTCTGGTTGCTTCAGCTTGAACCGACTAGCGGGAAAGACAACTTTTACAAGCCTTGGCCTATTACCGGGGCATATAATAGTAGTGTAAAATCTATTACTCTAGAACTATGTTTAATATTTACCTTCTTAAAAATACATTTAGTTAATTACGCCAAGTGGCTAGAAATACAAGGACGATCAAAATATTATGGGCTATCGAAAATTCTAAAATTATAACACAAGAACTCTCAAGAATTGATGCTTGTGGTGTTAAATTATATTCCGCTGATTTTACAGATATGTTCACAAGTATACATACCTTACACTGTTATAATGGAGAAAATGAGAAACCTTGCACTTTGCTTCGAGAATTCTGATAAAAATTTCTTAGCAATCAACGGTTTCAAAACTTTCTGCACAGATATTTCAAATCAAAATGATAAATATAGATGCTACAACGCAACAGATCTGTTATACATTATAGACTATTTATTGAATTTTAAACACAACAAAGGAGTTCCTCAAAGCGGTAACTTTAGCCCTTTACTCGCCTATCTAACCATGCCAATGTTTGAATTTAAGTATTCTAAAAATACAATCCTGAACAGAAGCCAGCTATTTAAGCCGTTCGGACGGACGACATACTTATTGTTCACAAAAACACAGAAGCTTGCATTGACTACATACTTACGTTGGTTTACAAAAATACACTGGAGATGAAAAAGACACATGGAAATGAACATAAATGTAGCCTTTTAGACATGCATAGGCCTAAAAGTCGGAAATAATAAAACTGAAGGCAACTTATACAACAAAACAGATTCTTCAAACTTTAAAGCAAATCGCTTCCGCAGGCTCACAAGTTTCAGTCAGAGTCATGTCACTTACACAAAAACACTTAGAATAGCTATTGTCCGCTCAACATTTCAATATTTTGTAGTAAGGTACAAGAACTTCGCAGAATACTTGCCGATAATGAATTTAGCACAGAAATTATCGCTGCAAACGTAAGAAAATGCTTAAACAAAGACAGACAAATGTTACATAAATATGGCATATTAGGTATCTATAGTAAAGCAATCAGCTTAGTGGGAACTCTCATATAGTTAGAGGTTTTTGTTTTAATTTACTTTGCTAAGATGCATATTAGAGTAGATCTTTTGGAAATCGGTATACCGGTGGAGGGAATGTGGAAACAATGAAAAGGACTAATACTGTCCCAGTAAAATTACTTCAGGGTGTAGTAAAGTATCATACCAAGAATTTGAAGAATAAAAGGAATACCGTAATGACAACAAATATCATAATATTATACATATTCATACTGATAGCGTGTAATAGAGAACTACTTTGTATTTATATTTATATGGATACTTTATATGGGAAAACTAAACCAACTAATTGTAAGACCGGTGGGCAAAAGCTAACTAACTAACTAACTAACTAGCTAACTTGAATATTTTTAAAATACTGACAACAAATTTAAAAATAAAAATATCTACGGAAATAAATAAATAAATAAAGGAACAAAAATAAAACAAAGACAAGCAAAAAAGAATTGAAAAATGATTTTAAAAAACTTAATGAAGGAGACAAATGAGTAAATAAATACAAAAATACAATTATAATAAAAATAAGAAGAAAAAATAAAAACAAAAATTGGCTCAAACACTGAACCCGTGCCCCAGTCCTCCGCGCGCCGGAGCTGGTCTTCTACGACGCCGGTTAAATCCACCTCCGGCAACGGGCCATCTAATCTCGGAGTTCAACTTTCAGGACGTCATTGGAACCGGACTACCGGAAACCACCTCCCACCCTTACACGGAAACTGCCTATTCATCTGCACTTATAACTGTCGTATGATCGCATCTGAGCAGAATCTTCGGACACTGATTTACAGAAGCCGCAACATCAAATACGACGATATCGCCCTGCAGGAAACGAAAGGCAGAGCGGCAGCTATAAGAAGGACCGACCCCAACGAGCTTTTCATTATAGGAGCCAAGGTGGACAGAAAGAATATTGGCGGAGTTGGACTCGCCAACTCGACAGTGCACCACCTAGTAGACTCTTACAAGATCATCAATCCCTATCAAAAAGGGATATGCTCCAAGATCTGCGGCCAAAGACGAAGAAAAGGCGGAATTCTACAAGCTATTCGAAAGGCCTGTCAATAACGAGAAAAGCTACTACAAAGTTGTTGTTGGGGACTTTAACGCTTCCGTCCGTACGTATGATCACGACGAATAGAGGCTAGAACCACATGGAACTTCCTTTCAAGTCGGAGGAGTTGGAATATGCAATAAAGTCGTATGATTGGAATCTTCTTGAAGATCCATCGGAAGACTACGACCTTTTCTCCAAAGGACTGTTGAAATGGCTAGCAGCTCTTGTGAAGTCACATCACCGTCTGCCTCAAGACTTAACGCCCATCTGATTAAACTTTTGAGCAATTAGAGCTGTCAAGCTGGATCCTAATGCCTCCCATCTGGAAAAAGTCACCATCTCGAAGGCCTGCCGAATTGCAGTGAGGGAGTCCATACAAGCCTACAGAAGATTGAAGCTGTTAGAAGTCGCTGCGAAAGGTTCAAGCATAAAGCGCTGCAAGCGAGATCTCTGCGACCAGAAGGCAATAATGTCAGCCCTTATGGACAAGGATGGAACAACGGTAACGTCTCGAAGAACGATAGAAGCCATCGTTCAAGAAATCTACAGAGATCTTTTTCGCTCTTCCATCACTGTCCCAAAATGCTTGATGCCACCAGCTGAGGAAGCACCTCCCACTCTGGAATCAGAAGTTGCTCATGCCCAGAAAGATGACGCCAGGCACTGCTCCCGGGCCAGACGGCAGTCATGCAAGGAATTGAAAACAGTACTAATCTTCAAAAAAGGTCAACAGGAAGATATTATCAACTATCGACCTACCAGTCTTCTCTCGTTTGTGCACAAGATCCTCACTAAGATATTGCTTAACTGGATGACTATCTACCAGTGGATCAAGCAGGGTTTCGCAAGGAGTTCTCCTGCATGGACCATATTCTGACTGTCTCACAACTCTTCGAAAGGAGCCGCGAATACCACATCCCACTTGTCCTTGTCTTCGTGGTTTATCGGAAATGTTCGACTCTGTGGAAATCAACGCCATTCTGAACGCGCTTGGGCATGCTGGTATACCATCGCCCTACATCCGACTTTTCGACGAATGCTTCTCGAACACATCGACAACCATGCAGTTGTTCGATCAAGAGCTTAAAATTCCTATCGGGAAAGGAGTATGACAGAGAGATGCGATTTCTCCTAATATTCACTGCGGCACTCCAGGATGCTATAAAGGACTTGAACTGGGACGACAAAGGCTACCTTGTGGGCGATAAACGGATCAGCAACCATCGCTTCGCCGACAATATTGTTCTCATCTCTACCAGCACGGCAGAAGTCAGGGAGATGCTGGAGGAGCTCAATGTAAAAGGTATGAAAGTAGGATTAAACAAGAATATGTCCAAAACGCAGTCTGTAGTCAACCAGTGGTGTGACGCGGAGCTCGAAAGATTAAATGGAGTCGCTCTACAACGGTCAACTCCTACGTCTATCTGGGAAGAGAGGAGAATATTGGTAACGATCTCGCTTCTGAAATCGCCCGCAGGAGACGCGCAGCGTGGGCGGCCTTCAGTTCGATTCGCGAAGTCATCGATCAGGTCAAGGATGCCGGCCTCAGAGCCTTGATATTCAACGCCTCTGTACTACCTGCGATGTGATACGCGATAGAAACCTGGCCCGACAACAAGACAATCGCCAGAGCAATGCAAACTGCGCATCGTGCACTGGAGAGATGTCTTCTGAGGACAAGCCTTCATCAGTACTGGCAAGAAGGCCTACGAAACTCGGAGCTACGGGATAAGTCGCAATTAGCAGACCCGCTGCAGTACATGAAGAAGTCCAAATATCGCTGGGCCGGACACGTGCTCCGACGAAAGGAGGATAGATATAGTTTCCGTGTCACAGAATGGCTCCCCAGAGACCATAAGAGACCACTGGGACGACCGCCAACGCGATGGGCAGACTCATCCTCAAGATCTTTCAGAGAGCGGAATCTGCCTTACTGGATGCATGCTGCCAGAGATCGAGCGGTCTGGAAGAGTTGTGGTCCCCACTGAAAAGACCCCCAGCCGACGAAAGGACCATCAAAGTATTAAAGTAAGCAAGTATTAAAATTTAAAATTTACAAACGTGAAAATTCTGACACCTTCCTTCTTCATTGATGAGTAACCGAGGAGGTGTTGTAATGAACAAGGTTTGTCTGGAGGGAGGTGGAGAAACGAACCATAGGACTTTACTTTTACTGTTATTTCTTCAAAATATTCAAGTAAATTCTAAGGCAGGGATGCTAGTATGCAAATTGCTTGCTTGTAAGCATGTTTTCTGTGTTTGGGATAGCTAACCGGAAACCGAATTCGTCAACAATTATGCCCGCGGGTATGCGGGGTATAGGGTTATAGATAAGGAAGAGATAGAGATGAATGCTTCATTGTGGGTACCTATACCCTTATACCCGCTGGTTAGTCGTTCATGAATCCGGCCAGAGGAGACTATCTCAACGGTAGGTCGGGATCTCCCTTGTGTCGTATATTGGCAGAATCGCTTCTCTATGGGAAACAAGAAAATGCAAATATCTCGACCCCAATATAACTCTGCGCAGAGTTAGGAAGGACGGAATCTACACCGTTTACGGCGCTAGCATTCTGCCGGCGCGCGGAGTGCGGGTTCAGGTTTGTTGGAAGCAGCGACGATGTGCAAGCAGTGGAGGCGCAGTGGATAGAGGGGCGGAGTGGTGAGACGCACAGGTTTGTGGTTCGGCTTCCTTGGATCTCAACCTTTTTGCACTTCGTGAAAGAGATTCGCCACAGTCAAGCAAAGCACTTATTGTAAAAAGGCAACGAGAGGACGGCAGAAGGCAAACCTGGCTCCATAGGTACTATCGCACTTCGCGACTCCAGGGAAGGAAAGGTTTCTTCGCCTAAACATCGCCGAGAGAGGTAATTTAAGGCGCTCATCACTTATGCAAAGTCTGCTTGAAAATTTCAGGTGATTAGGGTGGATTGGTGCAGGTATGGATGGGCATAGTTGAGTGACGTTACTCATCTACCTCTACCGTACCCCATGTAATCACTCGAAATTTTAAAAACGGACCTCATATAATTGGTCAACGCCCTATATGAGCGAAGATTGGGTGCCTTCGTTGTCCATGACCCCACCACCCATGCATATATGTACTATACTTCGGACCGAATCGAATAATTTCGAATGAATATTCGAATAAATTCGAATATTCGAATATTCATTATTCAAATATTCGGTGAGGTCCAAAATTCGAATATCTTCATTATTCGAATATTCGATGAGGCCAAAAATTCGAAAATATTCATTATTCGAATATTCGCTGAGGCCCAAAATTCGAATATATTCGTTATTCGAATATTCGACAAGGTCCAAAATTCGAATATATTCGTTATTCGTATATTCGACAAGGTCCAAAATTCGAATATATTCGTTATTCGACTATTCGACGTGCCCTAAAATTCGAATATATTCGAATATATTCGACGCTACTGAGATAGACTACTGGGTGTCAGTTTTTACGCCTTCTGGATATAACTCGCCTAAAGTCAAGTATATGAAAAACCAAGGATATATTTGAGCTCAGCAGCTCGAGCTCTATCGTTTGATATACATATTTCATATGTAGCCATGAAATTATTCGAAATTGGAAACATGTTTAATTACCTAAGCTTGAAGGCCGACCTACGATGGACTTGAGAAACATGAATGATGCGGCCAAGGTCGGCCTCTGTCGAAAGTACTTCATTGTCGGTTTGTTTAGTCTACCGTTGGTGTGGCTTAGAAACACAATCTGGTTCTCTGGTTGAGGCTTTCTTCGACCGCAATCACCGGCCACCAATACCAATCGGAAGTATGTCACGCTGAGTGCCATAGGAGCGATCTTTTGGTTAATAGTAATATGTGTCTGGGAGACCATCTTCCAGTCGTACCGTTCGAAAAGTGTCGCATGGGCGGACTACTTGACATTCATCTTCTCAGTCGGAAGGGTATAAACTGGCTGCGATCTCACCCCAAATTGCCACAGCCATCACTCATCCTTCTCAAAGTCCTTTTCTGTGATTCACTTGTAGGAGACCTTTTTCTCAGCTTAACGACGAGGTGTTTCCTCACTCAATTGTTGTTTTTTCTTGTCCGGGTTTGTAACATAAAACATCATATACATATTAACATAATGCCGAGTTAGCCTAGTGGTTAGTAGGGTAGTTTCATGCACAAACGGTCACAGGCTCGACTCCCGGCTCCGGCACGCCATGCCCTGCAAAAATTGCAAAAATGGCAACGGTTCCAGCTCAGGCTCAGGTTTACAGGCCGGCTGATGGAGGAACCTCGTCACAAAACCATGATCACAAGTCGCAATAGAATCAGTGTAAAGGCTAGGACGTCACCCGGAAGTGGCGCACAGAACCCCCGCCCGAGTTCTGTGGTCAGTATGCGAGGGCTACCGAGGCCCCAACGACCTCGGCTAAAGAAGCTAGTTCGACTGGGGACTCTGAATGTGGGAATGCTGACCGGAAGATCTAGGGAAGTGACTGACCTGACGAAGCGCAGACGGACACAAGTCCTGTGTCTGCAGGAAACGCGATGGAAAGGGGCGAAAGCAAGGGACATCGGAGAAGGGGTCAAGCTGTACTACAACGGAGAGGACACCAACCGGAACGGGGTAGGGATAGCTGTCGCGGCGTCCCTCAAGGATTCAGTAGCGGCTGTCCAAAGAATAAACGACCGCATCATGCCACAGCGGCTGGACACGAAGGAGGGTTACTGGACCATCATGTCTGTCTACGCTCCGCAGACCGGATGCTCCGAGTAGGACAAGGATGACTTCTATCTCTCGCTCGAGGAAGCCATAAGGTCTGTACCAGAAGGCGACTACCTCTCCATAGCAGGGGACATGAACGGGCATGTGGGGAGTGGCAGAAGAGGAGTGGAAAGGGTTCATGGAGGTAAAGGGATCGGCCTGATAAACCCGAATGGAAAACGAATTTTGGATCTGGCTATCGCCCACGACCTGGCTGTGTGTAGCACCTTCTTCGCGAAGAGGGAGAGCCAGAAGGTGGCCTATGCTAGCGGAGGAAGAAGGACGGAAGTCGACCACATCCTGGTTCGAAGGGCTACCCTGAAAACAGTCCGGGATGTGAAGGTCATTCCGGGAGAAGACGTGGCATCACAGCATAGACCCTTAGTAGCCGACCTTAGCATAACTCTACCCAGCAGGCCCAAAGTGAGGACGGAACCCAGGATCCGATGGTGGAGACTGCGGGGTTCAGAGCGGAACGAGCTGCGAAGGGCAGTGCTCGAAGCAGGCCTTCCAGATCCAGCTGGTCCCGTGAACGAGACCTGGAGGAGGGTAGCCCAAACAATTCTGAGATGTGCCAAGGAAACCCTGGAAGAAACAAAGGGCGGAACCAGAGGGGATAAATCGGCATGCTTCTGGAACGAAGAGGTGCAGGCTACGGTGAAGAGGAAGAAGGAGGCCTACAAGCTGTGGCAGAAGACAAGGGCACCCGAGCATCTCACAGCCTACAGGAAGCTGAAGAGGCTGGCAAAAACAGCTCTAGCGAAGGCAAAGAACGCGGAAATGGATGCACTGTACGAGAAACTAAACGGGTCAGAGGGAGAGAAGTTCGCCATCCGCCTGGCCAAGGCGCGTCATAGAGCTAGCCTCGACATTCGAGTAGTGAAGACTGTGAAGAGTGCTGACGGTAGGGTCTTACGGAAGTCGGCCGAGGTCAGAGAGAGATGGGAGGAGTACTTCAAGGAACTCCTGAACGACGAGTTCCCTCGTCGGGAGGCCGAGGAAGAACAACCAACGGAAGGACCCATCCCACCCGGCGGAGTGGCGTTCTATCCCCCGCCCTTTAAACAGAGGCGTGGCAAATGTCTGCGTCTCCACTATCTCGTAAGGCAGCCACTGGACTCTCGAGCAAGCCCAGGGGGTTGGGGGTGGGCGGGCCAGGGGGACGAGGGGATAGAACGCTCGACCCCCATCCCACCCTGGACACAAGAAGAGGTTCGCAAGGCCATAGGGAAGATGAAACTCGGAAAGGCAGCAGGGCCTGACGGTGTGCCAGTAGAGACTTAGAAGGTGCTTGGGGACCTCGGAATCAATGGCTGACGCAGTTCCTCAACAGGATCACGAAAGAAGGTAAGATGCCGGATGACTGGAGGAACAGCACCATAGTCCCCATCTTCAAGCAGAAGGGAGACGCTTCCGAATGCTCCAACTACCGAGGGATCAAACTGATCTCACACACGATGAAGATCTACGAACGACTTATCGACTCAAGGCTGAGGGAGATGGTACCCATCTCCCAGGTGCAGTGGGGCTTCATGCCTGAGAGGTCCACCACATACGCCATCTTCATCGCTCGTCAGGTGATGGCGAAATATCGGGAGAAACGAAAACCCTGCTACCTGGCATTCCTGGACCTGAAGAAGGCCTACGACCGGCTAGCTCGGGCCGTAATCTGGAATGCCTTCAAGGGAGGGGTGTCCCGGAACGTCTGATCACGGTCATAAGGGACATATACGAGGGCTCGAAAGCGGCGATACGAACTCCACACGGGGTGACAAGGAAAGTGGACATCACAGTGGGGGTACACCAAGGGTCGGCTCTGAGCCCGTTCCTCTTCCTGCTGACGCTTGACTCTATAGTGAACCACCTTGAGGAAGGCCCTCTCAGAACGATCCTCTGAGCAGACGACATCGCCCTAGTAGCCGACAACCAGGAGGAGCTGGAGGAGAAGGTGCAGCTGTGGCAGAGAGCCCTCGCAGAGAACGGCCTACGGCTGAACGTGAAGAAGACGAAGTTCATCAGCTCTGAGCAGTGCGCTGGATCGATCCTAGACTGCCAAGGGGAAACGGTCGAGAAGGTGGAAGAATTCCGCTACCTCGGAAGTGACCTATCCGAGGAAGGAAGTGTGGACCAGGCGGTCAGGGGACGGATAAACGAAACCCTGGGTAAGGCGCAGGAGCGGCAACTGCACGCGGCGGAGATGAGGATGCTGAGGTGGGCATGTGGATGGACCCGTCGGGACAGGGTGCAAAACGAGGATGTTAGGGCAGTGATGAAGACAGCCCCGATCCAGCTGAAGATGAGAGAGCAGCGCCTGAGGTGGTATGGACACGCCCTCAGAAGACCAGAGGATCACCCCACAAGATTGGCCCTAGATGTCGAGGCACCCGGTAAGCGTCCGAGAGGAGCCCCAAGGAAAAGATGGAAGGACGTCATCAAGAGAGATCTCGCCGAAGTCGGCGCCACAACAGATGACGCCCTTGATAGGATGAGGTGGCGACAGATCACAAGAACAACGGACCCTGCGACTGCGCGGGACTAAACGCTCAGGAGAAGAAGAAGAAGATACATATTAACATAATGCCTTTAAATAACATGTCATGTTTGAGATTACGTTTATTTCTGTATTTGCTTTACGAGGGTCATTAGAAGCCGTAGAATATCTACTATTTCAACCAAAGCATTCTTTATTGATAAATTTTGTGGCTAGAAGCCGTAGAATGCTTACAATTTCAACCAAAGTATTCGCTATTGACAAATTTTGTGGCACTATGTCAGTTGTGCGTTACGGTCGGAATTTATTAAGATTAGAAGAGTTTGGATTTGAAAATTGAAGACACGATCTTACAGAAGAAATTAGAAAAAAGGCATTTAGCATAGGGCTCAATTTCGCCTTTAATTCAAATACATCTGTCGTATACTTCGGACCGAATCGAATAATTTCGAATGAATATTCGAATAAATTCGAATATTCGAATATTCATTATTCGAATATTCGGTGAGGCCCAAAATTCGAAAATATTCATTATTCGAATATTCGATGAGACCCAAAATTCGAAAATACTCATTATTCGAATATTCGACGAGGCCCAAAATTCGAATATATTCATTATTCGAATATTCGACAAGGTCCAAAATTCGAATATATTCATTATTCGAATATTCGACAAGGTCCAAAATTCGAATATATTCATTATTCGAATATTCGGTTTTTCGTGAAACCGAATATATTCGATTATTCGTTTATTCGAAAAAATTTTGGAAGGACACAAGTATAATATGTACCCATATACGGGTGGGTGTAGCACAATGAGGTGCAATAAGGAATACCAGTAAGAGCGGACTGGCAGAAGGATCCAGTATGAAGGAACGAGTGAGGTGGGGAGGGGGCAGGCCGTCACATTCGCAGGATTTGTCACCGAGATCATGCAACCAACGTCTAGATTCAGAAAACGATTCACATCGATGTTGAGAAACATGCGCATAGTTTCCAAAAAAAATATCAGCGACGTTGCATGCATAGCAGAGAGCAGCATGACCGACAGAATACTGAGTATCACAAACTAAACCAGTGACGTTATACGGCGGTCCCGAGGGAAGGCTATGATGAAGGTATGAAGGAAGTAATGAATAGCTTCATGCGGTAAAAGTGCACAGCAGAACCCTGTCTTTCTTCTTCTTCTTCAGCGTTTGTCCCGCTTCGTGGCGGGGTCCGCTATTCTGGTGTTATGACGCCACCTTTCCCGAGTCAGCGCTAGATCAGGGTGGACGCCTACAACCTTCAAGCCCATTTAACGTATCAGCCCAGCGCTGCTTCGGGCGCCCTCTAGGCCGCTTTCCTATTACCTCGAAGCTAAGGCCCATCTTGTGGACGCTGTCTTCTTTCCCTCGCAGAATGTGGCCCTACCATCGCACGCGAGCTTCGCGCATCTTGTCAGCTATCGGCGCAACACCGAACATCTGCCTTCTGACATCGTTTCGTGTGCGGTCCATGCGCGTGACTCCAGCCGTCCAACGCAGCATCTTCGTCTCCATGACGCCGAAGTGCGTTTCAACTTCCTTCCGGACGACTGCTCTGTTGATCTTCGACTTAAAGCGCTCTAGTATTTTTTGTCGCAGAGCACGCCAGTCAACGAGCGCCACTTGGAGCAAGTGCACTCACGCGTGAATTCACTTCAACCATCAGTTTGCCATCAGACGCTGACTGCTGATCCCAGGTACTTGAAGGCCACAGTGCTGAAAGCTCGATGCCGTTAACCTTGATGGAGCTGGACTCAGTAACGCCCGTCGTTAGATATTCAGTCTTCTTCACGTTCGGTTTGAGTCCAAACCGCTCCAAGCGATCACACCAAGCTTGCACCTTTCTATCGAGCTCGAGTTCATATTTGTCTTCGCCAGCGAGCATTACGTCATCAACATAAAGCAACGTCCAAGGAACGGGCTTCCGAGGATCTCGTGTGATGGCGCACCCCGACAGAGATGGGAAACTCCATCGAAGTTCCAGCTGCAGCTTGAACTCGACTCTTTGGACAAGAGTAGAGAATTCGCACCCACTCTGTGAGCTCTTCGGGAACTCCATGATGTCGCAAGGCGTACTATATCACTTCACGCGGTACGCGATCAAAGGCCTTCTCTAAGTCGAGGAAGGCGATATGCACTGGATTCTGTTTCTCGCGATGCTTCTCTATCAGGAGGCGTGCGGCGTGTATAGCATCAACGGTGTCACAGCCAGCCACGAAGCCGCACTCATTGCTGGAAAGCTGGACGATGTCCCGAATTCGTTCATCGACAATTCGCTCAAAGATCTTCATGTTGTGCGAAAGCAAGCGAATCGGACAGTAATTGGAGCAGTCTGCAGAACTGCCCATCTTCTTCCAAATCGGAATCGTCGTACTTTCGCGCCAACACTCAGGCACTTTCTTCTCCGCCACAACCTGATTAAAGAACTTCGCCAATCACTCAGCAGGGTAAAGGTACTTAGACTTCCATAAATCAGCTGCCCTTCATCGGGTCCAGTTGCCTTGTCTGGCCTCATCTTCTTCAAAGGCGCTTCAGTCTCCTCCACGGAGATCTTCTGGACAGGGCGTGCGTTGGAGCCGTTGAACTGATGGCTGCAAGAGGAAACTACCGTAGAGATTTCCTCAAAATAATCGAGCCATCGCTTCAATGCCTTCTTGCCTTCTCCATAAGAAGATGGCCGTTCTCATCATTGATGCTGAAGAACTTCTCGATGTACTCGGTCTGCCGATGGCGATTCTTAGCAAGCCGGTACAGATACCGCTCGCCATCGCGTGACTCGAGCTTCTAGTTGACATCTCCATAATGAGTGGCTTTTGCAACAGCCACGGCCTTCTTTGCAGCTTTCCTCGCTTCTTGGTACTTCCGCCAGTTATCGGCCGTCTTTTCGCCGAGAAACACGTGATAAAGCGACTTCCTCTCTCGCACTTTTGCTTTCACGTCATCTGTCCACAGCCATGCCTGCTTGTCGACCTTCCGTCGCCCAGGCCTCGTGATGCCGAGCTCCGACCGTGCAGCGTGACGAATCGCGTCGGTCGCCTTCTCCCAAGTTTCGTCGACAGTTGTCACTGTCGGTAACCGATTGCGAGAAATCATAGCTGCTTCCTTCTCTCACATTCGCCACCACTTGATTCTTGGTGCACTGCATCGCCCGACCTGCTTCAGGCTCGGAGGGGCGATCTTCAAAGTGCAGATAAGCGGTCGGTGCTGTGGGGCGACCGTCTCATATGGCACGATCTTCGCTTATGTGACAAAACCTCGGTCGCGATCCTTGACAAGGAGAAAGTCTATCTGAGTTTTGGTACACCCACTATAGTATGAGATAAGGTGTGAGTCGCGTTTTCGAAAGACGGTGTTCACAATGGTGAGGTTATGCGCTTCCGCATACTGAAGAATATGCTCATCATCGGCGTTGCGAGACCCGTATCCGAAACCACCATGACAGCTGTACTCGTCATTTGTAGCACCTACGAGCTCATTAAGTTCACCAGCGACTATGGTGACATCTTTCGACGGCGTACAAATATCTACGCTTAGGAGCATCGTTCAGAAATTGCTTAGCAAAAAACACGTCGGCATAAACCTTTTGAAAGTCTTGGACGGCTAGGATCGAAGCATCCCATATGAAATGCAGAGATAGTAGAGCAAATGATGCAGAGAAAATCCACGATATCACTGATATCACGGATAGGGTTGAAATCATCAACAACTCTAACAGAGGGCACTGGAGCTTTGCTTTCAGGTATGCCTTGGATTACCGCTGATCTTGAACGCTCGGGATCCTCCTTCGTCTCGCCATCAACGAGGATAAGAGGGACGAAGAGGAGGCGCTGGAAACGTAGGATGGTGCTGCTTCTGAGGTAGCTCGAGCGACGCTTTGAGTTGACTGTTTTTCTCACGAAGAACTGCCACTTCTTGAACTAACTCAAGCACTTCCTCCAGTATCTAGTCCTGTCGCTTGCGATCTTGTTGAAAGAATGATATAATTGATCGAAGGTGGAGACGGTTATTTTCTTCAGCGAGCAGAGTTCTGAGCTGGTTCCCTAGGTCGAGTGCATTATTCAGATTCACTGTCGTATTGTCGCGGACTTCTCCGGTGGTGGTCTACAAAGCCTGGGATTCCATGCGGCTTGTGGCGTTACGAAGAAATCCATTACAAGCAGCTAGCCATGAACAGGTACGAACTGAGACATACGAAGGGTTGCAGAAGAGGCGAACGGTTAGCAAGAAATCGATACTAGACGAATACGCAGCGATTGATCGGGAGAGCAGAGAGGACCCGACCGCAATTTGTTAGGATATAAGCACCGTATCGTATCGTATCCTTCACGCAACGGCCATATTTCATCCACACACGACCAACTTACCTGAGTTATGCTTCATATCTATTTTGATTTCCATGCCAAAGCACCATTAGCTTTTTAAAATTATGACGTATAATATAGTAAAGGCAAAGTGAGAGCAGCAGCATTCTGCTGGGACACTTGTGTGGGACTTGTCCTCCAGCAGAACTTCCTGCTTCTATGGGTACTCTAGCCTGTGCGTGGGAACTACGAGCCTTCAACAGCAGATTCCATTCAACGGATGGAGATAGAATTCATAACTAGTACTAGAACAGTGGATATGTTCTCTACCTCGACGACGTTCCAAGAGCGGTAAGAACGGCTTGGCCAAGTCCTCGGAGAAATCGATACGGATTTTGACGGGTGGCGATGAAGTATATGAGTGGCAGAGTGACGAAGCATTGAATGGCTAGTCCTAAAGCTTGAAGTTATACGGCTCCGATCTTTATTGAGCCTCCGACCATTTATTTCTCCAGAACCAGTTTTTCAGGTTTTGAGTACCCCAATGGTCGGAAAAAACTCACCGAAGGTGACGGTGATTATAAACATGCCGAGAGTTTGAGCCGTGTATGCTAGGTCCATCACCTCCAGCATTTTTTGAGCGATTAGTGAAGGAATGCCGATCGGTCCGAACCTGAAGCAGGAGTCAAATACGAGCCCTTCGTCACTCTCTGAGGATGACCTACCACATTATAATGAACACCATTTTCGTGATTACCACATCTAACGCCATGAAAAACTCGACCAATGGACGAGCAGGTTTGCCAACACGCGAGATTACAATGCCCATGACAATGCAGAATATGATAAGTCCTGAACGAAAACGCACTTTGGAACTTTGGGACACACACTGGGACATAAGCCAGAATAGAAGTAGCGAGGAAAAGACATCATTTCATTAGAACACAGAATAAGACATTTAGCTGACGCCTACTGTAGGATCCATCAAAACTAGTGGCTGCTACAAAATTAGAAAATACTGGAAAATTCAGACTATCCCATTGAAACAAGTTTAATTCATTTTGAATGCAATTTTTGCTATTTATATGAACGAACTTTCACATATCTTCAAAATCCTCACAGGGCCGGCCGCGAGTGGCTCTGTATAGTACTCTTAAATGAATCGAACAAACGATCGCTTCTGTATAGCTAGTAGCATCAAATACCTTTATTTTTGCGATTTTGCTAGATCAAATACTGAGAGGCAGAAGAAGGTATTTGGAAATTGTTATATTTGGACACATCTCTGATGTTGTAGCTGCTAAAAGCAAAGGGGCTTCGCCCCTTCTTCTTCTTCTTCTTCTTCTTCAGCGTTTGTCCCGCTTCGAGGCGGAGTCCGCTATTCTGGTGTGGTGACGCCACTTTACGCGATCAAATGCTTGATCGGGATGGATACCAGCAACCTTTAGGTCCACATGCAACGTATCAAGCCATCGCTGCTTCGGCCGCCCTTTAGGCCGTTTTCCGGGCACATCTATGTTAAGGCCAATCTTCCTAACAGTGTCACCACTAGCTCGAAGAACGTGGCCATACCATCGAAGGCGAGCTTCACGTAACTTGTCAGCAATTGGAGCGACACCAAACCTCTGGCGTATTTCATCGTTGCGAATGCGGTCCAGACGCGTAACACCAGCCGTCCATCGCAGCATTTTCGTTTCCATTACGCTGAGGCGAGTCTCAACCTCCTTGGTTGCAGGCCAGCACTCAGCTCCATACATCGCTACTGGTCGGACGATGGTTCTATAGATCTTCGATTTAAGGCGTTCCGGTATCTTCCTGTCGCATAAAACGCCTGTCATCGAGCGCCATTTGGACCACGCTGCGCTCACGCGCGAGTTCACCTCGAACGTCAGACTACCATCAGACGCAATTACAGATCCAAGGTACTTGAAGTTTGTCGTTCGTACTAGCGCAGTGCCATTGATCTCAATGGACCCGGCTGCGTTTACGTCTGTCGTCAAGTACTCAGATTTTTTGACGTTTAGCTTGAGCCCGTACATCGCCAAGCGGTCGTACCAAGCTTGCGCTTGTCGCTCGAGTTCGCTCTTCTCTTCGCTTGCAAGCATTACGTCATCTGCATACAGCAGCGTCCAGGGGGCAGGCTTCTGAAGGTCTCTCGAAATGGCATCCATTACGACAATGAATAGGAGCGGGGAAAGCGCAGAGCCCTGGTGAACACCAACGGAGATAGGAAACTCCGCCGATGTGCCGGCTGGCGCTCGCACACTACTCTTTGGCCCAGAGTAAAGTATGCGCACCCACTCAATAAGCTCTTCGGGAACACCGTGTTGTCGTAAGACGTACCATATAACCTCACGCGGTACACGATCAAATGCTTTCTCTAAGTCGAGAAAAGCTATGTGCAGCGGTTTCTGCTTTTCGCGATGTTTCTCTACCAAAAGACGAGCAGCATGTATGGCATCGATGGTGCCACTGCCCGCTACGAAGCCACATTGATTGGTGGAAAGTTGGACGATATCGCGAATACGTCCGTCTACAATTCGCTCGAAGATTTTCAGGGCTTCGCCCCAAACCCGGAAAATAGAACCCCGACCGTCTTCTTATATTCTTTAGGCCTTTTCTCATTCATTGAAGTAAAAAAAAACTGGTTTTGCTTATGGAATAGTATAGCGGGATACGGTAGGACAGAATCTTCCAAACTGCTCCTATGGGGCCTACCCACCCTCTATCGCACGTACGCGATTCACTCTATGAAGCACTCGTAGCGTACATTGCGAGGAATAGATAGAGAGCCTTAATCCGAAGTGCGTATTCTGCGGAAACACAAATGAAATCATAGACCGCTCGATGCAGTTCACAGTCCGACGGGAATAACATTACTCCGATTCCTTTACCCATTCTCCCTACCCCCTCCCCCTCTCCACCCACTCCCCCAGTACCCCCTTACCCATGAGCCGGCAGAAAGCGGAAGTGAGAATCAAGCACGCGCACACTCGTTGTTGCACGAAGCCTTCAAAAAGCCATCTGAAAATCTCACAAATGCTGTGCAAAGTCTTATCTCTGGCACGTCTTCTGGATCCAGATGCACATTGGATAACGTCTGTGACAAATTCGCTGAGTCCGGACGCATATGTCACAACGTCTACGACACGTCTTTTGCACCCAGACACACGCGGGACGACGTCTGTAGCATGTCTTCTGACGCCACGTTGGACGACACTGAGAGAAAATACTGGTCCCTTTATTGGTCCCTATCACTGATCCCCTCCAATAGTTCTATATGCTGGTTCCCCCTTTAATGGTTCTATTACTGGACCCTTTACTGAACCTCCTTAAATAGTCTTCACTTTATTGGCTCCCCTCTTGAGTGGTAATTAACTGGTACCTCATTTGTTGGTCCCCTTCACTGGCCCCTCCCCCTTTCGCCGGTCCCTATTACTGGTCCCTTCCTCACCGATCCTCCCTTCACTGGACCATTCCTCCCCCCGTTCACCGATCCCCATTACTGGTCTCTTTCTCACCAGTCCCCTTCACTGGACCCCTTCCCCCTCCTTCACCGGTCCCCCTTCACTGCCCCTTCACCAGTCCCCATTGCTGGCCCCACATTCACTGGTCACCCTTTATTGGTCAACCCTTTACCGGTCCCCCTTACTGGAATCCCAGTCCCCCATTACTGGTCCCACCCTCATTGGTAACACGTTATGTGAATCTGGAACCCTGGCGGGACATCGGTGACACCTCTTCTGAACCCGGACGCCTGTTGAACAACGTCGGTGACTTGTGTTCTCAACCAGAACGTGCTTTGCGCGACATCGTTGACACCAGGGATGAGCGGATTAACCGTTATCCGTTATCCGTTATCCGGTTTCCGGGGGGTTTTGGACTATTTTTTGTTGTTCGTTATCCGGCGATTTTGGGCAGGATAACGAACAACAAATTAGCTGAATCTTAACTTTGGATGTGGTGGGGAGGGCTATGTACAGGATCCTTCACGATCGTAAGAGTGGTCGTCAGAAACAACAGAAGTTTTCAAATCTAGAAGGGTTAATTGAAGTTTCCTCACTTGGGAACTGGCTACATAGTTTTAAAGATATCTATCTAACTTCCAGCCTTCCAGAAGGCGCGCTAAGCCTGTACCATACTTATGTGAGGCCTACTTAGCACAGCATTGTTCTTTCATCTCAAGTCATGTGCTGACCAAGAAGGCATACAAGCCGCCACTAGCAATCGTCAGAAGTGGAGAACCGCATCCTGGGAAGAATTTTTACCGCCGATCTTTCCATCGTATCATTTGTGGGTACACGATTGCCGTATGCTGTCGTGAATTATCAAAAAATACTGCAGTACAGCAGTGAATACTAGCAAAAGAAATAGGATTAATCAAAATACATAGAGTAAGCAACTTCTACATTAAAATTTTTAGAGGAGCAATAAACTGCTTAACAAACTTATCGTCTTGGGTGCTGAAGACATGTAGATTTCCTTTATTTTTTTGTGTTTTTTGTGAAACTTATCTGCAACATAGGGAACACCTCCGTTTTGGGGCTAGGTCGAATATTCTTCCTCAGATCCAGAAGGCCTGGATGTCATAACTCTTTGAGTGTTTGTTTGCCGTACACAACTGCTTGCAGCTACTACCCAAAAGTTAGTATTTTATCCATCCCTGATAATTCCACGTTGAAGTACCTTGGATCTTGGGATGCTATCGAGCAGCAAGAACAATAACGGTTCATTGCATGTGTAGGACAAGATCGTTATGTAAAGTTTCTTTGGCTGGATATTTCCTGCCTTCTTATTTTCAGAGACATCGGAAGAATTGCTCTTCCAAGGACTATTATATTTTTCAACTGCTCTATTTGAAAAGAGAGTTAAGCGCAGATTAAGACTCACAAATAAGACAATCCAACCTATCCTTTGGAAACAGGTGAAAAGCGGGTATGTTGCTGCCTGTGCGCTTGTCTACGTACGGATAGGCAGCAAACCCATAGAGCGTCGTTAGTGTGGCGACTGCAAAACGTATAAAAACACAATTAAAATGTCTAGAAATGACTTATAGATTAAAAGCGCTTCAAGCCCTGATCTGTTGTTGAAATTAGTGTAATTTAAAACGAGTTTTGCATTTTGTTGTTTGTTCGTTATCCGTTTTTCCCGTATCCGGCGATTTTCGGACAAAATTATCCGTTATCCGTTATCCGGTTTTCAAAATTTCATTATCCGCTCATCCCTGGTTGACACGTCGTGTGAATCCGGACCCCCTAGCGCGACGTCGATGACACCTCTTCTCAACCCGGACGTCCTTTGGACGGCATTGGTGACATGTCTTCTGAACCCAGACCCCTGTTGAGCGACGTCGGTGACACCTCTTCTGAACTCGGACGCTCGCTTTCACGACTTCGACGACACATGTTCGGAACTCGTACGCCCTTTATGTGAAATCGGCAACACGTCTTCGGACCCCTCTCAACACGACGTAGGTGACACTCCGCCTGAACCCGGATGGCTACTACTACACGTTTACGAAAGGCTAGATGGGCAGACGGACGGACAGACGGACGGACAGACGGAAGGACCGAAGGAAGGACATACATAACAGCTTACTTTTTTATATACAGTAAGACACCAGACGTCCAGCGGTCTAGCGGCCGCCAAACGCCCCTTCCCAGTACTCCCTTACCCACGTGCCGGCAGAGAAACGAAGTGAGAGTCACGCACACGATTGCTCGTTGCATAAAGCCTTTCAAAGCTTTTCCAAAAACCCAACGCATGCCGCGTAAAGTCTGGCGTATAGCACGTCTCCTGAATCTGAACGCAATTCAGTGTTCAGAATCCCAACGCATGCTGCATAACATATGTGACACATCTGCTGAGTTCCGACGGAAGTGACGTTACCACGACGCCCATGACCACTCTGCACCCGACACACGTGGCACGACGTCTGTGGCAGAAACTTTACAAACTCGACACCCTTTGAACGATATTGAGAGAAAATACTAGTCCTCCCTTACTGCCCCCCCCCAGTGGTCCCTTTTGCTGGTTCCCGTTTACTGCTCCACCTTAATGGTATCCTTACTGGTCCCTTCTCTACTGGTCTCCTCTCCCCTGAACCCCCTTTACTGGTTCCGCTTACTCTGATTCCTTACGCACGTTGGACGACGTCTTCATCAGGTTTTCTGAATACCGGCGCACTTGGGACGACGACTGAAGCGCGGCTTCCCATTCCCGGCGCTCGGCGCTTGATCCTCATCCTCACCCTGACACGTTGCCCGCTCAAAATATCGTAAAATTGGATGTAATAGTTCAAGGATATAAACCCGGCTGGCATACGCCGCCCTGTCGAAGGCATTCCTTGACTTTAGTTCCCTTCCTCGTGACTGACACGTGACCCACGAATTAAGCGAATTATATATATATATATATATATATATATATATATATATATATATATACTCGGGCGATCTCTTCGCAGGTCGGGACGGATTTTACGATCCGAAAGCGAAATTACGAGATAGAGAAAGGAAAAAACCGAGGCTTGTTTCGCTTTGTTTGGGTCCTGCATAGAGGCAACTTTGGAAGGGGTGGGGAGCCAAAGGGAAGAATCTCGAATCTCGGATATGAAGCGAATTCTCTGCTGGATGGACCACGCTTAGGGGGGGGGTTTTAAATGTTTTTTTCACACCTCGAATATTATTCGAGGTGTGGATATTATTTGATTGCCGCTGTATATCGACGTCGTGTTGTGTGTTTTTGATGTGAATTGCTTCGGAATTTGGCCAAGGAGAGGGAATGGGACGACTCATAGGAAATGCGCTAAACAATCGAGTTGGCGAAGGGATCGGAAGAAGTGGAGAACGTAGAAATGTTTGAATGAGCGAAATGAAGGAAGAGATAAAAAATCGTCTTACGATTAGTCCAGGGGATCGGAAGAGGAAATGGACCTAGAAATTTCTGAATGGGGCGATTCATAGGACTGGCTTAGAAAATCGAATTGGCTGAGGAGATCCGAAGGACTGAGGGAACTAGAAATCTGTGAATGGGCCTAATCAGAAGAAGAGCGTCCACAATGAAATATTTGGAAGAGATCCGAAGACGAAGTAAACCAACAAATTCCTGAATCGGACGACTCATAGGAATGGCTGGGAAAATCGACATCGCCGAGGCGATCTGAACAAGAAATAGACTTGGAATTTTCTGAATCGATCAAGTGTTAGGAGCGGCTTTTACAATCGACTAATTGGAAGAGGTCAGAGGACGAAATAAACCGATAAAGCTTAAGTTTCTCAATGGGACGATTCAGAAAAATGCTTCCATGCTTCCATAGTCGACTACCTGAAGAGGATCCGAATAGGACTTACTGAATTGTAAAAGTCAACCAGAATTTTTTTGCCAGCGTAGTCCAGTGTCAGACCGGAGCCCGATTGCCGCGCTATTGCGGCAGAGCAAAGTTGTGTTGTGGATTGTTCTGATTTCTGACTTCAGAGTTCTATGTTCCCTCGGATGTTCACTGGTATATTCTATGACGCTCCTGTTCGAGCACATTTAATTCTCCCCCTGACCGACGTTGCTGATGCGAAATCCTATGTACCTCAGTTGGAAGGTGGAGCAAGAAATGTGTCATCTTCGGAGCACACCACATGCGACTATCCCTGTTTCCTATTACCAAACAAACCGGATTCCAACTCAGGGACGTTGGGGAATCAATTTGGGCAGTGCGGAAACTTTCAAGAGGAGTGGGCTTGGAGAGTAATGATTGCATAGAAAACTAACAAACTGCCGAAAATTTCGATTCGACGTTCTTTCTTCTATCACAGTAAAACTTGCTTGACTTTTACACAATAAATTGCTGTGTGACTGCTGTAAATAGCTATGGGAAATAAGGAATGCGCAAGATAAGCTTGCAGGTTTAGATTTTGTTATTGAAATGAAGGAAGAAGGAAGACGTCACTGAAAGTAAATGCAGTTGAGGCAATGGTCACCGTCCCAACGCCCACGTTAAAGCGGAAATGAGATGTAATATACTCCAGCAGAAAAGGCGAATGAAGGTAAAAAAGAGCGCCAAAATAAATAAAGAATAGCTCAGTAGAGCTGGTGTTATGGAAGTAAGCCTGCGGTATAATGCCCACAAAGAAGGACATGTCAGACCCTATAGACCTTCTGTTCGTTCACAACTGCTAACTGCTTAACCAAGTGTGAGTGTAGAGAAGTCGAAGCTAGCTATTCGGTAATGGCAGCAAATTCTGGTTGATTTCTATAAATCAGCGGAGGAAATGAATCTAGAACTTTCCAAATAGGTCGATTCGTATGAATGAATGGCTTGTACAGTCGACTTCCACTAGGGAATCCGAAGAGGAAATAATTGTAATGGTTTCCGAATGGGTCGATTCATAGGAACGGTATCCATAGTCGACTTCCTGGAGGGGATCCGAAAAATAGATGAATGTGGAATTTTCAAAATGAGACGACTGTAAACGGCTTCAAATATCGAGTTCGCCGAGGTGATGCGAAGAGGAAATAAGGCTATAAGTATTCAAATGAGTTGATTCATTGGAATGGCCCTTCAAATCGCCTTGCTTGAGCTTCGTCCTTCAACAAAATTGTGATTTGGATGACTTAGAAGAGTGATGTGCTCTCACGAAGAATTACCAAACTGTGGTTTGCAAGTGACAGAGGTGTTACGAAATACGTTCGATCCGTGATGATTCGATGAGTCACGTCCTAGTCTTCGTGATTCTTTACGCCATTAATTTTGGTCTTCGCGTTTTTTTCTCAGCTGGTTCTATCTGTGTCACACTATCTCATATCTGGAGGTAGCTGGAGGCACTCTGGGTGGAGGTGGAATGAACTTTACGGTCAATTCATTGGAATGGATTCCACGCAGTCGACGAATTGGACTTAGTTAGTTGGAGGGGATCCGAAAGCGAAGTGAATCAAAATCCTAGATGTTACCAAATGGGTCGAATCATAGAAACAGGTTCCACAGTCGACTAGCTACAGTTGGAGGGGATCCGACGAGGAAACACGATTCATAGGAATGGCTTCAAAAATTGACTTGACCGAAGGAATCGGAAGACGAAATGGAGCTTGAACTTCCTGAATGCGCCGAATCATAGGAAGGGCGTTCACAGTCGATTATTTGGAGGGGATCCAAAGAAGACATGGACTTCGCATTTTCTAAATGGGACGATTCATAGAGGTGGCTTCAAGAATGGAATATTTGGAAGGGATCCGAAGACGAAATAAACCAATAAGTTCCTGAATGGGACGATTCATAGGAATGACTGTTCGCCGGGCGTGCGAAGAGGAAACAGACTTAGTTAGAATTTTCTGATTCGGTCCAATGGTAGGAACGGTTTCCACGATTGACTATTTGGAGGAGATCCGAATACGAAATATATTTGGAGGGGATCCGAATGCGAAATAAACCGAATTTTCTTTTTGAATGATTCTCTGAAATTTTCTGAAGTTTATGGATGGTGCGATTCATCCAGTTTCTACACTCTGTTCGTTGGTGCCACAGCTCGCACTTTAAACTCGCATTTCTATGTTGCTAACTTGCCTTTCTCTCTTTGTGATGTTGTTACTTGTCTCTATATTCCACTTTAATGTTGTTTGTCGCTGTGGCGGCCAGAGATGAGCGGAATTTCTGTTGTCTGATTTTGTGGCCATTTTGAACAAATTTGTTCTGTTTCTGTTTTTCTGGAAAAATGGCCAAAATTGGTCAGAGAACAGCAAACAGAATGACGTAAATAGAAAATTTGCCTTAGATATTCCACCGTCAGAATCTGAATTTAAGGTGTGCACAACATCACAGCCCCCAACAAAAACACTGTTGTTAGGTTTTTCCCTGAAGGCCGTATTTGGAGACGACGTCCGTGCCATGCTACATGGATTTTTATAGACGCGGAAGCACGCTCGCCGTGACGGACCTCGGCGACTTATTTTGTCTTTCTTCCTCATCAGTTTCGAAAACCATTCTGCGTCGTTGTTTCCTCATCATTTTAATGAAATTACCTCCAGGGACAAACTACTTCTCCTCCTTCATCTATGACGAGCCATCCACAAGTGCGGAATGGCTTCGCTGAAGGGATGATCAGGACGGTCCGTTTTCCTGCTGTAACTTATAATAATCGCTTTCATTAATTCGCTAAATGCAAATTTGCTGTGCTTATTTGCTGACCGTTTAGTCGTTTGCATCGGCCCACCGGCGTCTTTGTCGCCCACGACTGTGGTGGCCGATGCAGCGGCACGCAAGATCTACGTAAGTAAATTACTTTCCCTTAAAGTTCTAGTCTACAATGGCTCCTTTCAGATATTCGACCACTCCGACTACCACCACGTGAACGAAGTCCACCTGGTTGGCGAAACATTGCATCCGCCTTATATAAGTGAGCGGCGTGTTACAAGTCGTTCGCTACCTCCCTTCTGTTTCGAATTCTAGGTATTGCAGGTGGATTGTTTATCAACCGTACCGGCTTCATGGCGGTTTGCTATCGCAAGGCCTACAACGGCCCACTTCACATCTACCGTCTCCTTGAACTGGCCGATGATGAGTGGGATTGGTTCGCAGAAAAGAAGCACATGCCAGGCGGGCTTGTTTCCCTGGACAGCTCTGCATTTGTTTTTTCATATTACAACACTGATGTTGTTCATACGATGTTGTTTTTGATGTTATTATGTTTATTTCCTGTAGATGTTGCTTACCGTTTGTTAGACATTTTTAAAGCTACACCTTTTTCTGACTTGACATCTTACCGGAATAGACTGTTTTAGACTAGAATGGGTTAGAAAAATTGCATTCTTTCGACATTTTGGAAGCACTCCTTCTTGCAAAACGAAATGTTAACTTTTACCCTAACTATCTCTGTCAGACTCGATTCGTAGTCAAGTCTGTGGCCAAATTCATCAAATCTGACATCTCTTGCTCGCTGCATTGGCACAACTTCACTCTACGGGACTCTCAGCAAATGCTCTACTACTGTGCGCTCTGTTCGCAGGGTAAGTGTGTAGGGCTCGTGCTGCCGCTTCGGTGGTGTGTCTCTGTGCGATTCGGCTCGCCATCAAGTCGTCTATCGTCCGTCTGCTCGGTTTGCTGGCTCAACTTCACTCTACGGGACTCTCAGCTTATGATCGAGCTACTGCTGTGCGCTCTGGTGGAGGAGTAAGCTTGTAGGACTAGCACTGCTGCTTCGGTGCTGTGCTGCGATTCGGCTCATCATCAAGTCGTCTGTCATCCCTCTGACTTCCTAAATTCATCAATACTAACACCTACTGCTCTTCAGTGGTGCTCTCATGGACAGCAACTCCGGCTCGTGTTCGGCTATGTGCTGTAGGACTGGTGTTCTGCAGTTCCGAAGCTCGTCTACTTGTGCTACTGCTCTGTGCTCTAGTGCTGTGTGCTCTGGTGGCGGGGTATGTGTGTAAAATTGCCGCTGAGTTGTTCTGGCGCTCCGGCTCCGTCGGCGCTGTCTGTGTGCCATGCAGTTTATAGTCAGGTCGTCTGTGCTCATAGCTCACTCGTAGCATTATTTTCTCTTATCCAAGTTTAGTTTTCATCTAAAAATTTAGTTCTCCATGATTCTGCTGTAACTGAACTTCGTGTCTCTACTGCACGACTTATCGTTAGTGAAATTGATATTTCATCAATTTTCTGATTAAAGCAACGGGTTTCCATGAGGAAAACAATTTTATTGGTGAACTTATAGAAGCCTTCTCTAGATCCCTTCCGGAAAATTTTCGTCACCTATCCTCACTTGCAGCATAAGCATAGTTGTCGCATTTTCCATGTAATTTTTGTATTTTCACTTTGTATTTTCCGTCTGTAGCATTATGTTTTTGTGTATCTATCATTTGTATGTTTTAATGTGTGTTGCTTGCTCTTTATTTGTTTTGTTTTTCGTCGTTGCCATAATTGAATTGCTAAGCGTAGTTCGTAACGAACTTGGCTGTCCGCATACAGCCAAGTACGCTTCCCATGTCGCCGTTTTTTTCTGCGCCATTTTTTTTTGCTTCACTAACGTTCTAGATAATAATAAAAAAATTATTTCGCCTCCATAGTGTCAGCCGAAAGCATTCCTGTTTTTTCGGCGTTTTTTTTAAATACGCCTGTGACGTCATAATGACGTCACAATTATGGTAGATTTGAAGTAGGCGGGTCCGACATAGGGGCTCAACTACAACCCTTTGGGAGCAATGGGCATACGGTATGACCCAAAGTTAGCTCTGAAAGAGAAAACATAGGGCCGGTTTGAGATCCGTCTACAACAGAAATCGCTGAGCAATAGTAAGATAAGATTAGAATAAACGGAAGAGTAGGCCCTACGACATTTGATTACTACAATAGAAGAGACCTTTCGACATTTGATTACTATAATAGAAGAGACCTTTCGACTTAAGAAAGCATTACGCAATCCAATGTGTACGATACACAATGTCTAGAGTGATGCATGGAAGTGAAAACAAACAACCTGGAACTCTATTGTGGGCTCAGGCAATAATGATATCCTTGCTTGACAAAAAAATTGACCACAAGTGATTAACGTTATAATTTAAGAAAAAATCTGCAGCACTTCGAAACAGTCCAAACATGTCGAGCGATGTAGGCACTTGAAGAACTGGTCACGTTTTACTTTGAACGAAGCTTGTCAGCTTCACATCCGGTGGTGCCCTGCCCTTTGTGTATGTATATTATGGGGGGATTATGCCTAAAGAGCATTTGGAGGCCCCACCTCTTGAAATTTAAGCTCCGCAGAAATGCCGAAATTTGCAGGTGTATGTGTCGATCTTATCGCGACTACAAGAGAGTAAGACATCGACCACATGGCGAGCTGATATCACAACAAGGGTGCTTAGGACTGGAGGAATAGTCGTGCTGTAATCGACGATCACAGTGCTTAACCAAATGGGTGCTGAAGTAGCTTTACTCATCTACCCTCTTTAGGTCCAACTGTGGGTGACTGTGAGAGAGGTTCTTCATAGCACCGCCATAAGGCTCCTTTACAACCATAGTTTAGAATCTCGCTTCCGCAGCTCATTAATGGAGCCGTTCTGTTGGATGAGGTGGTGATTGGGAAGTGGTGGCGTAAATGTTTCCGAATTTTCAAGGTTTCAAAGAACGTGGCATCTTCGAAGGTTAAGCCGAAATAAAGAAGCTGATGGAAAACTTCACTGCCATCACAAGACAACGCTTTCCTTACAGTAAACTAGGCAGCATGCAAGTAAGGCTCCAAAAGATTAAAATGCTAACCCACCGAGAACGTTCATGCCGTCGGAGTACTCTATTCGACTTTTCATAGAGGTGCTGTCTGTAGAGTTTACGAATAAGTAGACGGTTTGCTGCTGTTGGAACGTTGATCGCACAATATTTTCCGGCAGCATATTCCTTAAACACTACATTGGATGCAGATGTAGAGCTGTATGGAAGACATGTAAGACATTGGTCTAGGTTTTGAAACTCGCTTTCAACCAGCTTTTAATAAGGTAAGAAACGCTACCGCACCACATAAACTACAGTTAATGTGGATTAATCCTTTCACTGCTACTAGTATGGTTGGTTTTTATTCCAATGTAAATCATCCAGGGGCCGGATTCATAAACGCGACCGGAGGTAAATTCTACCCCCACTTACCTCGTCGGCCATTTACCCGTCACTTTCCCCGAACTTACCTCCGTTTTCTGATTCATGACTTCCAAGGCGAGGGTTTTGCTCCTCCGCCAATTTCTGACCCATTGTGCATGCCTCCGCTGGCCCGCTGGCACCAACTAACAGCGAAGCCAAGCAGTCACACTTGCTGCTGGGACGTCGCTGGCACCGACATTAGCAGCATCGTATTTAGGGGAAATGAAATATGAAATGTGGGGTTGAACGAGGGGGGAGGGAGGGAGAGGGGTGGAAACTAGTAGACCACAGTAGCCTCCATAGACAACATATGCCAAGGAAGGCTAAAGTGGCGGACGGGCATAGTCCACCTACGCAAATCGTAAATTACGATCTGCTTGGTGGACTAGGCTCATGGTGGCCCAAGTAGCCCACAATGCCACAAAGGGAAGCAATTCACTTAAAAATAAGTGACATTGTGGGCCGCCATGGTCCACAGAGCCCAAAAAATCATGGAATGCGAGCCTAATTGAGAAAAGCAAAAGGTAAAACAACTCACCGAAGTGTGGCGAAAGACGTGCGCATGGCGACGGCAACTAGGCGCCCCTGCTAGGCATTGAATTTGCGGCTGGCGGCCAGATCAGGGCTGGCTAAGGGCCAGCGGAGGCATGCATTGCGTCAGAAGTTGGCCGCGGAACAAAACCCTCGCCTTGGAGGTAAATCTTCTCTGACGCGCTGACGGGGTAGCATTTACCTCGACACTTACCTCGGATTTTTCCCGCCGCGCGTTCATGAATCTCGCGTAAGTGGGGAGTGGGGGTAAATTTTGCACTTACCTGCCGTAAATCGTTCATGAATCCGGGCCCAGATTACTGTGACTACCGTTATCTTCTCTACTCGAGACTCATCTATTACATACTCTGCGCTGAGAAGTGGTTAACAGTACGGTGCACATCGTTTCCCTATTCTAAAAAAGTACCTGAGAAGATCGAGGAATTTGTCTTCTGTAGTCACTTTTCTATCGATCTCCGCATCTGTTGTAGAACTTCTAGCTTTGATTCGTGGATTTCCTGGGTGAATTAGCATCACGACACAGATTCCCAGCTTAAAGTGGAAAATTGACACTAGAAGTCACTTCACTCCGCTTTCAGTAAGGTACGTCAAAAAGCGAATAGACGCAAATGAGTTCAATAATGCACTTTTAGAAAACTTCAAATGCACTTAAGCGAATTGCTAACATCAACACAAAAGTGTTACCAAAACTGCGTGAATGGTGGTAAGTATATAGTAGAGAACAGCTCTGCGGCCAAGCTTTCCCGAAGTTCGACCATCCAGTTGCGACAGTCCTTAACGGAAAGCGATAGATCGTTATTTGCTTTTTCATTTTTTGGAATGTCAGAGTTTATAAAGGACATAAGCTATAATATTGCGCTTTAGGATCAATGCATAAGATGACTCTCACAGTCGAAATTAATTTGTGAGAGATTGTGTGAGAGAGATTTTTCACGAAAGCAAATTATGTTGTTTCAAACAGCCATCAGCGTGCCGCATAATATCCAAGAATCTGAAATTTCGTGAAAATACGTCCCGTGCTTTGCTCATGAAATTAGCAAGCTATAACATTACGCGTTGTCAAAGCAATCACTCATGTTTCAAATCAACAATCAAAAGCTTTAAAAATTTAACAACATTGGAAGGCTCTCAAATGTCGCTAGAAGAGTAAGCCTGGACCAGTACGTTCCACGGAAAACAGTCTATGCATACTACCTTTGTCCTTCTCGAATTTCGAATAGTCGAATCTCGAATAAATTCGAATTTCGAATATTCGAATATTCGACTATTCGAAGAAAGTTCAATATTCGAATTATTCGTTTATTCGAATATTCGAGAAAGTCCAATATTCGAATTATTCATTTATTCGAATATTCGAGAAAGTCCAGTATTCGAATTATTCGTTTATTCGAATATTCGAGAAAGTCCAGTATTCGAATTATTCGTTTATTCGAATATTAGAAGGCTTCGAATTCCGAATAATCGAATTTCGAATATTCTTTATCAACCTCTTAACAAGTTAATGGCACTCCTCTTCGAAAACCAGGGAATTGTGACCTTTTGATAAGAACGATGTTTTGTTTCGCGCGTCATTCAAAGTGGCCGAATTGTGTGTATGCAATCTGATAAGGGGAAGGGCCTGGAGCGTATGTCTGAAAGGGGAGAGCGAGTCATACAGGGAGAATCCCCACCCCTCAATTAGTGTGAAAATGGTTTATTTTTGACAAGTCGTTAAACACAAGGAGTAGGGAGTCTCGTACAATAGAATTCATGGGGTCTTGTACGCCCGGCAAGTGGCTCGGAGCGCAGTGGATAGACACGTTGTTTCATGGATGGGAGGTCGGGGGTTTGATTCTCCTGCTCTGCTGCGTTTTTGCATTTCATATGGTTGGTTGAGAGTTAAACGATTCTGACATCTATACCATTATCAGATGTTTTTGCCTAATTTTCCAGTTGTACGCCGAGAAGAAATTTCTTGCCACTTGTTTATTACTGACCGGTTTTTTAACCACAAGGTAATGAGAAAGCTAATCAACGATGTATAAACGTTCAACACCAGTAAGCCGTTATAACGATGTTTTGTTGCGATCAAAACTTCTAGCGCCAGGCGGGACTCGAACCCGCACCTCCTTCTGACCGGGCGGGAATGCTCTACGCCATTACACCACCGGCGCTGTTTGATCGAGATGAGCCGGCCGCTGATAGCGGATGTTGTTCAGAGAGAGGTGCGGGTTCGAGTCCCGCCTGGCGCTAGAAGTTTTGACAAAACATCGTTGTAACGGCTTCCATCCTCGGTACCAGCCAATTGTGGCTTCAAGAAACTGATTTGAATCCTTCAACACCAGTGGTGCACAGGCCCAAAGTGCATGAAACAGAAGCACTGGTCACAATCGGGCAACGTATAAATGCTACAGGCTCCTCACAGGTATACCAGCGACACCACCTTCAATGTCACTATAACAAATCCGTTCTCCTTCAGCTACTAGCAGCTTCGACATCTACCTTAAGGTTGTTGTCCCTTTTTTGCAGGTCAAAAGCAGGGTGGTGCACAATGACGTGGGAGTGAAATCATTCCACTCGAAAATGTTATCATATGTCCACTGCTTACTTGCCTCTCCACGTCTATCAGTTCATTTTGCGGATCTCAATCTTCTTCTTCCACCCGTTAACGTCAGTTTGCAGGGTGGTGGGTGTGGCGCAGTTGGAGGAGGTGCGACTGTCGCGTGCACCCGATACCAGGATCCTGGTTCGGATTTCCCGCCCAGGCCAACCAAGCCTTCCATCCCTCCGGGGTCGGTGAATTGGTACCAGACTTGTCTAGGAAGGATAAAGCGCTGACTTGTTCATCGCCTGGCCACCGCAAGTCATTGTATGGCCAAATACGCATTCATGTCGCCTCCACGACATCCTGTAGAAGTAGAATGCGCTGGCGCATCCCAGAAGGGGTTGAGTAACGCCGTCCTTTATCCTTTATCCTTTATGTTGAATACCACTGCATGCAGCTGGAAAAATTAGTAGAAAACCTCTGAAATAACGTCAGAATCCATCAAATCTCAACAATGACTTGAAATGTAAAAGTGCAGCAGCGCAGGAAATTTGGTACCCTCGATCTCCCCCGCATGAAGCAACGTCTCTATCCACTGCGCTGCGACCCGCTTGCGGCAGAGGCATCGCGGGCATGCAAGACCGCCGAACTCGTGAGACGCCGATTACATTGTAACTACAACAACCCCCTACTCCTTGGCTTTAGCAACTTGGCAAAAAATAAACACATTTTATACTATTTGAGGGGTGGAGATTCTCCCTATATGACTCGCTCTTCCCGTTCAGACATACGCTTCAGACACTTCCCTTGTTAGTCGACGCGAGTTAAGCGCGGCAAACGCGGACCTCTGCTGCGTCCCTGCTTTCTTCGAACGCCATCGAGCGTCCTGCCGCCAGTCACGTGAGACGGTGAATAACAAATGAATCGGGTTATGGCTGTTTAATGATGCTTTTGTCTTCGGTATACTACGGGAGGGTCTCCGTTTTGTATTTCTACCCCAAGTACAGCGACAGAACGATGAAAGCCGGAAGGAGCCTGGTAGGGAGGTAGCACTTTCTGGAGCCTGGGAAGCTCCTGCTTTCTGCCAGCAAAGACGTTAAAGAAGAGCGTAAGAGCAAGCAGAGTAAGAGCAAGCAAGCGCTATGGAGTACAAGAGCCAGTAATACTCCGTTTCCTATGAAAGCGAGTCATCCACATTTTCGCAATAACACTACTCAAGTCGTAGTGTCTTATCAGATTAGGTTACAACCATGGACTTCGGGTCCGTTTGCTTACAAGTGAAGCGAAGCTCTTCAACGGAGCCAGAACACAGGCTGAACCATTCAATGTGCCTTTTCCGCACCAGATCGCCTTTGTGTTACTTCTTCGTCCGTGCTAGCCATTCTTTTACCACTTAGAAGCTTCGGTATAACCTAAGGAAAGGCAGTAAGCTAGAGCAAGATCTATAACAATCTAGCTCTGCCTATTCAAGGTGTTTCTCTCTTCTCGGGGCACGAATTCTTAGGGAAGCAAGGGTGCTTCATTATAGCTTTGTCACCGTGTTTTGGTCTCGTGAAGGAAATGGAGCAGCCTTCGCGGCGCTTGAACAACGGCATCTGAGCCTGGACACCGACTTCCACAGCCGCGGTTCGGTCCTGCGATCCTTTTCGCAATTAACCAACTGGTACAAGAGTAACGACAATCTGAAGCCTTCATATATGCCGCTCTGTCGAACGCAATTTACAGTGGGTAATAAAAAATAAGTAAATGTGAATCATTGGGTGACCAATGATAAAGTAAGGTGTTCATTTGATTATTTGAATATTCGACAATTCGAAATTCGATTATTCGAAATTCGAAATTTTGAAAATAGAATATTATTCGATCATTCGAAATTCGAAAATTTTCCCAAGGACGAAGGTATAATGCATACATGAGGTTAAAATAGCCAATGATAGACCCTACCTGAAATAAGGCTAGCGACGATCAGCGGCAAGATCATCGCCTTCAACATGTTCATGAACAGTTCTCCAGGAAATCCGATGTATTTCACCGTTTGTGGACCAGGCTCGAGGTATCTTGAAGCATTCCATCCTGATTCAATGGTTAGGTAACGAAACTTGCAACCCTACCGTAACAGTGCACCGCCGACCACACCCACGATCACACCGGCGATGGTGAGGATCAACAGAAGATTCTTCTCCGACCAGGAAAGCAGCCGCTTCAGAGACATTGCTGGGGGGGATGAAGGCTCCCTCAGAAGCTCTATTGTTGGCACTATTAAAGAAATAAAGGAAAAGAATGGATCGAAAATATTTAGCCTACCACGTCGATATAGCATACCCACATATAACTAGTTTCTAGCAGATTTTCCGTGAGAAAAAATAGATGTTGCGAATGCTTTCAAGAATCTATTTAAACGCAACATACATCAATTTTATTCACGGACAATTATTTCCCAGTTCATCTGCAGTCATATCTTTGCGACAACTCACAAAATTTGCAATAATAAGGACTCAATCTTTATCTGATGCTGACGACTTTTCTAACGAACAGACATTATATGGTTGTTTAGGGTCAAGTATATATGCTGGTCCTAATTTAGCAATTACACACAAGTATCACCAAACAAACTCAGAACGTTGCTTCGTTGCATTTTCATTTTCAGTTAGTCTATTAGAATACTGGACATTAAGCATGTTCACGCGATCTTTTTGCGCACACAAACAGTTTATTATATTTTGCCATAAAAAGGGTTGTTAGCAACTCAGCATTGCAAAAAACGAAGCGATATACCCGACGGGCGTGGTCAGTCACATCATGAGAAAAACAGAGGAGAATAGTGGCCAACGGTGCTAATCCTTCGCACGTATTGCCAGTAGCAAATCGGATCGCCGTGCCATTTGCATGCGGAACTGTTTGAGTTTTATCGGTTTCTGATCGTTGATTCGCATTCAAGGACATCGAATCGTCAATGTGTACTCCTTCAAGATCTTGCCAGCAGTTGATATTTGGAACCTAGATTAGATCTAAGGTTTCAATCTTCCATATTTAACACCGAGTGCGAAAGAAAAGAGGAAAACTTTCCCAATGCCCACCGATTAAAGAAGCTAGTGTGGTGAATGGATGACGGATATCATAGATGATGAAAACATCAAAACAACTGTTCTGATATGAGCTCTTATATCACCCGGCAAAATATAAACACGAAGGATGAGGATGTCTCGAATTTTCTCCTTCTCCTCCCACTCCATCGGACAAGAAAGTCGGCTCAATTGAGCAATAAGGAAGCGAGTGTTATCGCACACTGAAAAAGAACCGGCAATCGTCTGCTCCACATCAAGGCAAGCATCCATACGTTTGTTTCTATATCATTGCAATATGCATGCACGCGCACGCAAGAGTGACGATTCCGTGAGCAAAACGCTGGAGAATTCTGGATCGCATCGCAAAACCACAAGATCGCTGCAACGCAAGCACTGGCACACTTTATCAGCCTCTGTGGGTTCTGAACTACTGGGAAAAAGCAGTTTTCGTGGTCAGACATTCTTACAATTAGACACCTGTCCCCCCCCCCCCCCCAACCACATCCCTAATAGCAACTTTCGTGTGAGACCTCTTGTTGCGTCCCGTCTGCATCTAAGTCATTCACCAGCACCAGACATCCAGTCAACGCCCTCTGGACACCCAGATTTCACAATGGGCGCGCGATATGGTTCATTACAAATCTATCGGTTCCAATTGGTTCTTGTTGCAAGCTTCTTTTTCTGAGTATAATGTTCTTATATAATAGTCTTTGCTTCTGCTTGCTCTTTGCTTGTTTTTATAAGCAGGGTGTCTCTGGCGGCGGACCCCGAGCAGCAGACCATCTGCCCATAGTCTTTACACAATAGTTTCATTGCGCCTTTGTAATTACTTTCACTTCAGGATGCATATACGTTCGAAAACAAAGTATGGAGACATATGAGGTGCCTTGGTGTTTTCTTAAATTACAATCTATGAGTTCGAACGAGGTGGAAACGAGCTATAGGTGGAATGTATTGTGACCCGCAGAAAGTGCCATACTAGCACTGAATAATCATTTCTCAAAACGTTTCACTGTTCCTTGGTACTTTCAGTTTACGGTACATCCGATGACGAAGTGATGAAGGAGGCATATAAGGTAACTTGAAATTTTCTTGGTTTGCAGTCCCAATGAATTCGAACGAATTTTAGGGAATGTATTTAGACCCACAGAGATCGTTGCACTGGAGCGGAATACAAAGTGTGATGGAAAAGTGGTCACCACGATTTGATGACTGGTTGCACTACTCAAAATTTGTAAGACGTTATTGGTGAACGCTTAAATCATCCCACCACGTCTCAATAAAGATTGTTCGGAAGCTATCAAAACATATTGTGAAGGTGTAGGAAGGGAGAGGAAGAAGAGAGGGACGAGTGCTCCCAAGAAGCGTGAGCCTCACAAGGAAAGGTTCCAAACTCATGTGAGCTTTTGCGGCGCTGTTTCGACAGGATGTAGGGCCGTGTGAGCGAACTCCAGAATCTTGCTGAACGCTTTTTTAAAGACTTGAAAAAGAGTTCAAAAGCGCGTGCGCAGCACGCATCCACCCCTATGACACCCCACGAGACGTGCCTCAATGGCGCAGTCGGTAGGAGTGCTGTGTTTTAGGAGCACACCGGAGGACATTTGAGTACAAGTCCGTGCACTGCCAATTTTCGCATATATAGTTCTAGTAGTTTGTTCGTTGTTATTACGCTTTCCCATGACCACAGGAGGTGGAAAGTAGTCGTCCGACAACATACGATTGTTGTGTCGTTGTAGTTCATATTGTTGAAGGGCTATGAGAACAATAAATTTAATTTGAATAAATAATAATATAGTAATTAAATATTTTTACGCATAGATCTACACACGATTCTATTGATCGCGGCTCTTTTATAGGAAGTGCAAAGATGCAGATCTACAGAAGAGTCGAAGAATAAACCTCTGACTCACCGTGCTGCTCCTCTGTAGCGCCTTCTCCACCACCGCCGCTGTTTCCAGGTTACTTGAGCTCGCCCTCTTGTGATTGATGTACCCGCGCACAGAGAGAAGACTCCGAAGGAAAACTGAAAACGGTCCAAAACATGGTTCGCGAATGCGTTTAGCAGACATGGAACACATATTTGGAGTTTGCGTTCGAGGCCGCATTCGGTGATATACATCTCATCTCTAAGTGTCATGATCACCTGGCATCCTCCCTCGTGAGCCGCGGAATTTGTTTGATGTTTTGCAAAAACCCGTTCTCTAGCGTAAGAAACTTAGATCAGTGATAGGCGTAAGAACAGGTGGGCGTAAAATTCTAGATTGGTCTACCAATCAGCTGACCCCGCTCGAAATTGTGGCCGAAAACAACAAATCGATCCGACCGATGGAGCCCATGAAGCCAACCAGGATTCAACCTCCGCTTGAAGTTAAAAGGACTGTAATTCATTAACTCCGCCCAGTGACAGTGTATAGGGCATCCTTTTTCTTCTTGTTCTTCCTCAATTCTTCTTATTTCTTGTAGATTCCCTCTATTCTAGCTTAGTTTCCTCTTAAATCTCGTTTCATCCTGTTTCAGGCTTCTTCTCCTTGTCATCTCTCCCTTCTTAGGAAGCTCTTACTCATCTCTACTACTCAGACACTGGGAGGGGTGCTCTGTCCGACAATTGCGCGTAAACTACGGAGGAAGTGACAGATTTACAGATTTTGTCGGACAGATGACGGAAAACGGTGGATTGGCGGGAATTCAAAACGGGGTTTTGAAGAGCGGCGTAGCCCTACAGATGACCGGACTTCGGTGGATTGGAGGGAATTTCAAATATGCGTTTCGAGGGTTGCGGGGTCTCGCCATTCTACAAGCTTTTCCTTCTCTTCCTACTTTTCGGAAAAGCCGGAAAATTTGAGTGCAATCCTTATTTATGAAGACCGGCAGGTGTTTCGCCATTTCTCCCCTGAATTTCCTCGTGAATCAAGTAATTACGTCGCGACGAGATCACCTGATTGGCGACATCGGAATGAGGCATAGAGGGAGATATCAGCCCCTATTGGGCATGCCTTCCCAAACTATCTAGGTCTCCCCAGTTTGCGTTACGCATTGTAAGCCAATTTCAGTGCAAGTGTTCACAGATCTAACTAAAGCTTTATTACTCGAACAATCAAGACAGTTGCGTTTGCAAGGCGAATCAAATGATAGAAATTCTCAATCTATGAACAACACCAACAAAGAAACAATAACGGCTTCTAACATAGAGCATCAACAAAATGTTCAACATCAACAATGCATCAACAACAAGCATCAGCAAACAACATCAACAACATCAATAAGACAAAAATGCGTTCAGGGGCCTGAACGTGGTGCAAGCATTAGATAAGCTGGTACTATTGTACTTTTGGTACACCACTTAATCTTGTTCAAAATAGGTTTACTGGGGGTAATCTGCCATGGGAGGAACGAATATCATAGTCGTTTCTTGAGGAAATGGCTTATAAGACCGTTACATTAAGTTCGAATTGCCCAAGGCCTTCCGAAATAGCGCGCGCTTGCAGGAGACGCAGAGATACCGCCTCCCATCGATGCCCACTATTTCGTCGTCTCTAGTCTGCAGCAGAGGTTAGCCAGGGCAAAACCTTTAAATCTCGAAAGTCTTGAAAACCCTGTTGTGTGCTCTCCGCTCGCGCGGACCAGGGCACAGAATTGGGTAGGGGAAGGGGCTCAGGAATGTGGGCCCACTAGCGCACCCGTGCTTAAAATTGCCTTCATCCTGTTGTCCCTCCATTGCTAATATGGAAGCAAATAAGACGTGGATCTGTAATCAAAATGGGGAAATAAGGCTGCACTTGCATTCGCTGTGTGTAGCTAGTCGCCGCGCCTGCGCGCTGACCCGGGTAGGCGACCGCGAGTGCGTGCTGGTAGGAGGCGGCATCTCTGCGTCTCTTACCAGTGCGCGCTATTTCGTAAGGCTTTAGGCAATTTTAACTTAAAGTAACGGGCTTATAAGACATTTACGCAAAAAACGACTATGATATTCGTCCCTCCCATGGCAGATTATCCCCAGCAGACCAATTTTGAACAAGATTAAGTGGGGTACCAAAAGTACAATAGTACCGATAAGCTGTTTACCTCACCAGTATTTGCACCGAGTCTGCGCGTGAAGACGTGTGTTGGACGTGGAGAAAAGATTCCAGTTCTTATTTCGAACTGATGTCCAGACGGTTTTAGCCTCGGATGCCAATCAATCCGCATCAAAGTCCACATTTTCGACACCGTATGCCATTCCTGAAAAAGAAGATAATGGAATCTAGCTGGACTGGTCGTTTTTGAGCATTGTGGCTTAACAATGCTCAAAAACGACCAGTCCAGCTAGTCGCCGAGTTTGTAACGCTACCCAGAGTCCTCAGAAATGATGTCAAACTCACAGCGCTCTTTGCAAAGCACGTAAAAGCTGCATCCTGTGGATCTTTCGATGACCAGGTTCTCGAAAGTAGCACATCTTTCTTCGTCGTTCTTCCCAAGGCTTATGAAGAACCTGAAGAAACGAACAACACTGACGAATAAATGTGCCAAAGTAGGTATAGTAACAACCTCGATTTTGATTTATCAAAAACCGCACCATATCTCAACTCGTCCCTGCCGTATCCAAGCATATCTTCTGCACAGTCTAAAAATCAGACCTTAGTGCAGTAGCTTTCTTTTTCAAATCGCGTCTACGCTCCTCTTTCTCTGTCAGAAATGCAGGGAGAGCAGTCTAAGATAAAGCAGTCACAATCGCCGTAAAGCTTACACACGTAAATTTGACCACACAATGATGAAAGGAACATTACTGATGAGAGGAACGTTAGAGACAGACGTTAGACACTCCCTCGATGCACTCTACTGTTTCATTGAACACTTTATTTAATGCAAAGAAGGCAGCAAAACCGCGTTGCATGATAGATCCCAGGACTCAATCGAAATAGTACGCCTCAAACCACAAGAATTTCGATTACCCTACCCTCCACGTGTTAAATGGAAAATTGTCAACGTGTCCTCTATTCTAGCTAAATGCTTAGTAGTAATTCCCGCCGGGCTAGAGCACTCGTCCGGAAATTCGTCCCCACTTTTTTTTAGCGTGCGGTTAGTGGTTTAGAGAGAGAGCCGTGGAATAGAGAAATTGTGAAGTGAAAAGTTAGAAAATTAACGCTACTTGCCTAGTAGCGTAGTCTCGACTACATTTGGGAGGTCCTTTAATTTTTCGTCCCGGCCATTCCTGCCGTTGAGTCTGATCGCGTACTCCTTTATTTTATTCCGTGGCTCCGTAATCTAAAACACTTCAATTCATGAGGTTCACCATAAACGGAATAGTTTACAAACCTTTCTCAACAGAAAGCGAAAGAGCGACAGGGCCTGGACGTAGTTATTTTCTTTTGTTCGCGGCACCCACTCCGTTACCGCCGCGACTAAATCGATCTTCAAAAAATTCTTGCTTCATGCGAAAACAAAACCACACGAAGCTGAGTAAAGGAAGTATTTACGCACGTTGACGAACGGTGGCTGAGTATCCAGCACCCAAGTCCTTGTAAAGTTGCTGATCGAGAAGCTGCAGGTAGTGCAGTGCTGCGGAGCGGGATCTCGCAAGAATTTTTTCTCGAGCACATTCATTCTCATGATATTTATGTCAGTCTAAAAGGCAAGGGCTAGATGATGTACTGGTGTCTTAGTGATTACAGCTACCTACAATTAACTGTGTTGCCTCGAAGATGGCGGAATTCCTCACAATCCGAAAGGCGTTTAAAATCCTCAAAAAAGAGCCTATTGGAACCTGACGTTGCGACTTGTCTGATGAATTCCTAAACATTCAACATATAGAGGCAAGCACGTTATCTTAAAAGGGTGCTAACTTACCATGTATGCGCCATGCGAGTAGCATCCCTGTAATTTGGAAGCAAGAACGAATTTGGCAGCTGCCAACATGTTCAGTATTCCACCACGAATGCAGTCCCGTAGTGATAAAGGTAGTGCGCCCGGCTCCCTTGTGTTCTCCAATTCCTCCAGCGTGAGATCGCGGCGCTCAACATTACCTGAACCAAGCCGTTAAACAGAAGGTTATTAAGGCATTAGACAAAATTAGACGGCCGTGAACAACATAATTAACTTTATTTTAACATACCGATTTTGTGCACTTCTTCGCGCTCTATAGGAATCAGCTCGTCCAGTACTGGAGTCAATTTGCTGCAAATGCTCTACGTATCGGAAAACCAGATGAAGCAGTTTATGTGAAACGGAAAGCAATGTGAAACTTACAATGAAAAAACGACTACTGAGTGGAATCCCCTACACTGCACCGATGACGATTTGCTACAATTTGATCTCGCTTTATACATTTCTGAAATGAGCAGATGGAGGCAGATGGAGAACACCAAAAATAGTAACATTGCAATTTCAGTCACTGACGGGTGAATAAACGAGACGCGATGCATGCTCTGCCTAAATGCGACGAGTCAGCATACCCCGACTGGATGAGGAAGAACAGAGTACGGGAGCAACAGAGTACAGTACAGCAAGAACAGAGTACAGAGAATTACAGAAGTAAGAAATGAACTTGGTTATTGCGAGATGGGACACGCTCTTACAGGACACAACCAACGTGCAAATGCAACGACTCATGGATTACTCCATGAATAGTTGATGAGGGCCACGCCTCAACTAGGATATTGGCAGCGCATTAACGAGAACTCAGCAAAGGTAACAAAGAGAAAAAATGGTAGAACTGTCTTGCAAGACCCCAGACCCACGTCTCTAGATTTAATACAGTCTTCTCCCGTAATAGCTCCTCCGAATAAAACCCAACTTCCGATTTAATGCACATTTTTTCGGGAACCGCGCAGGTTTCCTTCACATAACTACAAACCAATTCCACACAGAAATTTAAGGCGGGCTGGAGGTTAACTCTCTCCATTGCTTCACTAATAGTCACTTGCGCAGTGTAAGATAACACTAGACAGCGATTTAAAGCTGACGTAATTTAGAATACTTCTTCTTTCAGGATCAATGAAGCTGTCGCTTCACCCTCACATTACTGATTGAGGTGTTTCATACATCTTTTTAAGCAGGGAGCGGCTGGTATAGAGGCTTTATGCGGTGGCGGGATGTCTTCTTGCGATCGAAACCTGCGCCAGGCGAAACTAAAACTTGCATCCTTTGCCTTCCGGACTGCATTGCAGCCCGATACGCATTGCAATGCTGTTTGTGCCAATAGGCACTGCAATACGAGTTGGAGGGGAGGGGGGGGTCATGGCTTTTTTGCCTTCTTTCACACTCGAGCCCTTTATTCCAGCACAATCCTAGTCCGGGTGGGCGAAATGGTGCACAAGAATGGAGATAGGGTACTAAGCGGGCTACTGCTCGCTGCACACCGCAAGGTATTTTAAGACGGATAAGTTAGATCAGCCAGACCTCGGAGTTCCTTCCCTTGTTTCCTCTCCCTCCGCTGACGGGGAGGAGAGCACACAACTAGAACTAGGAAAGAAACCGTGTTTATGTAAATGTTCCACGAGCATGTGCAATCTCTGATCGGGCACCAGCTCGCTTAGTACCGAAGATAGCTTTCCGATGAGCGATAAGAGCGACGAGATCGACGGCAGCGGCGGGAACGACGGGAGCGACAGCGATAGCGCTCGAGTATGGACAGATTTCGACGGCGATCGCTTGGTTCCAATCGTTCTGCATGATTTGCAGGGGCGAAGCGTCGCTATCGTCGCGAAGTATGAACAGGTCATAATCCTCACGCGCAACACGTGCTTCTGGTGCAATCACGGACATCCGAGGTTCCTCCCGAACTGACGCCTATATTTAATTTTGAAATTTTTTCGATTTTGTGGCGGGAAACACTCAATTGTGGTGTGCGAGCCAAATAAGTACGAAGAAACAATATTTGCCTGTCAGAAATTCGGTTTGTTACTCCGAGGGGAGGGAGGGAGTCACCTTCCAAAACACTTTAGCTACACGGATAAGAAAAAAGACATAATGTCAGTGAAGAACGCAAAAAATAACAATACTGGCGTTTTTTGTGCACAGATTTGTGCAGGGAATGAGACTTCGGGTGCCCTCAAAGGATTAGCTATGTGGTGCATAAATAACAACAATCGATGAGAGCTAAAAGTCCTGAAAAGGTCGGTTTCCCTGCTCCACCGCGACTGACGCCGCGACCGCGCGAGAAATTTTGCCAGCCGGGGTGCATTAAGTGTTTCATGCGGTTGTAATGTTATTGCAAAGAAATGAGTATCAGAGAAGGATGCAGTCTGGCTTCATGAACAGATTGGGAACATGATCAAACTCATCCTGACTCCAGAAACTCATTGCTCCAAACCCTTTCTGTGTTAAGGCTGGTCATCCCTTGTCATCCCAAACTGAGAAGCAAAACAACACGCAATCAACACACCTACACCTAGAAAAACACTAAACACTTAGGCGGAGAACGAAGCAGCTATCAGCTGCCTGTGCATATTGATTGGTGCACAGCTAGGCCCAAAGTTGAACTGTTGCTCGCGTTGCGTGCCGCGAGCGGCGATATGACCCATAGTAAACCCCTCCCTGAGGACCGCCCTCAAAATTGAACCCACGGAGCATCCGCAACGTCATTTTGTCGGACAAAGCACCCCTCAAATTGTCTGAGTAATGACTCTCTGTACTGTGCTCTGCGTGTAATATGTATCCCTAGGTTACGCCAAAACCATAGCCTCACTCGCCAGCGCAGCATCCACGCGCCTTCTAGCGACCATTAAGCCTATGCTATACTTCGGCAACGCGTCGCCGACGCTGCGACCCGTCACCGACGTCGCTGACGCTGACGTCACCACCGACGTCGTCGACGTCGGCGACGTCGTCAACAGATTTTGTGGCGGGGGGGGGGATGTTGTTGACAGGAGAGCATCGGAGCGCATTTTTAGCATCATAGGTTAATGTGGCCAAGTAGCAACAAGATTATAAGCATTCAGACCATGCACAATCAAACAAGTCTGAAATGCAAGCTTTCATACGGGGCTATTTACACGTTACATAAATCTCGTTACCTGTGTTTTCATATAAGTTTCAAACGTCTCCAAAGGTTTCACTAGCAGCAATGTTAGAACCATTCAAACAGTACCTGAATTTTTAGGATACCCTGTATTTTTCGCAAGGCTTAGTGTGTTTTTACGTTTTAAACTTTAAAAGAAGCACAAATCAATCGATACGGTCACTTTGTAAAGAGATTGTGACAAATATTCAAGCGAAACACTACTAATAGACTGTAAAATGCAAAATAACAGACGAGTGCATGGCGCAGTCTATCTCGATCATACATCAAAAATTTCCTATCTTTTTAAGCTTTTATATGAGCGTTTAACTTTTCAGTACCATTTTTTGACCAAAATTATCACCTTTCTAACAGTGTTTACATTTCTTGAGACACCATGTATTATTAGAATTAGGCAGTATAAAAAAGACTCACGCCATCTATTAGGTAGAGATACGTATATTTGTAGGCCTTTTTTCTGTTGAAACTTTGTTATCTGTCTCAATTTCGTTGTTTGTTGAAGAACACGCCAAAGAAACTTTTTACATATATTTCTGCAAGCCTTAAAGAAAACATTTCACTTTTTTGTTGGAATAGAACTGCTAGATATTAACGACCACAAGAATTCTGTGAAGCCCACATCTTACTAACCTTAAATGAGCCTTAAGTGTAAAAAAGCCACTTGTGCCACTTGTGCCCGCAAGACGGGGGTTTTTGCACTTTCAATTTCGTAACTCGAGGTCCGCCGAGGATGTTGACGGTGCCGGGAACGAAGAACCCACCCACAAACAAAATACGGTACTTATGAAGCAGAGGGCCCGTGGTGCCGTGGAGCAGCCGGGAAACATGTTAACGCGGCAACGGCAACGGAAACTTGGCAACCCACGGCACCCGGGGACGGGTGCTTCATAAGTACCGGCCCAGTGGTGCCGTGGGTTTTCCGCGTTAACATGTTTCCCGGCAACCCCACGGCACCGCGGGCCTTTTGCTTCACAAGTATCCAAAATACTCCCTCGGAGCGCACTTTCTCCCACCCTTGGATGAGGTCGGCGACGGCCGTCGACCCGTCTGTGGCGACGTCGGCGGAAGTATAACAGACCTGCTGAGGTCTCGGCGACGTCGGTGACGCGTCGCCGAAGTATAACATAGGCCTTAGGCACGCCTCCAGCCCTCACGATTTTTTGCCCTCATTCGTCTTTTCTCCTTTTAAACTCGTCAAAATGCTATCTCTGTATTTCACTGCAACGCTACGTATTGCTAGTAGCCTTTCTCTGTAGCTTTCTCTTGTAATATCTCTGCGGTGCAGCCTAACACTTCAAATATTCCACCTGCGTCAGCGTTTTTGCATTCTCGTCCGCGTACTGTCCAAGCTATTGCGAAACCACCACTCTCACAGGGGTACATAACCTTAACCTTTGCCCCCTCCCCTTCACGATTTACCTTAAATCTTCAGGTGCCTTACCATTTCCTTAGGTGATTTCCATCGTGATGTGGCCTAAAACCCACAACACACCACCCCGCCCTCGTTACGATTCAGTCTAATTTTTTTAGCGTCCGTCATGTTGCACCACATCTACTTCAGTAGACCATAGGCGCCTTGTACTCCATCTGCGCGAGGGCTGTCGGTCTCGGCGATTCAACTTGCCTTTTGTGCACATGGCCACGTTTCATTTCAGATAAGCCTTTGCACTTAGGTGCGATGGGACGTTCGCGCAAACATGATCGTGGACAACTCGAGGAGGATGGCAGCGAGCAGCAACGAGCTCAAGACCAGAATCGAGGCAAAACAGGACGTCGTCGGAGGAAAGGTCATCAGCAGAAGTCGAAGATCAGATAAGTTAACAGCACCATTGATAAATTGTCTCATCAGCTTAACACTTCGGTTTTTTGGTTTTTTTAGTTGTCTCTTCTTCCTATGCCGCTGCAGTTTCCCATTTCTATTCTCCAATTTTCAAGTCTATTTCCTTATTCCAATTCTATATCTTCTATTCCAAACCTGCCTCTAAGTCTTCTTCTGCTTCACCAACCGTAGTCTCTTCAGGCGTAGATTCTGCTTCATCCAATGTCCCTCAACTCTCTTCTGCTTCTATTCCATCTGTTCGTTCTGCATTCTCTTCGATGGTTCCTAGTTCTTTTCCTGTAGTTATCCCTTCATTTGTTACTCCTACCATTTCATCCATCTCCTCTCGCCCTCATACGTCACTCACTTCGTCCGCAGTCACACCTATACCACCACCATCTATGGGTTCGACCGTTACGCGCTCTCCATCTGTTACTGTATCAGTGCCAGCCGTCGTTTCACTCACTCTTACGGCTGCATCTTCAGTGTCCACTCCAGCCTCAGTGTCTGTGGTTCGCGGCGGATCACCGCCAATAGATCGTGGTTCACGGGCTGATGATAAGGAAGTTGAAGACGTAGACGAAAACGACGATGAGTCCAATCTTGTCATCGTCGAAGAACCTTCTCCTGATTCTGCCTTACAGCCAGTTCATACACTGTTGTCTCCTAGGGAGACCTCAGATGCACGGCCAGAGGTTGAGTAGCAAGAGAGGAGCCGCGCGCAGTTCCTCGATGAGGATCAGCGCAATTACCATCATCTTGCTCTCATTTTAGGTCATCGTGGTCAGCTCAATACAGGTTATCAAGGTTCTCTCCCATCTAACCCTTCGGTCCCGTTTGTAATTCTTATTTCTTCTTCTTTTTCTACGGGCACTGCAGTACTGGACCATCATTTGGTAGATCAATTCACAATCTCGCCGTCTTCTTAGGTTGTAGGCACCCACTTCAGTTTAGGTTCACGGTTCTCATGGGTTAAGCTCAAGAGCTTACACACAGGATGAGCGATGTTAAGAGAACACCAAAACGCCTACCAGCGCCTTCGTCGGACTTGTTTTGGGAAAGTTCTGAACGGACGATATGACGCTCATCGTGTCTCTCGAGCGAGAAGAATCTACTGGAGCACTCTGGCACGCGACGGGGACGAACGGAGGCGCTGCTGGCAGATGATACAGGTGATGTCCATACTCTAAGGCAATCTGAAAAATCCCTCATACTATATAAGGACGCGCTAGAAGCTTTCGGTCGTCGCTGTGTCGGAGATTAATGTCAGAAAACGTGTGCATTAACTTACCGTAAAATAGGTACACAAAACACCGGAAAGTAATAGGCGCCGAAATTCAGAAGACAGTGTCGCAGATCGATAGACAATCATTATCATTTGATATTATCAATCCTTTTGTCGGTGATATCGGTTTCCTCTCACAAGGGAAGGTTCTGAAGAGTATGTCTGAACGGGGAAAGCGAGTCAAATAGGGAGAATCCTCATCCCTCATTTGGTTTGAAAATTTGTTTATTTTTTGCCAAGCCCTTAAACCCGAGGAGTAGGAGTCACAAAGGGATGCGGCGCAGCACGCGTTTTGGGGTCTTGTACGCCCGCGTTGCTTTTGCAAGCAGTGGCTCGGAGCGCAGGTGGGTAAAGGGTTGACTCATGCGAGAGAGGTCAGGGGTTTGGCTCCTCTGCGTTACTACACTTTTGCATTTTAATTGATTGGAAGAGATTTGGGGGATTCTAACGTCTATATCATTTTCAGACATTTCTGCACATTTTTCCAGCGGTACATTGTGGTATTCATGATGTATGAATGTTCAACACCAGCGATACACAGGTACAAAGTGCATGAAGCACCACTGGGCACCTTGCGGGTAGCGTATTAAGGCTACATGTTCCTCATAGTCTGTTTCCATATATGGACGAAAAGTCTCGGGAAAACTCATCCTGCTCGGATTTTCAAAGGAGACCACGTTGTAGCGTCGGATGGTTCAAAAGAGAAACGAGTTGTGCGGATCCCACAAATTAAGCTAAACGGCATCGATGCACTCTTTCCCTGATGTCTGCCTGTCTTTTGGAAATCACAGGTCTGCTGAAGGTTTTTTTAGAACCTAACACCAACAATGTCCGCCGACGGTCGAGTGGTGATCCACCTGCTCACGCTGAAGTATGACCCACCTTTAGACAAGGATCTTCGAGGGAAGAAATCAAGCTGGTAGAACGGATGGCCAGCATACTCAAGGACTTCGAAGCACGTCAACTTTAAGTTGACGAAGACGAACAGCTGGAAATGGTGGAAGAAGAAGAGAAAGATTGAGATCCGCAAGATGAACAGATGGACGTGGAGAGGCAAACAAGCAGTGGGCATATGATAACGTTTTCGGGTGGAACTCTTGTTTCGGAGGAAAAGGTACGTCTTTGGATTTCAGTTGCGTGCTCGTAATCATGGAGGAAGGCACCGCGATTCACCACACAGGCACTTTGTTCCTGTGTATCACCGGTGATAAAAAATTCAAAAAAAATCCACAAAAATCCAAACGGGTATAGACATCTGAATTCCACAAATCTCAACAAATCAGTTGAAATGCAAAAATGCAGCAGCTCAGAGAAACCAAACCCCTGATCTCCCTCGCAAGAGTTAACCCCCTACCCACCTGCACTCCGAGCCACTGGCTGCGGTCGCGGGCGTACAAGACCCCCAAACGCGTGCTGCTCGGTATCCCATTGTGACCCCTACTCCTTGGGCTTAGCGACTTGGCAAAAAACACATTTTCAAACCAATTGAGGGGTGAGCATTCTCCCTATATGACTCGCTCCTCCCGTTTAGACATACGCTCCTTGTCAGAGTTAACCGATCGGGGTGAGAGTCACGTGATTATGGCTTATTTTATACTTTGGCGACGCTGTTGTCGGCGACGTCTACGACAGAGCTACGCGGGCTGCTACGCTGAGCCTAGCAATCCGCGGAATACAGTGTCGCCGACGCGTCGCTGAAGTATAAAATAGGCCTATGATTGCCGACGGAAAGGCTCCACAAAAGGGGGAGTTTTCGGTCAAGCAATCACTACTGATCGATATTATTGATGTTTTGAACGCATTCAGAGCGCGTTGCGAGTCAGAAATCGTGCTACAGATGTTGTCCAACGTGCGCTTGTGTTCAGGAGACCTGCCGCAGATGTAAATCAGAACATGTGAAACAGGTCGATCAGGCCATCATTTTATAGTTTTCCTGTCGATGCCAAATAAGCGTTCCTGATTGGCCTTTCACCACTGCTTGTGCGTGGAAAAATTTTTGCCGTTTAACATTGTGAGACGTAGTGGAAGTTCTCCCTTTTGGCGGAAGGGGTTTTCGGGAAGTGACCAATCGATGATCAGTATCCCGGCAGCCACTACCGCACCAAAGCTTTGATTCACAGACAATACTGTTTTGGAGATCCTAATTACCTGAAAAACCTAACGAGTCTTTTCAAAATATGTATGCCGTTGAAATTCTCGTTGGGTTAGTTTTGCACCTACAGAAGAGGAGTGAGCAAGCCCAGCAATGCAGAATCTCCATCCCCGGATCGGAACCCCAACACCTTTCCTGCAAGTCCGCGCCCATATCCACTCCGCCATCCAGTCGCTGCCTTGTCTTGCTGGTGAGCGGCGCACTTCAATGTTCCGCTTCCGTTACAGTACCGTTAACAAGCAAATTGCGAGACCGTTGTTATTCTGCTAGTGCTCCTATCCCAAACCTTTTGCGGGTTAGATTCTAACCACGACATGGCAGTTCCAGACGTCGGTTTTGCTTTCTCGGCTGTCACTAAAGTGATACGGTTTTTTGCTATTTTTGACCTATACAGACGTCCGCAGGAACTTTGAAAACCACTACGGTGCTTCTCAGACAATCCTCTACAACCCTCAATAGACCACTTTCAAAATTGACAAGGTGAGTTCGTTGACCTTCCTTGCCATATAAAAACGGGGTGGATTCGTTGATGTTTCCGCGAGAGACAAAACAGTTTATGCATAAACTGCAACAGACAAAGTTGCCTGTTGAAGATGCACCACGCACCTGGCTAGCTTTGGAACATATGGCTAGGCTAGATGCGGGAATCGTGTGTACAGCAGGGCATGAATAAGCAAACCAATGAGTTATGAACCGCCGATCATGTCGACGTTAGAGGTTGTGAACCGCAGGTCATAACGACACCCAGTACTCAGACAAACCTCGGGAACGACCGCCGGCAGATCCGCCCACTTTTCGATTTGGCGGACAAAGGGGGGAACTCCGGCGGGGGCGTGTCCCCAGCCTTCGGCCGGCCATCGGCGCGCATCGACGCGGAATGTGGACCGCCGGGCGGTCCGCCCACTTTCGGGCTTGCTGGACAAAGGGGGGAACTCCGGCGGGGGTGTCGGTCCCGGCTGGATTCAGGAAAATTCAGGAAAACGGCTACCGCGGGATCGCTGGGGTCGACCGCCGGTCGATGCCAAAAGGCGGACTTCCCGCGACAGCCTGGCGGTTCACAACGGGTGGTTGGCGGTTCACAACGCTCGCCGGCGCCCAAATCGATCGGCCGCACGCGCGTCCGGCGCGCGAGGCGTCGCTGCCCGGGGTCGACCGCCAGCCGAAGCCCTGGGCGGGCAAACGGCGGAGCTCCGGCGGGTGCCTGGCGGCTCACAACGCTCGCCGGCGCCCAAATCGATCGGCCGCACGCGCGTCGCGGCACGCGAGGCGGCGAGCGCGTGATTCAATTGTTTGGGGTGCGATACGTTAGTAACCCCGAAGAGGCGGGAGGGCGTGGCGAACACATGAGGTCGGACGAGTTTACGGTGCAAGAGGGTGGTCAGCATGCAAGGGGCGCGGCGACCACCCCAGCCATCAGCTGTTATGATCGACGGGTTGATGGAAAGTCATTCTGCGCTATATTCTATCTGACTCTTCCATTTTTTCGTTCGCTTTGTGATCACTTGCTACTTCATGGAGGTTTCCTTGTGCTTCTGGCTACAAGGACCCTTCTTGATAAGCAAGATGGTACAATGACTTCGAATTGGTACTCAGTTAAGAGGTGAGTGATTAAACTAAAGCTAAATTAAACTAAGTGAAACTTGCACTTGAATGTAAGTTGGCCTAGTCCTTTTTGCTGCTGTTTGGGATTTATCTCCCTTGTTTGTTTTAACTTTATCAAGGTTTGATATTTTTCATGAACTTACCACCTTCTTCATCCTTAACCCTTCATGTTTTAAGTGGAACTGCAATAGTTTTCCAACCAGTAGTACCAGATGCACGTCTTGAGTGGGGATGTGTCTTGTTAAGTTCAGAGCCCTACCCTGAATGCAACAATCTAAGATATCCTTCCTCATTTATAATTTAGATAGGGGGGTGTATAGCAGGATGTGAATGTTAATGTTAATGTTTATTACGTCGCGAAAGGCAGACGCGAAGTAGAAGTAGTACAGTACAAACAAACAAACAAGCATCAGAAAAATGCACAATCAAGCAAGAATTGGGTGTGGTCGATCTCCATGACTAGAGTCCGTCAAACATAAGCAACATTTTTGATGCGTACCGCTTGAACTGGGGTATGGAGTAAGCATTTGACAGGTTTTTCGTGATTCTTAAGTAAGCGCTACCTGCTCTATGAGTAAAGAAGCAAGCACGAACTGATGATCTCGGACAAGGCAAGGCTATTTTCATTATACTACCTCTGAATGCGCTCAAGGTTCTTATTTTAAGCGTTTTTGAACGAACTCTCTTCCACTTTTTTGTTTCGATGAAGTGGACCCCACCCTAGACTTCTACCCAGTGCCATATTGGTCCCTAATATCCATATTGGTCCCCGTATTGGAGTAGTTGCTGGTTTGTCCCCTGCGTTCGCCGGATGTCGTGACCCGTTGCGCTCCTCGCACCTTTTACGGTGCTTCGCACCTACATTGGCTGCCCTAAAGAGATGCTTTAGGTGGCCCCTGCCTGAGTAAGAGGCGCCAAATGCTTGGGAACAGTACAGAACTTCGATAGAAAACCGAAAATGGTAGAAGTCTATAAAACTTCTCAACTTGTGAATCCCAGCACACGTTGGGCGACGTCTCTGACGTGTCTTCTGAATCCAAACACACACTGTGCGATGCCTATGACACTTCAGACTCCCGACACAAACTGGATGACGTCTCTGACAGGTCTTCTGGATGCAAACACAAATTGGATTACGTCTATGGCACGTCTCCTGAATCCCGACGCAAACTGAATGACGTTTGGTGCACATATTAATCGCATAACCGTTGTTAAACTCGAACGGGAATCAACAAAGCACGGTCCTCTCCCGTTATAACGGCTCTGGATAAAACGCGACTACCGATGTAACCTATACCCTTATACTGCCTCGTTCGTAGACACGAGCAGCACCCGTGCGGCAAAGTATTAGTTGCATATCGACGTTGTACGGCCTATAAGTGCTCATTGTCAACAGTGTGTTAGGCACCTGATAGCCCTTAGAAGCTGCCGTAGATTGGAAGAGTCGGTATAAACTCACATTACTCAAAGCAGTGGTTTACGGACTTGTTTTAAACTCATCGCGGCTGGTATAGGGGCTGCCCATATGCTGCTACAGCATACTTTGTTGCGATGAAAACTTATGGATAAAAAAGGATAAAGGACGGCGTTACTCAATCCCTCTCAGGATGCGCCACGCGTTCTACTTCTACGACATGCCGTGGAGGCGATTTGAATGCGTATTTGGCCATACAATAACTTGCGGTGGCCAGCCGATGAACAAGTCAGCGCTTTATCCTTCCCAGATAGGTCTGGTACCAATTCTCCGACCCGGAGGGATGGAAGGATTAGTTGGCCTGGGCGGGAGATCCGAACCAGGAACCTAGTATCGGGTGCACGCGAAAAAAATCTAAATCCTGACGTAGGTTGGACGACGTGTTCGGCGCGTTTTCCGAATGCCGAGGTTCATTGGAGGACGTCTTCGGCACCCCTTCTGAATCCCTACATACGTTGAACGACGTCTGTGGCACGTCTTCTGAATCCCGACGCACGTTGAACGACGTCTTCGTCACGTCTTCTGAATGCCGACGTTCATTGGAGGACGTCTTCGGTACACCTTCTGAATCCTTGAAACTTTCTTTGAAAATTTCCACCTGATGTGGAGCACTCCTTCGGCCATAAAACCCGCGTGTCTCCCACCCCTCCCCACCCCGATCGGTTAAATCTGGAAGAAAACCACCGGCGTGTCTAGGAACCTGGTAGAGGATATGCATGCAAAAGCCGGCACCCCTCCGACTGCGCTACACGCGCCGTGTCGGGACACGGCCGAAAGGGTGTGACACGGTCGTTGACGTGTTAACGTTCAAGAAATAGCATTCCAAATTTTTGTTATTACGGTGCGTGTAGCGCAGTCGGAGGGTTGCCGGCTTTTGCGTGCATATCCTCTACCAGGTTCCTGGTTCGGATTTCTCGCCCAGGCCAACCAAGCCTTCCACCCCTCAGTTAATTTTGGTCGGTGAATTGGTACCAGTCTTGTCTGGGAGGGATAAAGCGCTGACTTCTTCATCGGCTGACCACCATAGGTGATTTTCTGCATGGCCAATCACGCATTGAAATCTTAAGGACGTCCCGTATAAGTAGAATGCGTGGCGTACCTTAAAAGGGATTGAGTGACGGCGTTCTTTATCTCGTCTCTAGCGCTTTTCTCAAATCATTTAAAATACGTCCATAGACTGAAAACATTCTCTCCTTCTTGACTGTTTTAGGTGGCGAGTAAAGTATTCTGGGAAAAGCAGTGCCAATTGAGAATAGACATACCCTACGAGGAGGTCAAACCACTGCCTATGTGGGTCTGTTGACGTGCTTGGCGGCTCGACGAAGAACTTTTCTAGTTCTTTTTACATTATTTCCAAAAAATTCAAATGCGCCAAGGCATGAGAAGAGCACAAAACATTAAAATATTCTTGCTGATTTCAATAGTCGGGAGGATGAGATCTTCAACATCAGTGAAGACTGAGGGGGCGATAAACTAAGCGATAAAACTGAGAAAAAAGATCTGTTAAAAATTCCGTTAGACTTCTAAAAATTTCCGTTGAATCGGATTTTAACGGAGAATGCCCTTAATTCGTTAAATCGTTAACCGTTGAATGTGCACCTCTGATTTGAATGGGGTGGGGTGTTGCGTGGTCCCGCAACGGTCGCCCGAGTGCTATGGGCAGGCTCCTCCGATTCCTGGCGGACTACTCCGTCGCTACCCTTCGATATTTAGTCGCGAGTATAAAATCCTCCTGAATGGCGATAACAGGGGATAGAATTTGGAAGCCCGGCCAAGCTGTCATCGATCCTGTCTTCCTATGATATCTCCGAAGAAAAACATGGGTACCAAGCTGGCTGGTGATGATGCACACAGACAAGACAATTCGTCGTCACCCTTGGCTGCTTGGCCGTGAGTCCAGTAAACCCACCTGTTTGGCTGCGAATGATTTTATCTTCATCGCCTAACTAAATAATAAGAGGATTCAAAAAAAAAATCGGTACTAATCGGGCTTGTGCCCGCTCCATTATGAGACTACGGTCGTAGAACACTAAAATAAGCACGATTTCTGTGCTCTCCACCGCTGACGCGGTGGTGAGCACAGAACGGAGGTGAGCAAAGAGAAGGAACTCCGGGATGTAGCTGTTCTAACTTATCCAGGCGCAAATAGGGTCCGGGGGGGGGTCACCTTATAAAAAGTGTCACCAACACCAAGAAAACGAGACAAGGCACACTGATAGTAAAGAAAACAAACAAATAATGCTCTAGCGTGTTCTGTGCTCTCCTCCGCGTCAGAGAGGAGAGCACAGATTTAGGCAGGGGAAGGGACTCCAGGGTGTGGCTCAAGTGACGCATCCGTGTTAAAATTGCCTACATCCTGGAGTTCCCTCCCTTGTCCAATTAGGAAGCACATAGACGCGGATCTATAGTCGAAACGAAGAGATAAGACTGTATTTACATTCACTGTATGTAGCTACTCGCCACGCCGGACTCGCGTCTAAAGCTACATGGTAGTGACGAGTTTTCCGGGCGGGATGGACGAGTTTTCGCACAGTATAAAGGCGATCGTTGCGGAACCCAAGTGCTCCAATCAATCATCAAGAAACCGGCGGACGTTTGCCAACCTTCATTTCGCTAGTGGGTACTATTTGGTATCGCTTACGCGCAATTCTTATGAGTAGGCTTCTGTACTGAGCAGGATCTATGGAAATTGCATTGAAAAGGAGACGAATGCTAGGAATGAGCATAACTACAATACGAGCATGTGGAGCTGGAAGGAACAGAAAACCTTCAATTCCCTAAAAATATTTGCAAACGTCTGCACTGTTGGGATGTTTGAACGACTTTCTTAGTCTGCTATAACGAACTATGCCGCTATGGTAGTTGTGGAGGGTGGTCACCTTATAAAATACGAACAAAAAGAAATGATGGCACACCTATAATTAAGAAAATAAACAAACAATGCTATAGCTCTGTTGGCACAACAAATAATAATGTTTTCCTTACTATCACTGTGCCTTGTCTCGTTTTCTTGGTGCTGGTGACACTTTTTATAAGGTGACCCCCCAGGCCCTATTTGCGCCGCTCTGTTCTATGCTCTAGATTTGAGCAAAGGAAGGGACTCCAGGATGTGGCTGGAATGACGCACCCATGTTAAAATTGCCTACACCTGGAGTTCCCTCCCTCGCCCAATGCGGAAGCAGACAAAATACGGGCCTGTAATTGAAAATAGGAGTTAAGACTGCATTCACATTCGCTGTATGTAGCTACTCGCCACTCCTGCACCCCACGGTATGCTATGGTGATCCCTCCCCTAATTACCATAGGGCCCGAACTATTTTTAAAGCAGAAATCTCGATTGCCTGAGGCTGCCCCACAACTTGGTACCAAGCTACACTTGGTGTTACCTCGCGGGATGGAAGATCTTATATGTGTGTAATCATTGCATTGTATTCCCACCCTTCATCGAGTCACGGAACAGTTCAGTTCGACGAGGTCCTGGTCAGCTGCGACCGCCTCGCAGCCGCCAGTCGGTCCCGCGACGATCGCCTTTATACTGTGCGAAAACTCGTCCATCCCCGCCCGGAAAACTCGTCACTACTATGTAGCTTTAGACGCGAGTCCACGCCGGCCCTCCGCGCCATGCTGTGGTGACCCCCCGGACCCTATTTGCGCCCTTATCCATTTTAAGATACCTTGCCGGTGTACAGCGGGTACCAGTCCGATTAGTGCCAAAACCTAACGACCGAAACGTCAGGATCTGCGCTGGCTTCCGTCTATGGTCCCACAACTATGTATGCGCGGTCCCGCGACGAAATCTCCCCACTAGTCTCGAATGGACTTTTAGAATATGACTAACAACTTGTAGAAGCATGTTCTTAGTGCGCGACGGGAGTAACAGGAGTGGATGGGCGCCCGAAGGAAGGGTACATGTCGCCTTTTTCCTGGTGATCGCTTTACATTGATCGATTCGCATGCTTTGCACGAGCGACTCAGTCGCCCTCGTCATTGTTATACTTCGCGGACAACAGCGTCGCCGAAGTATAACGTAGGCCTATGACAAGGGCCTAAGCTTTCAAGAGTAGCAGCAAAGGCCCTGTCTAACTGGACCTGTTTCTCGTACTGTCTCATGTCTCAGTCGGTGTAGGACCACGGGAACGTTGCGCTCATACAATCAATTGAGGGCACGAGGCTCCGAATGTTGCCGCTTCTCTCTTCATTTTTCTAACATTCTGTCTTTGAATGGGTTTTTATATTCGTAGACTATTTCGTTTGAAAGGCTTCGATGACACAGTGGAGGGAGACGCTGAGTTTTGCGGCTACCTTGAAGGCTCTAAAGTTCGGGACCTGCCTAAGCCAACCAAGTATTCCATCCCTCCGGAGTCGGTGAATTGGTACCAGACTTGTTGGCGAGAAATAAAACACTGATTTGTCCATCGACTGGCCATTGCAAGTCATTTTGCCGGCTAAATACGCATTCAAACAGAGTATACGATATCCCTTGAATCACTGATCGAAGGATATGCTTTGCAAAAGTGTGATCATCTGGCTCTGTTTCAGTTGCTATTGGTTTCCTTTCAAGGGATAAGGGTCTTTGATCACTTTCACACCATGACCCGAGTACTCCTTTGTTAAAGGTTTGGATCCCATGTGAGACACAAGACGTTCTCACTAGGGTACCACGTTACCAAACCGTTACCGTAGTAACAATAGTCGCGGGGCCACTACGCCTCCGGTTCAGCGCTGGCATCATGCCAACTGCACGGTGATGAATAATGGAGCCATGGAACTATGGAAAGGAGAGGTTTCGTACTGTTTGAGGCGGTTCTGGATGGAGCATTGTTTGGAAACCACTTCCAAGAAACGTTTTGTTACTCCTTAACTCTTGAGTCTCTTAACATCTTGTTTGCCGCTGATTCATCGATGGAGCATGGGGGTGTTGTGGAGGCATGACATCCGTGCAGTCCCGCAACGATCGTCTGTGTAGAGTGTAATAACTCACTCCGCGACAAGCCCGTCGCTACTTCGGTAGGGTTAGTCGCGGGTATGGGCCTGTTCATACTTCGCAACGGGACCGATGGAAGCGACTGGGGAGAGGTCATTTGTATCATTTGTACACGTATTAAGACTTCTTCACCGATGACAGCTACCTCATCTCGATAAAATCCAG